>CM056721.1:3524788-3988621 GCA_029844215.1 Przewalskia tangutica
CGGTCGAAAAATCCGGCCAACCCCCACAACACAATACCCAAGAATCTGCTTACCATAACCAAATCGTATCAAAAGCCTGGCCTAAAAAAATCATCCCGAAATCGTAGCGTCGAAAGAAATACACCATAAACAAATCAATCTTACCATGACAAATCTCCTTCAAATCTTCCAAAAAAATCAATAAGAAATCGCACCAAATCAGTACCAAAAGCTTACCAAACTTGGAACCCAAATCATGACTATATAAATGAACCCATTTTACACATGCAAGGGGGGATTTTTCGGGAGAGGAAAATATTACAAACGCAATTTCGAAACCCTCTCTTTTCTTTGCAATACCAATTAAGAACCGGAAAACCAGTTCTTTTAGCAAGCCTCATCCTTTCCAAATCGCATCACAATAATTCGCCGAGTGGATCGACGACTTGATACGCTACCTCGATTCGCTGCCTGGAGAATATAATATTTTACCCTTCTAAGTCTTAAGATTTCGCTTGACATTAATGATATTATATGTGTCGATTAGTTTATAAGTTATAGACATTGCCTATTGTGAGTGTATATTTGTTTCTTGATTTACGTATTTGTGTATGAAGGCATACTTGTCTTCGTTTAAGCATATGGTGATTTTATATCAAACATTTGAATGATATGTGTGTGCTCAGTGTATATATTTTAGCAAGGGTTATGATATGAATGATTAGATGATATCCGGATTAACAACGTCTTTACTGAAGTCAGTCATGACATTTTACCTGTTTGTGTGTAATCCGCAAGTTCAGCTTTCTGAAAGTATGCACAGAGGTGGTTGAAATGATGTGGTTGTCTAAGAACTATTGACCAAATTAATATGTGCTCGTACTCGCATATAGAATATTTGTTAGGGTGTATTCGCTTTAGTCATTCAAGTCGTATGCAAATGCGTGTATTTATTTGTCTTAGTCTATAGATCGATTTTGTGTGAGCATGCTTCCTATGATTCAACATGTTTTTTTGTGTGTTAAATAAAAATGACAAGGTTCCATCAGGTCTTAGGGGGTTGGCAGAAAAACCTGAGAATGCACAGCCTGATTTTTGTCAAATGCTAGTATTCAGTTGCCTTTGTCCTCTCGAATCAGACATGTTGATATGATAAAAATGAATCTTGAATATATGAGTGTTTGAGATCATGTATTGTTGGTTGTGTGTATATATCAGGTGTATGATTAAGTATACCTAGTATGTCAGCAATCACACATTACAATAGATATATCTGCTGAATCGTCCTCATATATGCCTGTCTTCTGTTGCTTAATGTGTAAAACTTCCTGAGACCCCTTTATTTCCCATTATCTAATGTTTGTTTAAAATGCATTAGTATACACTCAATATATATAGGAGTTATATACCTCTCATTTATATTGTGGAGGTTTTGTGAATGTCAACCTTTATATGGCTAGATATATTAAGGGTGGGCTTGTGCAAAGAGACCTGTTGTGTGATAATGTTGTGTTCTTTTGAAATCTGAAGAGAAAAAATGAAATCTGATATTATTGGGCTTTTGTCACATTTTCTGCATACTAAGGCCCACTGCTTAACTAATATTTCAGGGCCCGCTATTTGTATAGATGATATGGGTAGCATGTGTATATGTGTGCTTGGTGTATACTTGTGCGCATTTCATTTATTTTGCATATGATAAAGTTCAGAATATTTACTAATATTTTTTTTTCTTTATTTCTTTCACATAAAATGCATCGGAGCAAAAATAAAGAGTCTCATGGCGAGACTCATCACGAGCTACAATAAATGAAGACCCACATCTATGTTCATCTTTCCGTCCGCATTGGAAATTCCAACAACCGACGAATAGCATATGTCACGCCCCGACTTTTCCTAAGTCTTTACTTATGGCGTGATGGCACCTGGACAATTATTTTCCACCAGGAGCACCATTTAATTCTCTTTATTTAGAATTTTAAACTTATATTCAAATACGGATCTATTAATAAAAATAACAATAAAGAAATTTGTTTATGATTTTATTGAAAATATAACGCGAGTCCATGCTCGTGCAAATATTGTTTCTACATAGACATACTGACAAATATTATTCTAAGTTGGAAGGGAGACCGTTCCACACGGGCATTTCCCGAGACATTGGAACTGACATTCTGAACCTGACGAGTACCAAGTCCGAAACAATGGACTTGGTATGACAAGAGGCTGCGGGACGATCGCTAGTCTTGGCGTGGAGCCTTTCCTCTATCACGCTTTCCTAAAACATGTTAAATAAAGAGTCAGCCCTACCATCTGGGGCTGAGTGAGAACCTTACCCTGCAATTCAAAGTAACATCACAATATTCCAAGCACAATCACATTATAACGTAATAAGCATATTGCAAAAACATATCAAAGTTACAACATTTTTAAGTATGCAACAACTCCTCATAGAAATTCTCGTTTAACTAACACTTCATTTTATCTCGTATTATACGTTAAGACATTCCTCGCATTTCCACATGTTTATTACATTTATATATTTGTGAACGCGTATTCACTTGTCATATTTATATATATGTGAACATGTATTCATCTTTCATATTTGTTGCGGCGTGCAACCCGATCCATTATATTTACGTATTTGTGAACACGTATTCACTTTACGTTTTGTTGCGGCGTGCAACCCGATCCATTATGTTTACGTATTCGTGAACGCGTATTCACTTTACGTTTTGTTGCGGCGTGCAACCCGACCCATTATATTTACGTATTTGTGAACTCGTATTCACTTTACGTTTTGTTGCGGCGTGCAACCCGACCCATTATATTTACGTATTTGTGAACACGTATTCACTTTACGTTTTGTTGCGGCGTGCAACCCGATCCATTATATTTACGTATTTGTGAACACGTATTCACTTTACGTTTTGTTGCGGCGTGCAACCCGATCCATTATGTTTATGTATTTGTGAACGCGTATTCACTTTACGTTTTGTTGCGGCGTGCAACCCTGTCACGCCCTTTTCCGGCCGCGACATTTTCTAAATAAAAATGGCTAGAAAATAAATAACAAAAATGCTAAATGTGCAAAAGAGTGCTAAAATGTAAAAGGAGTGCTAGAAATGCTAAAAATGCTAAGGGTTCGCGGAGTCGCCACCTAATTAATTTGGGTGAATTAGGACACCTAAATGTTTAACTAGTTAAAAGTAAAACATTAACTCCATTTTAAAGGTCTGCTAAACTTAAATAGATTCTGGGTAAGAGTTCTTTATTAATCTAGAGGGAAGGGGTTAGGCACCCTCTAAGATCCGCTAACTTGCGGTTGTCCTGCCAAACCTAGGGTAATTATTATGTTTAAAAATGCAAAATACAAGCTCCTCCTGCTTAATAAAAATGCTAAAATGTTAAAAAGATGTTAAAAGTTTAAAAAGGGCAAAAGGTGTTATGAATAAATAAAAGAGTCAAATGCTAAATGTTTAAAATTGCTTAAAATACTAAAGGTTGCTAAAGGTATTAAATGCTAGAAGGGTGCTAAAGGTGCTAAGAGGCGCTTAAAAATGCTAAATGCTAAAGTGCTGAAAGTAGTGCTAATATGCTAAAGTACAAAAGAATGCTAGGAGGTGCTAAAATGTTAAGGACAAAATGTGCTAAAGGTGCTAAATGTCAAAGGGTGATTAAAAGTGCTAAAAGGGCTAGAAATGCTAAAGAATGCTAAGAGGGTGCTTTATGGACTAATTATGTATGCATGCAAAGGTTATTTATGTGTACCGCTAGCTAAATTAATCTTGCTTAACCTGCGTGTAGTAAAAAAAAGTGCTTAAGATGATCTTGAGAGTTTAGGAAAAAATGTGTTATGGGTTTAATAAGAAAAATGTTGGTTTTATCATGCAAGTTAGATCATTTAGATTATTTTTGCAGAATTTAGACATGCCTAACAGCCCTAAAAGACAAATAAAGTAGAAGTGCATTTCTAAATTTAAATTACCTTCCCACCTCATATGTTCAAAGGCTAATTGCTAGAAGTTCTCCTATTAATTACAAAATTAAGTAATAAAATTGCAATAAACAAGTAAGGCATAAAATGAGGCAAGCGAATTTAAAGAGTAGGAGGAGTTGAGACATACTTTCTAAAATATTTTTTGCAAGATTTATGTATGAAAGTCAAGGTCAGTTTTGAAAAATATGCAATTAGGATGCCATATTATATATAGGTAAAACAGGAGTAAGATGTATGTGAGTATTCTTCTACCTAAAGAGTATATATTGCTTAGCATGATAATGTGATATTATTTGTGATAAGGGGGAAAAAAACGTGGCATATTATGCAACTGCAGTATTTCTTATTCTATATTAATAGGAATTTGCAATACGGTTTTAAGAATGTTTTGGCAAATAATATCCCAGCTCATTATGCAAGTGTAGGGTATTAAGTGATCTATTATAACTATTAACAAGGCAAGGCAAACCTAAGGCAATTAATTTAAGGTAAGTAAGTTAAACTCATTTTTAGCTATTGCTTCAAGGTTTAACTATTTTAAGTGCTAATTAATTAGTGTAGCGTTAGACAATTAATTTACAACAATAAAATGAGGCAGAACAAACAATAAGTAAGGATGACTCGAAGGAAAGGCGATGTCTTTTCGTCTGCGGCTTGGATTTTCAGGGCGGAGATGAAGATGCACATAGATGTAGATCCTTGTCTATTACAACTCATGATGAGTCTCGCATTGAGACTCTTCGCTTAGCTCCGGGCGTGCCATGTAAAAGAAAGGAAATAAAGATTAGTATATATCTTAATTATTTGAATCATAAACGAATCTGCGCACAAATGATCTATGCTTATATGTAACCAGTGCAAAAAGGTATAAATCAGTCAGTAAACTAGGGGCCTGCTCACGCAATAAGTAGCGTAACCAGCAGACAATGAAATACAGCGAGGTTAACGCATAGAGCATAATCTCGTGGTTCAAATCGCGATGTACTTTAACAATCAGATGCCTATAGTAAGAGTAGATGGCCGAATTACGATTCCTTTTAAACATGTGTCATGGCAGCAAACAGGAAATGCAGATAGTCATTAAACATGTGTCATGGCAGCAAACATTGAATGCAGATAGTCAAACAGCATACAGTGGACAATTTAGGCAAACAAAGCAAGACATTCATCCAAACAGGAGAATTACAAGTACGCAGGACTGTGCATAGCTTAAAATATGAATAGGGATGGATAAGAAATCAGATATCAAACACACACATTTCCAGCTTATTTGAAAGCGATGGGTGAGCATTTTTAGATGAAATAGGAACATAGAGGCCTATTTTATTGGTTTAGATTTTCAAAGATAGAAGTATTCACTTAGAAAATAATGGGCTGATTTAATGAGCATGCTAGACCTTTGACAACCAAACAAACCATCCCAAATAATGTTTAAGCTAACAAGACCTGATTATGTGTTGCAGGGGGGGATATATTCACAGAGGGCTCACCTAAGCTAAAACAGATTCCCTAAGGCAGTGACCGCAAGGTTTGAGTCAAGCGCATGTATTGGTAATATGCTTTCAGGTAATCTCACGATAGTATATAAATCACGCTAGAAACAAACAGGGACAAGTATCACATCGATTTATATCACCTAAGGCTAGATGAACTTTGATAGGCATATTAGGATTTTTGCCCTGGTTTGAACAATCTACAATCTGGTCCACAATCACATATTGACTATCCAAGCTTACATGTATTAGTTTTAAGGAAAGACATTCAATAACTCCACACCAGGCTAACTAATTACGTCTCGATGCAAACTAACGCACTTAGCTTATGTCAAACACATAACACAGACCTCATGGCTAGGCATATTAAACTGGCAGATCCAGACGCCAGTAATAGCTATCAACAAAACTCGAATAATTCAAACAAAATCAAACCAAAGATAGTTAACCAACATATAGTCACCATGCGTATCATGAAATACAAATCGAATGAGAATACGAAGCGAGACGAGTTTTACCTTTCTCCGGCAATAACCGGGGCAGCGTATCAAGTCGTCGGTCCGCTCGGAAGGCTGGCTAATGCAGTGGAAAAAGGAAGGGTTTTCGAGAATGGTTTTGTCGATTCGATCTTTATGCATGCGCTGGTTTGCCCTAACCGATCGACGCATGGGTCTCCGCTCTCTCTCTCGCCTCGCTAATGCCTATCAGATGTGCTTTTTATAGCCCCATTTGGGTTCCAAGTTAGGTAAACCCTTAAAGGCTGATTTCGTGCTGTGATTCGTGCTATTTCTAGGTGTGATTTGAATAGATTATGGTAAGGATTTGGTTACTGATTCTTCGACTAACTTGGTACTTATATGGTGATTTGCTGATGTATTTAGATGTGATTTTTGGTGAATGTGGTATGGGAATACTCTAGTTATGGTAAATTGGAAGATTTTGGTGCGAGATTCGCGCGTAACAGAGGGTGGAGGCGTGGGAGGCTGCTAGGGTTCATCGGTTTTATAGGGTTTTCTAAGGGGAAATGGACTGTCGCGCCCTTTTTCGACCGCGACTTTTTTTCTAGCGAACCCTGTTTAAAAGTGCAATGTTAGAAAATAAATAATAATGCTAAATGTTAAAAAGGATGTTAAAGTGTAAAAAGTGCTAGAAATATTAAAAGTGCTAAAGGGTTGTTAGGATGCTAACAATGCTAAGGGTTCGCGGAGTCGCCACCTAATTAGTTTGGGTGAATTAGGACACCTAAATGTTTAACTAGTTTAAAGTTAAACATTAACTCCATTTTAATGGTCTGCTAAACTTAATGAGATTCCGGGTAAGGGTTCTTTATTAACCTAAAGGGAAGGGGTCAGGCACCCTAAAGGATCCGCTAACTTGCGGTTGTCCGTTCAAACCTAGGGTTAAAGATGCATGTTTTGTTGGTCTACGAAGGATCAACAGATTCCAGAAACCACCTCCATACAATATTTCTATTCACATTTTTACTATCCTGCACTTGCGACACAACAAATTCATATGAAGGCTAGTCGGGATTCAAAGTTAAAATTGCCTTGTAATCCAGGTAGCAAAACAAGAACCGATAATCGTATATATTCTTTGATCATATAGACATGATCTAAAGTCTTTATTTTTTTAAACATCCTTGTTGAAACCAGCATTTTCGAATAAGAAACCACCATCATATAGTGCTGGATATGAAACTAACCTAGCTTTATCAAATATTCATGGCAAAAATGGGTAAGCATGCCATTAGCAAGAATAAAGATCAACGAGAATATCACGATTTATATTATCGATATCATATTACTTCGAATGAATGGTTACAATAAACGTAAATCTACTCAATGATTTAAATAAGCAAAAACCTAGATTACTTAGAGCAGACTAGTCCAACATTGCATTTTAAGCCTTAAATAGAAAATAGTAACACAAATGACGTAGCTACACATGATTAATCAACAGAAACATAAAAGAACATATCAAGCACATAAATAAAAAGAGTCGGGAGGAAGTCGAGTTTACCTTCTCCTGACAAATAACCGGCAGATCAGTCGCCGATCCACTTGAGTTGCGATGCGGTTTGAGGATCATGTTGGTGGTTTTTCGTTTTGAGAATTAATTCCTGTGCTTACTTGGCCGTTGTTCGGCGTGTATCAGCGATGCAAAAGCTCGACCGCCTTAGATGTCGATCTTGATTGTTGTTCTACCGCAGTTCTCCACCCGCCGATCGGGTTATTCATCGCTGTGGCGTGCATCAATGCCTATCGATTTTGGGTGCTCCCGATTTACGAATCTCTCCTCGATGCCTCTGTCTCCTACCAGACGTGCTTATATCGCCTCGCCCGAGTTCTAATATTGGTAAGTAACAGCGGAGATTTGTGCTTGTTTTACGATGTTGTACTAATTTCGTGATTTGAATGGATTATGGTAAGTTGCGATTTTTTCCAAGATCTGCTGGGTTATGGTAAGTATACGTTGGTCAGTGCGTGGGTAAAGGAAGGAAGGTCGCCGATTTTCCACCAAAATCCGTGAGGCTGCGGCGATTTTTAGGTTTTCGGTTCGATGCGGGCCGAAAAGAAATAAGGTGATCGGTGATAAGGGAGAGGCTTGCGGGTTTGGGCCAACGAGTTAGTTGGGCTGCGGGTCGCGGGTCAGGGAAACAAGGGGAAAGGTTTTGGGCTGGGTAGTTAAATTAGGGTATTAGTAATTAGGTTAGTTATTTTAATTAGGTATTTAATTAGTTAATTAGTGATAAATTAATACATAGATTGTGCTTAAATTATTTAGGTGTTTTATTAATCTAATTGTTATGAATCTTGGCGTGCTATTTAATTAATGCTTAATACTTTAGACTGCGGCGCTATTATTTAAAAACTTATTATTATGCATTATTGCGAAGTTAAATTAAAATTGCATTGAGTTTATATTAAATTACTTAAATGCTGAATGCAAGTACGATATTTAAGAATTGTTTAAAGCCTTATAAATGCGACGCTATTAAATAAAAAATTGATTTTAAATTACAAATGATTATGACATTCTTGCGTATTAATAAATGCAACTATGCTACTTGACGTGACGTCATTGCTAAATTAATTATTTTATGTATTTATTAATGATTAAGAATTACGACAGAACTTACAATTAGTTAATGCGGGCGCGGGACTCTAAGTGTTTAAAACTCTACGTAAGACGCGATGCCATTATTAAATTATTTATTTATGCATGTATTTATGTTTTATCGCTGCATTTTATTATAAAAATCATAAAAATTATTTTACAAAATTAGTGTAATTTTATAGTTAATGGGCGGACGAGGGTCAAAATCGTGTCAATGATTCCTCTTTGTATGGAGATGGAAGAATCTTCTGACAAAGACGCTGACTATAGCCAATTTTGTCTCGACCTCGTAATTAGAATGTTTGGGAAAAGACAAGGCCGATGTAAAATTTAAATTGTCGAGGTCGAGTTATGACGACACCGGGCTACCATGGTCAAAATACCAAGGCGGGATAACGCGACTCAAATTTGTCGGTCGAGTTATGACGACAATGGCTATGTAAAAATAAAAATAAAAGTAATCGCTTCAACACGTGTACCGTTATCGACTTATGGTCTTTGGGTTTTATGGTGATGTGGGCGAGTGGACCGACGCTGAGGCCGCTTACGCCGTTCGTTGGGAAGGTTGGCCCCAACAAATTGCCCCTTGTCAGAAGAGAAAATCCACGCCAGGCTCCTCGCTCCCGCACGCTAAGACTTGAACAAACGGTTAGTGCATAATCATAAAACAAAATAATGTAAGAATGTAAATTTTGTGTTGTGGTTGTAGTCAAATCGTATATGAAATGATGTGATGATACGCTGCCTTGTATGACGAGACGCAGATGACGCCATGGATGTGGGCGAAATGCAAATGACGCCAGATGAGCGTTCGCTTGTATGGATTGAGATGCATACGACGCCAGATGGCGTTTCGCTCAGATGATTTAGACGATGATATGACGCTTGTATGGCGTTTCGCTCAGATGGACGAAATGCATAAACGCCAGATGGGCGTTCGCCTCATATGGACGAGAGACGTATACGACGCTTTGTATGGCGTTATCGTCTTGTATGGCGAAATGCAAATAACGCCATGTGGGCGTTATCGCCTCAGATGGACGTAAATGCAATCATGTCTCCTAAGGTTTAGATAAAAATTATTCTATATGTGGAGTTGTGTCGTATCTATGCGTAATCAAAACCGGATGAAATAATTAAAGTGTAAATGATGTAGTCGTGGTTTTTTGCAAGATGTATTTGATGTAGACTTGTTGCAGCTTGACTTTGTGAGCGAATCAGTATTGGAATGTTGCTATCGCGTCGCTTTCGACTGGCGTCGTTTGGACTTGTCGTCGTTTTGGACTTGTTGTGTTGACGTCGTTGTCGCTGCTACTCGTAGACTAAAGCTCAAGAGTTAGTGCATAACCGCTTAAGACGAGATAATAATAAAGCATGAAACGAGAAAAATGCACTCGAGAACAGAAAATCGCCCACGTAGATGTGATATGTTGATGACGGGCGTTGGGCGCTGCCGACTTAGCGTCGTTTTTGGACGTGGCGTCGTTTCGGACTTAGCGCGTTTTTGGACGTGGCGTCGTTTCGGACTCGAGTCGCTTTCGACCAGACGCCGTTTGACGCCGTGTCGCTTTGACTTAGCGTCGTTTTGGACGTGGCGTCGTTTTCGACGCGAGTCGCGGACTCGAGTCGCTTTCGACTCGGCGTCGTTTTGATCGCAGGTCGCTTTCGGACTTAGCGTCGCTTTCGGACGCGTCGCTTTCTGACTTAGCGTCGCTTTCTGACGTGGCGCCGCTTTCGACGCGAGTCGTTTCTGACCGACATCGTTTTTGGGCGTGTCGCTTTCTGACTTAGCGTCGTTTCTGACTTAGCGTCATTTTCGACGTGGCGTCGCTTTCGGACTTAAGCGTCGCTTTTGGACGTCGCTTTCGGACCGAGTCGCTTTCGACCGGCGTCGTTTTTGGGCGTGGTGTCGCTTTCGGACTTAGCGTCGCTGGACGCGGGCGTCGTTTCGGACGTAGAGTCGCCGACTCGAGTCGTTTCGACTTCGGCGTCGTTGACACGGTGTCGCTTTTGGACGTGGCGCCGTTTCGACGAGTCGTTTCGACTTGAGTCGTTTCGGACCGACGCCGTTGGGCGTGGTGTCGCTTTCGACTTGAGTCGCTTTCGGACTTGGCGTCGTTTTCTGACGAAACGCAGATGTTCGTTGTATGGACGAAATGTAGATGTTCGTCGTTGTATGGATGAAATGTAGATGTCGTTGTATGGACGAAATGTAGATGTCACGTTGTATGGACGAAATGTAGATGTTGTTTTGGAATGTTATTGTCCTCCTCGCCTCGCTGACCGCAACATTCACTCAAAGAAAAATTGTGAGTTCGGGAGGGTCGGCGATTTGTGGTAGCTCTTGATATTTGCACGCGTTGTCTCGCCCGACCATGTAACCCCGCCCGATTTCGAGTCTCGTCGAAACATTTGTTGAAAATATTCTATCTTGAGAAAATACTAGTAGGAAATTATGTCGATTTTTGAATAGCGACATGTTATGAAACAGAGCGAGCATCCTTATCCAAATCGCGGTATATTCTCTCATACTCTGCGTTCACGCCGCTTTCTTTAAAATTTGTCCCGATTTTGGGACACGGAACCCTTCGTAAATCGACCGTATCCATTGATGTCATTTGTAGTAAAGTCCTTAAAATTGTCCCGTTATGTCGATCTTTCAAACATACGATCATATTTGTCAATGTCCTTTCGTGGCGGTCCTTAAAAATTGTCACGCTGATCGACGAAACCGAAGCCGGATATATATCTTCGCCGACATAATGCCGATAACGCCGTTCGACGCCGCTTTCATTGCTCAGAGAATAAATGTTCCTGCAAGCTAAGCTTGAGAAAAATTAGTGTATAACTGGTAAAATAAGATGATAAATATATGAGAAATGCAATTATGTGAATAAGGATGTCTTCCCTGTATGATATGTGGGGTGTTGTGAATGCTGAGATGTTGTCCTTCGCGACACGCCGATGCCGCCACGAATTGCCGTGATGCCTTTGTTGTGATCGTTTGTGAACCATGGATTGTCATGATGTCTTTGTTGTGCGTTTGCACTACATGAGTTGCAATTGACTCTAGACCCGATGCGCTATAATTTGTCGGGATTTGAACTCGATTGTTGATGTTTGTCCGCTCACGCTTCAAGAATTTTGTTGTATTTTCTCGCTTCGCTAGTACGAGAACTTTGTTGTACCTTCTCGCCAATATGAAGGATCTGCCAAAGAAAATTTGTGAGTTTTGGCGGGTCGATTCAGATTTGACTTTGTCGCTTGTCTCGACATCTGCGTGTTCGGTCTGCTTGACTTGCAATCCTCGCTCGTTTCCTACATTGTCCCGCTGAAAAAGGTGTCATCACGCTTCTTTTCGAGACCTCGCTTTATAGGAACGAAGACAATGTTACGCTCACTCGCTCCGCCAGCGCTTGAATCGTGTCACGACCGTGCCTTTGATCTGTGAAGTATTGATGCTCGCCATTGCTTAGTCAAATACAAATCGACCTGGGAAGATGATAAATCTTTCTAAAAATGCAACAAACGGTGTTAGCATAAAGCACATAATTTGCGGGTATGTAGCAGATATATTGCACATAGCACATTCAAACGTTTCCTAACATGCAGGGGGACCTCTTTATGCCAGAGGTAGGCCTAAACGTCAAATATGCGAGGTTATGATGGATTTGTCCAAGTCGCCAATCAGAATGTTTTTGTTGGAAATGGCGACCAAACGACGGCGGCACTTTTTCCAATTTCAGCATGACATGATTAGGTTTGGATTTGTCTATCATTGTCAAGCTACACATAATACGCCGTCGGGTCGTTGGGTTGAGAAACCCGTCGACAAGTTAGTGTCTTCCTAATTGTGTCGATGCCGCGGACCGACTCACCTAAGGTAAATGACGCATGCCCAAAAATAAAGCGGTATAGCTCTATCTTAAGTTTCTAAGAATCGCTTGTCACGACCCAACCCCGGCCGCTGATCGTACCTACCGGTACTCGCCGTATATGTCGAGAATAGCAATGAACATAGCACAACACATAACTTCATAAAAAAAGGGTAAAACATATCTGGCCAGCCGATAAGGCTGCCTTCCATAAACATACTTAAACAAAGTATTTATAATACAACTGGTTCTTATAGCCCAAAATACATATGTGACCACGCACTTAAAGATAGTAATCGTATGACAGGCCCCGCCATACCCCCTGAATGTACAAAATACCTATAGCACCAGGGAATATCCATACCAATAAATAAGCTTCCAGAGGAATGGAGCTTCTGACACCGGAATAGTGATCCTAAGAACGAGGATCCTCAATCGCTACCTTACCGCAGATTTAACGCAGCCCGGAAGGGGTCGACACAATATGTACCAAATATGTAAAGTGGGAAAATATCAGAATATGATATCATAAGTCTAAAAGCAAGCTGAGTCATGGAAGACAATAAAATACCTTTATCAGGCCTTACTAACAACGAGAGTGACAAGTATATATACATATATATAATCGCGTAAAATAGGAGGCTCATGATCAAAACAGGTACTCGCCTGTAGTATCAAAAAGAAACCATCCTACTCGGGACTATTTCACCCGCACGGGTCCTGTGGACCCGCACGGTACTCCTCAGATCTACCGCACTGGCCGCACGGGACTATTTCACCCGCATAAGCCCATAAGGACTCGCATGAGGTATTCTCGCATCACGGGTAGCAAATCCACTAATGTGGTATAACGATCTTGGGGACTTTCCCCGATATACTCTACCTCAAACAGATGGTATAACGATCTTGGGTCGCACCGATATACTCTACACCGAGCGGATGGTATAACGATCTTGGGGCTCGCCGGATATACTCTTATATCGCGCAGATGGTATAACGATCTTGGATCTACCTCGATATACTCTTACACAAGCGGATGGTATGGCGATCTTGGTGGGCCGCCTCGACATACTCTACATCAAGGAGGTGGTATGACGATCTGGGCTTGCCCGCCAGACATACTCTTACCCTATCTCAAATCATCATATCATAATAATAATAAGTTAAGAAAACTTATAACTTCTTTTTAGTCTTGTTCACATACTCTCTCATTTTAGTTTACTTAAGGCACTTAACCATATCTTTAATAAAAGAACAGGAGTTTAACCCAAGTACTACATACTTCAACTCTTTCAAAAGTGACTCTTAACTTTATACATAAAGCCTTTGGGCAATTGATGCCTTTAAATCAATTTGCCTCTTCATATAATTATCTTACTTAGAGTAAATCCTTCTCATTAACCTTTATGAAGCTAATAGACCAACTTCCCATAAAGTTGTTATATTAACTCTATACTTTAGTAAAAATCATACTTTTCCCTTAACCAAGGGACTTATACGTTCTTAAAACGAAAAGTCATTTTATACTCAAAACAAGTAAGAACACCAAGTCTTGTCGTCACCGCAGACTACATAGTTTCATCTATTCATGCTCAAGAGATAGGAAAGCTTCACATACCTCTTTGGTCAATCCACTTGCTAAGCTCAACTACCGCAAGTAATATCTCAACCTATAATAATCATGATACGCTTGTTAACCTCTAATCTCAAAGTAGAACAATCCAAGTTCTAAGTCACTAAATTCTATGGAAAATTGGCAAGATTTCCTTTGTTTCTACTCACTTTGCCACCTTTCTCAAGGTCGAATTTATCATCCAAACGCCACATTTAAGGCTCAATCAAACCAACAATTCAAAGGGGATTACATACCCAAAATTCTGTCCCATAAGTCTACAACAATTTACTTAACAATTCTAAGGTAGTTTTTAGGCTACAACATGCTCATAATCTCTTCTTAACCCATTCTTCATATCCAAACCACATTTCTAGCATGCAACGATTCTAAGAGCATTATCTACTATCACAAGTTCCTTCTTCTAAACATGCAACACTAGAACTAATTCTAAAGGAAGAAATGTTACCTCAAAGTTTTAGCCAAACTTATTCCAAATATTGCTAGCTTCCTTGCCAAGAACACCACCACAACAATGCCAACAAGCTAGCCACAAGCTTCCTTTTCTTGCTCTTATCTTTCAGATTTTTCTTAGGCTTAGAATTTCTCTTGGGGTTCTAGAGATTTGGAAGTTTAGAGAGAAGGAGCAATTTGAGAGAGAGAGAGTGAAGATGAAAGATAGAAAATGACCAAGCCTTGGTCAATATATTGCATCTGTGAGAGAAAATCAGATGGGGGGACACTTGTCACCTTCCCATGGCCTCTTTCAAAACAAAAATCAGATTTCCTAAGTTTTTCCGCCTAAAAACCGCCTCGGCGCGCGGCCACGCCATGTGCGTGAAACCTCCATGATCCTCGATCTTTCGGCGCGCCATGCTGTCGCGCGGCTCAGAATCGCTGCGACCTGCGGTACTTTAGCGCGCGACCCTCGCACCGAGGCGCCTGCCGCTTAGTCGAAACACGTTTCGTCCATTGCGCCCGAACTTGTAATTCTCATAACTTCAATCCGACGCCTATCGACGAACGGTTGGTTGCATTGGAATCCGGACTCAACGAACTACGCCTAGGCCTTTGAAACACTTAGGAACTCTCAATATACCGGGTCATAACCCACCTCAAAGTTAACTAAAACCCTACGAACAATCACAACCTATCCTTAAAAATTTAAGTCTTACATACTTTAAATGCGCTCTCGCACGTAGGGTCAAAACTACGGGTATAACATTCTTCCCCCGAAACATTCGTCGAATGTTCCTTCTAGACTTACTCAAATCACAACGTCGACATAGACCTCTTAACTATTCTTTTGCAAAAGAAACTCCACGAGCCACAACATACCGGCGTAAATGCTAAATCAAAACTAACAAGCGGAAAGTAGGTTACCGGAGGTATAGGGAATAAGTGAGGATACTTCTTCATCATGTCATCCTCTCGCTTCCCACGCCATTTCCTCCCCGTTGCTCCGCCACAGACCTCGACGAAGCCACGTCTTTCGTCCAAGTCGTCTAACTCGTCGACGAGTATCGCCATGGGACTCTCCTCATACGATAACTCCTCGCCACCGACATCATGAATCGGTGCACTCTGACGGATCTCCAATACATTTCCGCAACATGTACACATGAAAAATCGATGCACCGCCTCCAATCGGACGAAGATCTAACTCATAGCGACCTTGCCTACCTTACGGACAACTGACACTACCAATGTACCTTGGGCTGCTTCCTTTCTTTCCAAATCTCATCACGCCTTCACGGGCGATACCTTTAGAAAAACCCAATCATCTATCTCAAATTCCAAGTGTCGACGCCGATGATCTGCGTACGACTTCGCCGACTCGAGCCGCCAATAACCGCCTCTGGATAAGCTTCACCTTATCCACTGTACCGAACTAAGTCCGCCCGACTAATCAACTTCTCCCACTCGAACCAGGCTATCGGTGACTGCACTTCTCCCGTATAAGGCCTCATGCGCGCTTATCCGAATCTGGAATGGTAGCCGTTGTTATAAGCAAACTCACAAGAGGCAAGTGATCCTCCCACTACCACGAAATCAATAACACAAGCCCGCAGATATCCTCGTTGCGGATAGTGCGCTACGGCCTGTCGTCTGTCTGAGGATGAAACGTCGTCGAGACTCACTGTGTCCCTAATCCTTCGAAAAGACCTCGTAAGTTAGCCGAGAACCGCTCTCTATCGATATAATCGACACCGACTCCGTGCGATCACAATCTCTAATATATAATCGGGCATAGTCCTCACCAAAACGCTGCTCGATCGGAAGAAAATGGGCCGATTTCGTTAATTGCCGACAATCGCCCAAATGGAATCACGCTTCCTCCGAGTGGTAGGTAGCCCCGTAATAAAATCCATATTTATCACCTCCCACTTCCAAGTCGGAATATCAATGGCTCGCAAACCCTCCGCTTCGTGCTCAATCTTAACTCGACAATTCGCACGTACACGAACTCCGCAACGCCCTCTTTAGGCCATCCCACCAATACACGATCCGAGGTCATGGTACATCTTAGTCGACCCGGATGAATAGAATAACGAGCACCGTGTGCCTCTGAATCTTCTCGACGAAGTCCTCGCATCGAACACACAATCGGCCGAACCTTAGCACCCCATCGCGCCATCA
The DNA here is from genome assembly GCA_029844215.1 of Przewalskia tangutica. Taxonomy (NCBI): domain Eukaryota; kingdom Viridiplantae; phylum Streptophyta; class Magnoliopsida; order Solanales; family Solanaceae; genus Przewalskia; species Przewalskia tangutica. The sequence goes on from CM056721.1 coordinate 3,541,508, forward strand.
GTAAATAGACTCTTCTCCTTCTCGGAGAGTCGCGTCTCGATGCACCAAAATCGGATCTTCATATCGCCGCTCTTCACCTCCTCGGCGATGAAAGACTGCAACCTCTATAACCCGAATACCGCTACTAACATAATCAACCAAACGAACCCCAAGGCTTGCTCGATGTAACTCTCTGACCATGTCCTTCTTCCCGTCGCACCGGCTGCACTACCCATCAATCTGCGACTGACATCCGCAACTACATCGCCTTCCCCGGGTGGTATAGGATATCAATATCACAATCCTTAAGTAGCTCCAACCACCGTCTGCCGCAAATTCACCGCCACCAAGATATACCGAGTTTCTTGTGGTCTACGCAAATATCCACATGAAATCTATATAAGGAAATTGCCTCCAAATCTTCAAGGTACGATTAATCGCCGACTCTAAATCGCGTGAGTAACGTAATTCCTTTCGCTTCCCTAACCGGAAACATAAGCTCTAACCTTATCGGGTTGCGTACAAGACACAACCTAGCCTAACACCCAACGTGTTACAATAATACCCTAACCTCTAGTCTCTCAAGAGGTTAGAATCAGAGTCGTGGTCAACTTCTCTTCCAATAACGGAAGCCTCTCTTGCACTTGCAAAATATTCGAGCATCCTTAATCTCGCATGGTTCCTGTTTCCCTTTCTCTGTTGCAACCAAACTTGGTTACTATACTTGGATCTGATTCCTTTGCTTGCCGCATGGCTAAGACTTCCTGCCAATCACAATTTAGGGGGAAGATTTCCTTGATCTTGTCAAGTAGTAATCCTATTATCCTCTCTCAGCTCGTAGAGCTTATAGCCCGGTGTTCAACCTCAATTCACGGTATTACATAATCCAATGACTTGTCAAGATTTCTTATCGTTCGAGTGTCTACTCGTCTTTCCTTTATAAGTTATTTCAAGTTGTCCTGGGGTCCCTTACCCATCCGTATTCTCTTACTATCTTTCTCGTCAGTACAGATGCTACTACCTTTCCTCGAGGTGTTCCTACTGCCCATTACTTACTAATGGTCTTACACTAGTCCGGGGTAACTGTATCTCGTGCAACTTACATAACCATAGTTGTATTCTCTTTTATCCTTTTGGTCATAACCTACCTTATGCTCATTAATAGTAAAGTGTTTCTAATTTGTTCCATAATCGTACAGTTTCAAATATGCGTACTACCTGCATTTTTCTTACGACACTTCCCTGACCATTTCGTAACGTCGTTCTTAATTACCCCCAACACAATACTTTTTCCACGGATATCTAAAACCGTAACTTATGGCATGACGATACTGAAGACCTACCCGTCTCCCATCCTTCGTCTAACTACATGGGTACACATAACCCCATGTCGTAAGGCTATTCTCTTATGTAGGGGAGAGAACCTATCTCCCTTCATTAAACTTTCCTTAGTGTCACAACCCTAATCACCAAGTCCTCTCGTGGTCCTGTAATTATCTAATCATTACGCACCGCCTTAAAATCGTGTAGATTTTCAAAACCTACCAAAGATGCCCTCAGCTTTCTGTAAATACTGCATTTATTTTATTCTTGCCTTGCACATTTCCTTGAAATTATCCTAAGGTCGTGGCCCTTACCGCCACACCAAACCAACTCCAAGTACCTCCAAGGGCACTTAACATAAATTCCTTCAAATCCAAGTATTACTTACTTTCTGCGTCGATTTTCTCAATGAACAAGTCACAGACTTATTAAAACAAAATGCCAAAGAAGGAAGGATAATTCACTGGTTACTACTACTTCACTTCCTTTCCCTTCAATAACCGAGCTTAGGAAGCTGTGCAGAATCAATCTCTCTTACGTAGTCCACGTTGGCATAACCAGAGGCCAACTAGTCCGCACTCATAATGACCTCAACGTCTGTCATACTTGATTCTGCTAGGTTTGCTAGTGGTCCCACGATCGTATCGCCTCCGTGATTAGTATACACCATCGCCTACCACCCATCACTCGCGGGTGTAGTTACCTCTAAAGGTTCTCGTGGATTCGGGCTCTATTTCTTTCACACTGGTTCTTTACTTCTACGGTCGTATTCTTTCGTACTCCCAAACTTATTCTAGCTTACGACATAACTTCCATAATAAAGCCGCCCCCAATCTTGGAGTTACTAAGTCAAATAATATAAGGCCATTTCCGCTCACAACCTCGGTTCCGGAATCGCCCACTAACTTGTACAACGATTAACTGCATCGCTTGTTCCTCGTGACCTGATTGGCGGGACTACTATCAACCGATCCCACCCCCATAAACTGTACCTAACTTCTCATAATACCATGCCGTGTCGCCTTGATCACAACAACCATTACTTACTCCACACGGATCTCATCCGTACTACCCTCTTAAGCGTACCACGTAGCTTAATTTACAAACATAGCCTCCCATCGGGCCCTTAATTAAGCTTCTAAGGTTCCATTACTTTTCCGACAACTCATCATCTCCTAATTATCTCAAACTAGCACGTAAAACCTCGATGAGAGTTCCTTAACTGCTCACACCTTCCTGTATCTATTTAGTCCTTACCAAATCACGGTAATCTAAAATCATTCTAGGCAACACATATGTGACTCCTCGCATTTAAATCAGATAGTATGTCACAATACCAACTATACTACAAGTATTACCAACTGGATACGCAATCCGCATAATCTTCCCCGGTCATCACGCTTTCGTGCAGAACACCATAACCTCGTTAGGAGAGACGACCCTAACCACACGCCTCTATCGCACGATCTTAGAGTGAAAGAATGGAAACCAATCCTAAATATCCTGCAACCTCACGATTATAGATGTGGTGCGCGACACAATCGATAATCAAGACTACTAGACACGCGGTGCATGGACACTTTCAGAGGACTAATCGCTCGATACCACTTTTGTCACGACCCAACCCGGGGCGCGGTACCCTGCCGGTACCTGTCGGTATATGTCGAGAATAGCGTGAACATAGCACAACACATAACTTCATAAAAAGGGTAAAACATATCCGCGGTAGATAAAGTTTCCATAAACATACTTAAACAAAGTATTTATAATACAACTGGTTCTTATAGCCCAAAATACATATGTGACCACGCACTCTAAAGATAGCATCGTGGCGGGGCCCGCCATACCACGAATGTACAAAATACCTATGGCACTGTGGAATATCCATACGATAAATAAGCTTCCGGAGGAATGGAGCTTCGACACCGAATAGTGATCCTAAGAACGAGGATCCTCAATCGCTTACCACCTACGGCATGAACGCAGCCGGAAGAGGTCGACACAATATGTACCAAATATGTAAAGTCGGAAAATCAGTAATATGATATCATAAGTCTAAAAGCAAGCTGGAGTCATGAAAGACAATAAAATATCTTTTACTGTGCCTTACTAACAATGAGAGTGACAAGTATATATATATATGATACTGCATAAAATAGGAGGCTCGTGATCAAAGCAGTACCGCCGTAGTATCAAAAAGAAACCATCCTACTCGCGGGACTATTTCACGCACGGGTCCCGTGGACCGCATGAGGTACTCTCGCATCGGTACTGGCGTGGGACTATTTCACCGCGTAAGCCCATAAGGACTCGCGTGAGGTATTCCTCGCGTCATGGGTAGCAAATCCACGGAGCAGGTGGTATAACGATCTTGGGGACTTTCCGCCGGATATACTCTTACCCTCGAAGCAGATGGTATAACGATCTTGGTCAGACTCGGATATACTCTTACACCGAGCGGATGGTATAACGATCTTGGGGCTTGCCCGCCGGATATACTCTTATATCTTGCGTGCGGATGGTATAACGATCTTGGATCTACCCTCGGATATACTCTTACAAAGCGGATGGTATGACGATCTTGGTGGCCGCCGCATATACTCTTACAGAAGGAGGTGGTATGGCGATCTTGGGGCTTGCCCGCCGGCATACTCTTACCCTATCTCAAACTGTCATCATATCATAATAATAATAAGTTAAGAAAACTTATAACTTCTTTTTAGTCTTGTTCACATACTCTCTCATTTTAGTTTACTTAAGGCACTTAACCATATCTTTAATAAAAGAACACCGGGAGTTTAACCCAAGTACTACATACTTCAACTCTTTCAAAAGTGACTCTTCTTTATACATAAAGCCTTTGGGCAATTGATGCCTTTAAATCAATTTGCCTCTTCATATAATTATCTTACTTAGAGTAAATCCCTTCTCATTAACCTTTTATGAAGCTAATAGACCAACTTCCCATAAAGTTGTTATATTAACTCTATACTTTAGTAAAAATCATACTTTTCCCTTAACCAAGGGACTTATACGTTCTTAAAACGAAAAGTCATTTTATACTCAAAACAAGTAAGAACACCAAATCTTGACGCTCACCGTACTACATAGTTTCATCTATTCATGCTCAAGAGATAGGAAAGCTTCACATACCTCTTTGGTCAATCCACTTGCTAAGCTCAACTACCGCAAGTAATATCTCAACCTATAATAATCATGATACGCTTGTTAACCTCTAATCTCAAAGTAGAACAATCCAAGTTCTAAGTCACTAAATTCTATGGAAAATTGGCGATTTCCTTTGTTTCTACTCACTTTGCCACCTTTCTCAAGGTCGATTTATCATCCAAACGCCACATTTAAGGCTCAATCAAACCAACAATTCAAAGGGGATTACATACCCAAAATTCATCCCATAAGTCTACAATAATTTACTTAACAATTCTAAGGTAGTTTTTAGGCTACAACATGCTCATAATCTCTTCTTAACCCATTCTTCATATCCAAACCACATTTCTAGCATGCAATGATTCTAAGAGCATTATCTACTATCACAAGTTCCTTCTTCTAAACATGCAACACTAGAACTAATTCTAAAGGAAGAAATGTTACCTTAAAGTTTTAGCCAAACTTATTCCAAATATTGCTAGCTTCCTGCCAAGAACACCACCACAACAATGCCAACAAGCTAGCCACAAGCTTCCTTTTCTTGCTCTTATCTTTCAGATTTTTCTTAGGCTTAGAATTTCTCTTGGGGTTCTGAGAGAAAATGGAAGTTTAGAGAGAAGGGAGCAATTTGGCAGAGAGAGAGTGAAGATGAAAGATAGAAAATGACCAAGCCTTGGTCAATATATTGCATCTGAGAAAATCGATGGGGACACTTGTCACCTTCCCATGGCCTCTTTTCAAAACAAAATCAGATTTCCTAAGTTTTTCCGCCTTAAAACCCGCTGGGGCGCCACTTGGCCGCGGCCATGGCTAAACCTCCGCATCCTTCGATCTTTCGGCGCGCGCTGCTCGCTGCCCGCGGCTGTCAGAATCGCTGCGACCTGCAGATTTAGGCGCCGCGCCGCACCGAGTCGCGCCCTGCCGCTTTAGTCCAAACACGTTTACGTCGATCACGACCGAACTTGTAATTTCATAACTTCTAATCCGACGCCTATCGATTTAACGGTTGGTTGCATTGGAATCCAGACTCAACGAACTACGCCCTAGGCCTTTGAAACACTTAGGAACTCTCAATATACCGGGTCATAACCCACCTCAAAGTTAACTAAAACCCGGCCGGAACAATCCGTCAACCTATCCTTAAAAAATTTAAGTCTTACATACTTTCGTACGCTCTCGTACGTAGGGTCAGAACTACGGGGTATAACATGGCTTTTCTAGACGCAAGGTTCCCGAGCGGACGACTCGAGTGTGAAGGCTACGCGGCCACCGGTTAGACCGGGCACTCCACGTATGTTACCAACTCTCCTAAATTTGGGTTTTGAAGAAAGAATTTCTTTGATGCACTGCGCACCTCGCATGTAGTGTGATTGTGTGAATTTTCCAGAGTGGAAGAAATATGAGCGGAATGCCAGTTTAAGGAAAGCAGTAAAGCAAATAGCAATTAAGATGTATAAAACAAAATACAGCACGCGAAAATTAAATGCAAAAATAATGCCAAATAATAACCCTAGGTCTGTTGTGGTTAAGAACCTAAAATCCCCAGCGGAGTCGCCATTCTGTCGCGCCCTTTTTCGACCGCGACTTTTTTTCTAGCGAACCCTGCTTAAAAGTGCAATGTTAGAAAATAAATAATAATGCTAAATGTTAAAAAGGATGTTAAAGTGTAAAAAGTGCTAGAAATATTAAAAGTGCTAAAGGGTTGTTAGGATGCTAACAATGCTAAGGGTTCGCGGAGTCGCCACCTAATTAGTTTGGGTGAATTAGGAGACCTAAATGTTTAACTAGTTTAAAGTTAAACATTAACTCCATTTTAATGGTCTGTTAAACTTAATGAGATTCCGGGTAAGGGTTCTTTATTAACCTAAAGGGAAGGGGTCAGACACCCTAAAGGATCCGCTAACTTGCGGTCTGCTCAAACCTAGGGTTAAAGATGCATGTTTTGAAGGTATTTGATAAAAAGTATTTTTTTTTTTGGAAAAAGGATTAATTACTACTATAGACACATGTAAAATTTAAAGTAGGCTCTATGTTATTTATGAAAATAGGTGATGCAAAGTGGATTTATTGGCCAAATGTGTGTATTTGCCTACCTTAATTATTATCCCAGATGCTTAAAGGGGTCCCTTCATGTACATAAAAAAATGAGATTTCTATATAGACTTTATAACAAATGGGTTAAGAGTTTAGAAGATAATATCCTAGCTACCTATACAAGTTAAGATTATTAAGTGGTTTAATGTATCTTAACTTATCTAAACATTTAATTCAAAGGGAAACGAATTGCTAATTAACTACTTTCTAATTTATGGACTTAAGGTTTGACATTCTAAGAACTCTATTAATAACGTAATGTTAGACAGTTAATTACAATAAATAAACGGGGCGGGGTAGGAAATAAAAGAAGATGACTCGAAGGAAAGGCGACGTCTTTTCGCCGACGGCTTGGAATTTCTGGCGCGAACATAGATGCACATAGATGTGGGTTTCACGCGTTTACTACGCCTCACATGAGACTCTTGTTGCTCCGACGCGTTTCATGCAAAGTAAGAGAAGATAAGGATTAGAAGATATTTTAAACTTATTAATAAACAACAAACATTAATATGGAAACACATTAAACATGCATTAGTTGCTTCATTTCAAACTGTTCACAGAAACAAATGGGCCCGTAATTGATTTAAAACATTTGAATAGACAATAATGAGAGCAATAAGCCAAACATGACATGTTGGACATTTATATGTTTGACAGAAACAAAAGGGAGGCTCATTTCAGCATGGACGACAGCAAGTAACTATTCAAACACAAAGCAGGTCACAAAATAATTGTCTCACTCAGGACAAAACCTTTCATACATAAATCACAATGCTTTAAGTAATTCTCACTACAAATGACCCCACATTCCTCCCAGACCTAAAACTCTTCAAGATGCAGATGTGATTAACTCCAAAAGACATATATATGATCATTGTATTACTATCAAATTCCTAGTTATACAAACATGTCAAGCAACATCTATCTCAGATATGTTATAGAAGAGCCAGTCCCAACGAGGAAAGAGATGTGGAAAATAATACATGTTTGTTCAAGATATAAAGTAGTATAAGAGGAGAAACCATGTGATCCGTGAACAGTTAATGTTCCAGATCATATATACAAGATTTCCTGCTGTTTTAAAACTATTTCAGTACCAAACCATACCTTTTTTATGCTTATTAACTGATCATGAGTTAAATACGGGATGCAAACCAATAATAACCCAATATGGCATAAACTAGTTCTAATAAGTGCGAGATGTCGCCAGAATCTTGTCTAAACAGTCCAACAGGCATATTACGATACAAAAATAGCTTGGTTAATGGAAATCTGATATGAACACCCGACTCATATGAACAAGCAAGGTAACAACATAGTAGGATGGACATTTAGCATACCACAAGTCAAATGACCAAGATACTACAACTGATAAACCATTAATAGCCATTAGGAATGAGTTAGTTAGAAGAAATTGACAAGATAGGCAGATTTTAATATTTTGGTCTACGAAGGATCAACAGATTCCAGAAACCACCTCCATACAATATTTCTATTCACATTTTTACTATCCTGCACTTGCGACACAACAAATTCATATGAAGGCTAGTCGGGATTCAAAGTTAAAATTGCCTTGTAATCCAGGTAGCAAAACAAGAAACTGACAATCGTATATATTCTTTGATCATATAGACATGATCTAAAGTCTTTATTTTTTTAAACATCCTTGTTGAAACCAGCATTTTCGAATAAGAAACCACCATCATATAGTGCTGGATATGAAACTAACCTAGCTTTATCAAATATTCATGGCAAAAATGGGTAAGCATGCCATTAGGCAGTAACAAAGATCAACGAGAATACTGCGATTTATATTATCGATATCATATTACTTCGAACGAATGGTTACAATAAACGTAAATCTACTCAATGATTTAAATAAGCAAAAACCTAGATTACTTAGAGCAGACTAGTCCAACATTGCATTTTAAGCCTTAAATAGAAAATAGTAACACAAACAGACGTAGCTACACATGATTAATCAACAGGAAACATAAAAGAACATATCAAGCACATAAATAAAAAGAGTCAGGAGGAAGTCGAGTTTACCTTCTCCGGACAGCGAACCGAAGCAGCGTATCAAGTCGCCGATCCACTCGGAGTTGCGATGCGGTTTGAGGGACTGATGTTGGTGGTTTTTCGTTTTGAGAATTAATTCCTAGGCTTACTTGGCTGTTGTTCGAAGGTGTATCGGCGATGCAAAGCTCGACCGCCTTAGATGTCGATCTTGATTGTTGTTCCATTGCAGTTCTCCACCCTCGCCGATTGGGTTATTCACTGCTGCTAGGGGGTGCACATCAATGCCTATCGATTTTGGGTGCTCCCCGATTTCTGAATCTCTCCCTCGATGCCTCTGTCTCCTACCTCGTGCGTGCTTATTTCGCCTGCCCCGAGTTCTAATATTGGTAAGTAAATAAAAGCGCGAGCTTTGTGCTTGTTTCGACGATGTTTGTACTAATTTCGTGTGATTTGAATGGATTATGGTAAGTTGCGATTTTTTCCGGAAGATCTGGTTTGGGTTATGGTAAGTATACGTTGGCTGGGTGCGTGGGTAAAGGGAAGGAAGGTCGCCGGATTTTCCACCCTGAAAATCCGGCGAGACTTGCGGCGATTTTTAGGTTTTCGTGGGGTTCAGTCGACAGGGGCCAGTAAAGGGAAATAAGGCTGATCGGGGCTGATAAGGGAGAGGGCTTGCGGGTTTGGGCCAACGAGTTAGTTGAAGTGTCATGGTCGCGTCGTGAAACAAGGGGAAAGGTTTTTGGTGGGTAGTTAAATTAGTATTAGTAATTAGGTTAGTTATTTTAATTAGGTATTTAATTAGTTAATTAGTGATAAATTAATACATAGATTGTGCTTAAATTATTTAGGTGTTTTATTAATCTAATTGTTATGAATGCGGGCGCGCTATTTATTTAATGCTTAATACTTTAGACTGCGGCGCTATTATTTAAAAACTTATTATTATGCATTATTGCGAAGTTAAATTAAAATTGCATTGAGTTTATATTAAATTACTTAAATGCTGAATGCAAGTACGATATTTAAGAATTGTTTAAAGCCTTATAAATGCGACGCTATTAAATAAAAAATTGATTTTAAATTACAAATGATTATGACATTCTCTTGCGTATTAATAAATGCAACTATGCTACTTGACGTGACGTCATTGCTAAATTAATTATTTTATGTATTTATTAATGATTAAGAATTACGACAGAACTTACAATTAGTTAATGCGGGCGCGGGACTCTAAGTGTTTAAAACTCTACGTAAGACGCGATGCCATTATTAAATTATTTATTTATGCATGTATTTATGTTTTATCGCTGCATTTTATTATAAAAAATCATAAAAATTATTTTACAAAATTAGTCTAATTTTATGGTTAATGGCTGGACGGGAGGGTCAAAATTGGGTGTCAACATGGACGACCCAGTTTTAGGTTTTGTGAGGGAGAGGAGGTTAAAAGGCTTTGGGCGGATGAAATAAAGGGCTGAAGGGGAACTGGGCCTGCGGGTTGGGCTAACGGGTTTGGGCCAGGGCGACGGGTAGAAGGCCTGGGCTGCATTGGGTTGGGTAGAAATTTAGGTGTTAAGTATCTAATATTTAATTAGTGGTAAATTATTTAAATTGTGATTAGATTATTTAGGTGCTTTATTAATCTAACTGTTATAAAAATTATTACAAGAATAAAATGGGCGTGCTATTTAACTAGTGCTTGAGTTTGAATTATTATAAAGAATAAAGACGGACGTGCTATTTAATTAATGCTTAATACTTTAGAATACGACGCTATTATTTAAAATCTTATTATTGTGCATTATTGCGAAGTTAAATTAAAATTGAATTGAGTTTAGATTAAATTATTTAAATGCTAAATGCAAGTATGATATTTTTTAAAGCTTTTATAAATGCGACGCTATTAAATGCATGTATTAGATTAAAATTGATTTTAAATTACAAATGATTATGCAATTCTCTTGCGTATTAATAAATGCGGCTATGCTATTTGACACGACGTTATTGCTAAATTATGTATTTTATGTATTTATTAATTATTGAAGAATTACGACAGAGCTTGAAATTAATTAATGCGGGCGCGAGACTCTAAATGCTTAATACTCTACGTAGAAAATGCGAAGTTATTATTAAATAATTTATTTATGCATGTATTAATATTTTATTGTTGCATTTTATTATAAGAAATCATAAAAAATTATTTTGCAAAATTAGTGTAATTTTATAGCTACTGTCTGGACGAGAGGGTCAAAATTGGGTGTCAACAAACCCGATCCATTATATTTACGTATTTGTGAACACGTATTCACTTTACGTTTTGTTGCGGCGTGCAACCCGATCCATTATGTTTATATTTATATATTTATGTGAACACGTATTCACTTTTCATATTTTTCAGAAGATTGAATAAATAATATTCTCTTTCCCAACATTCTGTCATTCATACTTATAACGATTATAACTTTTTAACCATAACTCCAACTAAGGTGTTTCTCAAGCGGAAACTAAGGTAAGACGGGGATATTTCACTGTACCAAATTTCATTTAAAACTACTTTGGGTAACTAACACAAATTTATCCTCAAAACAGCCACATGAAATTTATTTCGGCAGAATTTTTATTAAACAACACCCAATCTTAGAATAGTCATAACTCCTAATCTGTAAACCCGTTCAAGCCCCATAAAATCTCAAAACGATGAGAACACCGAGCTACACGTCTCCATGTGAACCATACTTTCATATTCTGTACCATTTGGTACAGTTTTACCCTTTTATTCGCTGCCCTTCCTGGATCTCGATAGATCCGAGGCAGAAACATTAAACAGCGATAACTCTCAATCCGTAAGTCGGATAGACCCATGTAAGGTCTCAAAATGTCCACAACAGAGATATATAGAACTTTCATTTAGCAACAATTTTCATATTCCCCACATATTAGTACAGTTTTACGTTTCAACGTCCTGCCCTTCTGGATTCCGATGAATCCGAGGCAGCGACTTCAAACTACAATAACTCTCAACTCGTAAGTCCGTTTTAATAACTATTTATCTATATCTGTCCGTAACAGAGATATTTACAACCATGTATATTTTCATATAATTCTAATAAGTAAAACTCAATAAAAACAGCCTGTAATTATGCCTTTCTGAATTTCGGCCAAATCTAAGGCAGGAACTTTGAACTATGATAACTTTCAAACCGTATGTCCATTTTACCTCATTTTTGGTTCTATATGATCATATTAGAGAGGTGTACCACTCCTCCGAATTTCAGCAAATTCTAACAATTATAACTCAGTGAGAACAGTTCGTAAAGTTCATGACGCAACTAGTTGTTTAAACAATCAAAAGCTCATTATTTATTTTCAACACTCAATTCTTATTCTAACATGTATTGAACTTAAAATAAAGGATGTTCCCAAGAATTTCTGAGTGAGAAAACTCACCTTGTAAGTGTGAAGATTATTGTTGTGTGGTTGCTAAAATTATCCTTACTCTCTAGTATTTTGATTCTTGTTCTTCTTGCCCTCTTGGTATTTTTTCCTCTTCTTTTCACTTGTTTTTTTCTGATTTTCTAACCTTTATGTTATGTATTTTGTTTGTGTGTAAATACTATGTATAAGTGGAGAGTTTTCTATAACTTATGGGAGGGAAAAAACCAAAAGATTGAAGGAAAATGAAAAGGGGGGGAGGGGAAAGAAATGGACGTGCAATGCAATGCTTGCATGCCTTTTTTTTTTTTTCTTTTGTTTTCTTATTTTCATTTCATCTATCTATTTATCCAACTTTAACACTAACTCTATCCCATGCAATTTATTCTTTGTATTCTTATATATATATTTTTTTATTAACCCAACCACAACTATATTTTTTTTTCCGGATTTCACATTCTCTCCTCCTTAAGCAACATTCGTCCTCGAATGTGAATAAGGTCGTAACATAATCACATAGACACAATAATGTTTATTGTTATTATAACACTAATTTGGGGCTTCACAACATCGCCATTCTTCGAGTCTATTATTTGATTTCCCGCCTCATTCATTATTGTAAATTAATTGTCTAACATTACACTACTGGAGGAACATTTAGGATATTTAAGCTTTGAGTTGTCATTAAGAGGTAGTTTGACTTTAGAAATTTGCTTCCTCTAACATAATTATTTTAGGCTCACTATGCATTGCTTAAGTTGCATTAAATAACCTAATGACCTTTCACTTGCATAACTCTTCACGTAGTTAAAGTATTATTTGTTATCAAATTTTATAAACCCTCTCATTAACATTCGTATAGGAAAATTAGTTTCGTTTGCTAGATAGATATCTTGCATGCTATAATAGGTATAATAGGTAATTAAAATACATATTATAATTATATTTTATAATTTAATTAAATAATAATTACTAAAGGTTAATATATCCTAGAGTTAGCTATGGAATGTAATTATTTTATTTTTTTAACCATGTGAATAGTGTGATGAAATTAGCTCATTAATGGGTCATTTCATTTAGAGCATATTTGGATTCAGACTTATTTTATGTGCTTTTAAGTACTTTTGTAATGTTTGAATAAGATAAAAAATAATTTTATCAACTTATTTTTAGATCAAAATTTAAGATTATAACTTATGACTTTAGCTTATAAGCCATAAATTATAAGCTCATTCAAACATGCTCTTATTAGCTCAAACAAGATTGATCCGTCCGATATTAACTTATTTAATAGTTAAGATGATTTAAGCTAAATAACGTGTCCAAATTCACTCATGAAAGTTTTTACTAAATCTTTTGAATTTTATATATCATATATGGATATGACAAAGATTTTTTTTTAATTATGTAACTAAATAAAATCAAAGGAAAACAAATACAGAAATTAAAATTATGTAATAGTTGAGTGAGTTGAGCATTGACCCATTGTTTAATCCTTTTTGGACCCGATCATTTTAAACCAATTAATATTTGGGTGGTTCATTACCCCCTATATTTATTAATTTGATTTATTTTTGTTAGAGTAATATTATTAATGTAAAGATCCTAGTATGGTAGGTTGTAAAAGAATTAAATAGGAGATATTGCTAGAATTAAATAGGAGATATTATTAGAATTAAATAAGTAATTAAATAGGAAGATATTAAGGAGAATATCACTCTTCATATTTATTGTATTACATGTATATATTCTTACCATATTGGATGAATAAAGATGAGGAAGATATTTTATCATGGTATCAAGAGCTTAAGGAAAAGATTCATCTTCCTAATATCAATTTTTTTTTTGTGTTTGTTTTTTTTTCAAAATTTCGGCTCTTCCATCCTCATAGCCGAAAGTTTGGAGGTTTGTTTTCCTGTTCATCGTGTTTTCCGGTGTTCGTTCATCCAACTATCATCAACATGTCTGAATCCAAATTATTTTATCACCCCGCTCTCACAATATCTAATATCAAAACTCATGTTCCCATAACTTTACAAATGGAGAATGTGTATTATGCTTCCTGGGCGGAACTTTTCAAAATATATTGTCGTTCTCACCGGGTTCTTCACCACATCATTTCCCCGGAAAAAGACAAAGAAAAAGTCTTGACAACGGATGAAGACAAAGAATTGTGGGATGTCCTAGATGTCATTGTTCTTGGTTGGATATATTCAACAATATCCACTGATTTGTTGCACACGATCATGGAAACAGATTCTAAGGCAATTGACGCTTGAAATCGATTACGGGACATTTTTTATGATAATCAAAATTCCCGTGCGGTTGCTTTGGAACAAGAATTCTCCAGTGTTGATATGGAGGATTTTCCTAATGTTTTCGCTTATTGTCAACGCTTCAAAGTGTTGGCGGATCAATTAAAAAATGTTGGATCCCCCGTCTCCGACAACCGTTTGGTTCTACAACTTGTTACCGGATTGACAGAGGCATATAGCGGAGTTGCCACCGTTATCCATCAAAGTAACCCACTTCCGTTATTCTACAAAGCAAGATCTATGTTAATCCTAGAAAAACAAGGTTTTCTCTAAAAAGGTTGTTAGCACAACTGATTCGGCGTACATGGGCCACCAAAGATGGAAATAATATTGCAACCCCACAAATTAACCGGGGTCAAAAAGGACGACATGGGAATAAAAAAGGTGGAAACCGCAACAGAAACGGGAACAATCGGAATTCTGGCGGCAGCGGGGGTTCCGGCGGCGGTTACGGCAACAACTCAGGCGGCGGCAATGGCAGTGGTGGATATTTCAACCAGCCACCATCAAGACCACAGTGGACATGGCCACAGTGGAATTGGGCTGGACCCCCTTGTCCTTACCCTACAACCAACTGGGCCAGGCCCAACTCCACTGTTAACTACTCAGCAACTCAGCTGCCCATGAGGTCTTCTGAAAATGTCTTTGTTGGATATGCCCAGCCCACTGCTGGGCCGAATTTAAACAAGCCCAACAATGGCTGGAGTCGCTTTCATCGGCGGGCCGTTTTCTGGGCTCGGCAAAGAACTCAAAGTGACAACAACATCTTCTGGACCTCAAGTGTGGAATGAGGCACACTCAATAGTGGGCCAACCGACGGACATTGAACATGCCATGCACACACTCAGACTTAATCCACCGGACACGAATTGATATATGGACTCAGGTGCTACGTCGCATATGACGTCATCCCAAGGTAATCTTACGTCCTATTTTAATTTGAGCAAATCAAATGGTATAACTGTCGGAATTGGTCATTCCATTCCAATAAAAGGGTATGGTTCTACTAAATTGTCCAAACCAAATCCACCATTAGCCTTGAAAAATGTTATTCATGCACCACAATTAATCAAAAACATAATCTCTGTTCGAAAGTTTACTACAGATAACTGGGTTACCGTAGCTTTTGATCCTTTTGGTATTACTGTGTATGATTTTCAGACAGGGGCGCGGCTAATGAGATGTGATAGCCAGGGAGAACTTTATCCAGTTACTTCACTACTACAATCGGACAAAAAACATTTTAATTTTGCTGTTTTTAATTCCAATTTGTGGCATGAACGTTTGGGACATCCGGGAGAGTCTGTTTTAAACTCTCTCAAACGCAATAATTCAATTTCATGTACACGAACTCTTAATAAGTGTCAATCTTGTCCTTTGGGTAAGCATGTTCAACTACCATTTGAGTCATCTTCTAATTGCACTTTTCTGCCATTTGATATTATACATTGTGATATTTGGACATCCCCGGTTTTGAGCTCTTCAGGGCATAGATATTACTTGTTTGTTTTAGATGACTACTCTAAATTTTTGTGAACATTTCCCATTTCGAAAAAATCCCAATTTTTTTTCACATTTCTTATTTTTAGAGCATTCATCCAAAAACAGTTTGAATGAGATATAAAAAACATTCAATGTGATAACGGGCGGGAGTTTGACAATAGACAATTTTGGGATTTCTGCAAAACAAATGGTTTGAATTTTCGTTTCTCATGACCTCACATATCTTCACAAAATGAACAGGCGGAAAGAAAAATACGAACCATAAATAACATTATCAGGACATCCCTTGCTCATGTCTCGTTTCCTCCTAACTTTTGGCATCATGCACTTCAGATGACTACTTATTTGTTGAATATACTACCAAATAAAAAAACCTCACACCAAACACCCCTTCAATTACTTTACCTCTGAGAACTGACATATTCTCATCTCCGGGTCTTTGGTTGCTTGTGTTATCCATTATTCACATCAACCACCATCCATAAATTACAACCAAGATCTACTTCATGTATTTTTTTGGGATACCTATCCCATCATCGGGGATACAAATGCTATGATCTATCCTCCAATAGGATTTTTATTAGCCGTCATGTTATCTTTGATAAAACTCAATTCCCGTTTAAAAAAATTCACGAGTCACGATCTCCCACATATGAGTTTCTGGATGCCGGGATACACCCAATTTTTACCCAACCATTGTTCCATAGTTCGGTCAATGCCACAACTAATGAGCAAAAATCTTCACACCCATTACCCGTGTCCTTAACAAATGACGCCCAACCCACTGTCTTGGACATCAATATTCATTCTGGCCCAACTGGACACGGTACCTTCACAATACCGAGCCCAACATGTCACGGACCAACCAATGACAATCTGCCTCCTAATCCGACCCAAGCCACTGATCCAGGCCCAGCTTTACAAATACCACATTTGGCCAGTGGCGTCCAGTACACTGGCCCAACAACGCGTCCGGTCACCCGTAGTCAACATGGTATTGTCAAACCCAACACTAAATACAACCTTCACACCCAAGTATCCAAACCACCTTAACATTGTAACCCTGTGTCTGCTCTAAAAGACCCAAATTGGAAAATGACCATGGATGATGAATATCATGCTCTTATTAAAAATAGGACATGCGATTTGGTACCTCGTCCATCTAATGCTAATATAATCCGGTCTATGTGGATTTTTAGTCATAAAGAAAAATCTGATGGTTCTTTTGAGCGGCATAAGACCCGTCTTGTAAGTAATGGGAAGACGCAGCAGGTTGGTATCGATTGTGGGGATACATTCAGTCCAGTGGTCAAATCAGCTACTATCAGAACAATGCTCAGCTTGTCTCTCCGGAAGGATGGTCACCGCGATTGGATGTCAAAAATGCTTTCCTTCATGGTCACCTAAATGAGACTGTTTACATGCATCAACCATTGGGATACAGAGATCCAAAATATCCAAATCATGTATGCATGCTAAACAAGTCTTTGTATGGTCTCAAACAGGCACCCAGGGCCTGGTATCAGCTGTTTGCAGATTTTGTATCACAAATGGATTTTTCACACAGCCGTTCCGATAATTCACTTTTCATCTATCATCAGGATAATCATACCGCTTATTTTCTGTTGTATGTGGATGATATTATTCTGACAGCTTCTTCAGAATCCCTTCGCAAGAATATCTTGTCTCAACTTGGTTCAGAATTTGCTATGAAGGATCTTGGTCCATTACACCTTCTTTCTAGGAATTGTTGTGACACGACATGCAGGTGGGCTCTTTCTCTCACAGAAGAAGTATGCATCTGAGATCGTGGAACGAGCTGGAATGACATCTTGCAAACCTTCAGCAACACCGATAAACACAAAGTCCAAATTAAGTGACATCTCTAGCAAACCCTATGCTGATCCAACATTGTACCGCAGCCTAGCAGGCGCATTGCTATATCTCACATTTACCAGACCAGACATAACCTATGTCGTGCAACAAGTGTGTCTATTCATGCATAATTCGATGGAAGAACATATGCATGCCCTCAAACACATTGTGCGTTACATTAAAGACACTCAGGAATATGGATTACACCTTTACCCATCTTGCATCTCCAAACTTGTTATTTATACGACGCAGATCAAGCAGTTGTCGCACACCGCACGCCCACATCCGGATATCAGGTCTTCGCCGGTGATAATTTGGTTTCATGGTCTTCCAAACGGCAACCCACAATATCGCGCTCCAGTGCTGAAGCTGAATATCGTGCGCTGCCGATGTTGTATCGACTAAATGCGCCGATTCAAATCTTTTACTGTAGCTTCATTGCCCGATTTGCGCTACTATGGTTTACTGTGATAACATTAGTGCGATATATCTCTCTGAAAATCCAATACATCATCAACGCACTAAACATATTGAGTTGGATATTCATTTTGTCCGTGAAAAAGTGACTCGCGGACAAGTGTGAGTATTACATGTCCCAACGCGTCATCAAATCGCCGATATCTTCACGAAAGGGCTTCCGCTGATTCGGCGTCCTCCAGCTTCAACTGCGGGGAAGTGTTAGAGTAATATTATTAATGCTTATTAATAATATTATTAATGTAAAGATCCTAGTATGGTAGGTTGTAAAAGAATTAAATAGAAGATATTGCTAGAATTAAATAGGAGATATTATTAGAATTAAATATGTAATTGAATAGGAAGATATTAAGAAGAATATCACTCTTTATATTTATTGTATTACATGTATATATTCTTATCATATTGGATGAATAAAGATGAGGAAAATATTTTATCAATTTTAACCCGTATGAATGGAGACCAATCCACTCATTTTAATATTTGGATTTGCTTTTCGATTTAGTGTATAGTTTAAATATTCAATTAAATTGATTCTTGTGGATTCAGAATTGATTTTCATTAATGATCATTATGTTTTATGTGAATCTGAATTTAAAAAACAATATTTAACGTTTATTATGTCATGTGTATAATTATTGGAGAATGGAGACAATGGGATTAAGATGACCTCATTAATCCACACGAAAAGTAGACTACTGCTTGAAATGCACCGTTAATAGATTTAATACCCTAGTACCATGATTAAAGGAGAGAATGGGTCATCCTGATATGTCGTCATCGTGGCTCAATTCTAGAGACAAAATATGTACAAAAATCTTCTACAGTTGACTGACCACTTGTCACTAAATTTGATAGGGAAGTGGAAACAGAAATATCTCCAGATAATAATAATGAGATAATTGTCCTCCGGGTCACGATCCAATGGAAAAAGAGGGAATTTAAGACACTCTTAATTAGATATGACAATGGATTCTGAATTCGCTGGATTTCAGATTCGTTTTATAGGATATGAATCTTCAAAATTTGGACCCGACGGATTCGGATCGGACCCGAATCCATTTATGATGGATCGGATCTGAATATGAATCTTGTCTTTGAGATTCGTATCCGGTTCAGATCCGACCCGTGAATTCATTTTTTATAAAATACATTATACATTTATTATAATTATTGACAGTGTATTATTCAGTTAAGAATAGGTGTGGTGAAGGCTAATCGTTCCATTTTTTGAATGTTTCGAACTGAAAGTGTAAATGCAAATTCTTTTCTTTTGAACTAAAACGTTCAAGTACTACTAGTTTTTGTAAAATTGAGAGTGAATTAATTAAGTTGATGAATTCAAATAGTCAAAAAAGATCAAGTACAAATACTGTATAACAGCTGAAGACTTTCTACACAACCAAGGGAAAAACCAAGAATTTTATAAATTTTATTTTTTCAAACTCAGTTTTTTTTTTAAATATACAGGGCGAGGCGGGTTAAAATATTTTTTTGTGGGGCGAGGTGTGTTTGTGTCTTCGAATTTAATGTTGAAATATTATTCAAGGTAATTTTTTTTACATGTGGATCCAGATCCGATCCGTGGACCCGGTGGATCTGAATTTGGATATGATTTTTATGGACCCGATGAATCCGGATCTGGATATGAATACATGTATGAAAAATGGATCTGGATCTAGTACGATTCGGTCTTGATCCTATCCGTTGACATCCCTACTCTGGACACTTGCAGCGAGTGATCGATTTCCAGTGGAAGCATTCTGCTATCTTTTGGGGTTGATCCTCAGAGTGCACTATCAATCAGACGCTCAAACCCTACCTCCGTAATCCAGTCAGCAGTTTAATCTGAATATAAAAGATAAAAAATAAAATGAGATAATCTAAGAAAATAAAACGACGTCGGCAAGGCTGCTTTTCAGCTCGCTTGGCTCGGATCACCATCACTTATAAGAATAAAGATGGGTCACTAATTAGTTGATAAATAATGATAATTAAACAAAGAATAATGATTATGAAAGTTGGAACATGCAATTATCTGGGTTTTCTTTGAAAGCTTTAAAGGAAAAATTTCACAAGTACAACTTTTCTAAAAGTAAATTATACAAACTACAATCACTTTCAATATTACATATTATACCATTAAGTAACTTACATGATATATCTTAAATGCTATCGATCCTCTCTCAAATACAAAACAATCAATCATAAATATATTATTATTCCTAAATTCCTGTATAAGTAGCATATTAAATATAATAAATTCTTCCCACAATCTCTCTCTCTCACTCTCTTTTAGGCTTAGTGGGGTCTTCAGTAGGATAATAAAATATAAATATATATTCTAATTTTTAATATTATTATATATATAGTTATTCAAACTAATTAAAAACATAATTGATAGGATATATAAGATATTTAATATCTAATATATACCTTACTCATAAATATGGGTTCCCAAACATTGATATAATATTTAGTATATTGTACTATTGTATACAACAACAACAACATGTCCAGTGAAATTCCACATCGTGGGGTCTGGGGAGGGTAGAGTGTACGCAAACCTTACCTCTACCTTGATAGGTAGATCGACTATTTTCGAGAGACCCTCGGCTCAAGACAAGTATATGCATAAGCAAAAACAATCTTGAAACTTGAAGGAGGACATAAAGATGAGATTGGGGAAGAAGAACCCTAAGTTATGTGAGATGGGAGGGTAGTTTCGTTCTAATATTAATGACTTAGGGTCTGTTTGGTCAAACTTCTGGAAAAGTGTTTCTGTTTCATATAAGTAGTTCTGAAGAAACTGTTTTTAGAGAATCCGTTAGGGTGTTTGGCCTATAGTTATAGAAGTACTTCTGAGAAACAGAAACAGTTTCATGTTTGACCCATATTTATGCAAATTTACTAGAATATTCTTTTTAATTGATTTAATACTATTTAAAATATTCTTTTCTATCCTATGCTTCTAAAAAATAGTATATCTTTACACTTTAATAAAAAAAAATATTTAATTACAACATTTAATCAAAAATAATATTATATTGTACATAAGAAAAATGTAACGACGATATGATAGTCAATGACTCAAATATGTTCAAACCTACTCCCGCCCTACCCACACCTACCCCCATCCCATCCTCAAATTTATATGTCATATTTTTTTTTAATAAAAAATATGATTTTTTTCTTCCCCCTACCCCCACCCTATTGCCCTACCCCATCCTCAAATTTCTATTTCATATTTTTTGTTACTTTTATAAAAAAAATGATTGAAAATATGAAATTTTTTCTTACCCCCCTACCCGTGCACCTACCACATTCTCAAATTTCTATTTTATATTTTATTTTACTTTTATAAATAATTTATAAAATATATGATTTTTTTATTACCCCCTCCCCCCGCCCTACCCCCACCCACTCCATTGCCCTACCCCATCCTCAAATTTCTATTTCATATTTTTTGTTACTTTTATAAAAAAAAATTATTAAAAAATATGAATTTTTTTCTTACCCCCTACCCCCCCCCACCTACCACATTCTCAAATTTATATTTTATATTTTTTTTTACTTTTATAAACAATTTATAAAAAATATAAATTTCTTACCCCGCCCTAAATTTCTATCCCCTACCCCACCCCACCACCCCCCATTGCCCGACCCCATCCTCAAATTTCTATTTCATATTTTTTGTTAATTTTATAAAAAATATATTAAAAAATATGAATTTTTTTCTTACCCTCGCCCTATCCCATTCTCAAATTTCTATTTTACACGGGGATATTATATGAGATTAGAAGGAATTTTGTGAAAAGAAAAGGTAAATGAGTCCAATTTTTTTTAATTTAATGAGCAAAAAGGGCTTCTCGAGAAGCACTTCTGAAGAATTGATGATTCTCTTCCATCTAGAAACACTTTTTGGCTTCTGCAAAAATTGAAACATCCACATGTAAGGGACAAAAATTAAAGACCAGCCCAAAATAAGGACAGTTGTGCCAAGTCCTAATGTCGTGTGGGTTTGGATCACAACTCATCTGAACTAGCCCACAAGGAACTTCTTCTACATGGTATCAACCCATTCTAATAATATCTCTGTTGGGCTTCTGATTGGTATGCAACATGTCGTATTATCCTTTTTTTTTCAAGTTGTCCTAGTTAGTTAGCACACAGCAACTCCGGTCCAATTAGCTCACAATAGTCACTAAGAAAAAATAAAAGTATAGTTATAATTATAATTTGAATGGAAGAAAATAATCTTACAAAGATCTTATGTGATTTATTTATTGATGCAGTGTGTTATCACTTTGTCGTAAAAAAGTCAAATAAACTAAAAGATTATAATGAGTATAAAACAGAACGATCCTCCCATCAAGAAGCTAACGGGATTCAAACGCATAAAACTGCATTTTATATTATTTTCTCTTAGCCGCTGAAAGTCGCTCTTAAAAACATATCAAAAGTATTTATAAGTACAATAGTTAATATGTTGTTAAAATTACGTTCGTTTGATAAAATTAATGGCCAACGATAAATAACTAAAATGAGTATCTTTTGCAGGTGGATAGAAAAGTTGATAAGTTCATCTAGCTTGGAAACTGAATTCTTAGCAGTTAGCACGATCAAAACCCTTTTTGCTTATTCAACTTATTGAGAATTAGAAAGTATTTATCCTTTTCAGACCTCGGCCCCATGTGGTGGAATTTTACTGGATATATTATTATGCATAAAAATGAAACTTGAGGTATATACACAAAATTCAGAATAATGTTTGAAAAAGGAAAAGCTGACATTACCACAATTATCATAAATTAAGTTATATTTTGCACCAGGAAAAAAAAAACTAAGATCTTATCTGACTAAAAGTTGGGCCTCTACTCGAGTTTGCAATGCATGTATATATGGTCTAATTATTTGGGCTTTTCTTGTAGTATATGATAACATGGCAAAATCCCAACTCCCACACAACGCACGTCTTAGTCGGGTACAACAACAACATACACAATGTAATTCATACCGTGAGATCTAGAGTAGTAAAGTATATACAGATTTTACCTTCATCTTGATAGGTAGAGCGGTTATTTTCGGGTAAAATTCATAAATTGTCATTTTTAGTCTGGTAATTAATATGCCCACCATCAATTCTTCAAAAATAAGCAAAAAGATGATTAATATATATGTGCTATTTCAACCATCGTCTTAGAAGACGTTTGGACATTAACAAACTATGTTGTAAAAAATATATTTGAGAAAGAAGTTCCGAAAATAATGTCTGAAAGTTAAAAGTTATTTTTTGGCATGCATTTAATTTGAAAAAAAAATAGAAGTTTTGTGAGTAGAAAAATCAATTGATTTGATTTTTTTTTTTTTTCAAATTTAAAACTCATCGTCAATTTTTTCTTAAAAATTCAGTCAAACATATAACCAAATGTTGTTTTAATTTATATTTTGTTGAAAAAAAACAAAAAAAGTCATATCCAAACAGGCCTTTAGTCCTTAGCATGATAAATTCGTTGGACGTTTTTTCTCTCGTGAATTTGTTGTATCATCAATTTCTCTATTTTCCTAAAGGTCCTTGTATCTTGATCACCCGAAATCAAGAGACACTAAATTCCTACTTGTTATAACTGTACTGAGTCGAGTGTTAGCATTATGTCCTTAAGATATTATTGACCCGTATAATCAAGGACCTCCACTTTTCAACCTATGTTAGCTATATTTTGAAAAATGTCACTCTTGAATGATTAGTTAAAATATCCTTCAAACTGGTAGTTAGGGGTTCTTTTTCATCGGTGGAGGTAAATTCTCAAAGTTGTATTTGTACCAAAAAAATAAGTCGTATAACTTCACTTAATTGCACGGTTTGTTTTCCCTTCAAATGGGCTGGTCTTTAGTTTTTGTCCCTCAAATGTAAATTATAATTATTGGGGCATAAGTTCTTTAAAGGATTCAACACAAGTTATTTCGATTCTTAAGGAAATTATGCCCCCATAAACATAAGTTTCATTTGAGAGGCAAATGTTAAAGACCATCACAAAATAGGAAAAAAGTGCAAATGACCCAGTATAACTTCTTTTTTTGTGCGGTTTCCCTTCAAAAGTAATATTCTTTAATCCCCCCCCCCCCCCGCCCCTTCAAATTTAGAATCTTTTAAGTTTTTTCCTTCGCATAAAAACTCATAGGTTCTGAGTTCGAACCACCGCTCAGACAAAAAATATCGCAAGACAGAGGTTTAGATTTGGTAGACAGAGTTTGCCTTATGTCTGAAGAAGAGTTTGCAGGCAAACTATGCCTTATGGGGCAGAGTTTTCTGCAAACTATGTCTGATGGGGCAGAGTTTTCTGCAAACTATGCCTGATCAAGTAAAGTTTGCTAAGTCATAATTTGCCTGCAAAAAAGTAAAGTTTTGCAGCAAACTACGCCCGATGAGGTAGAGTTTGCAGGTAATCTCTGTCTAGTGATTTTTTTTAAAAAATTTGCGCCTGAACAGGAGTTCGAATCCAAAATCCTGAAATTTTAGGTGAAGGGCAAAAATTAAAAACCATTTTGGGCATTACTTCGAATTGCCCTATAACTTTTCTCACTAAACGTTGGGCCTCCATTCGAGTTTGCAACGCATGTATATGGGCTTGTTATTTAGCCTTTTCTTGCATACGAGCATGACAAAATCCTAAACTCCCACGCAACGGACGAAATAGGTAAATAATCACGTTTTAATATCTGCTATTAAAAGCTATTAACATTTAGCCATTTTTTGATAGGTAAAATGTTTTGAATTAAAATATTAAAAAGCTCGGACACTCATGAAATCTATTGAACAGACAATTTTCCCATCTCTTACCATTAACACAATCCTCTGATTATGGAGCAGAAACAATTTGTTTAGCCTCTCCAAAAATAAAACACGAAACAACTCCGACAAGTGCAATTGGAATTGAAGGATTAATAAGTGGAAACCAAGAAAAGCTTCATGGGGTTTAAATCTAAGGAACGTATCATGAGGTAGATTAAATTTTTTGCTTGAGTTTCCAGATCAACGAAAGTTTTATGGGGTTTAAATCTTTATAAGTTCAAAATCATTAAACGTATCATGAGTTTCAAAACTTTATTAGTTCTTTCGTATTTTTAGTAGGATTGTTCTTTGGTCAAATTTATTTTTGCGTTAAAGTGTAGCTATTTTTGCATTAAAGTGTCAATTTTAAACAAAACTGAGGAAAGTCGCATCCGTGCTGCTTCTTGATTTTCCATGATACCGGTGAACTCCCGAAGGAGATAAACCATCCGGTGAGCGATCACTTGAACTATTCAAACATATTTTTAAACATTTTACGAATACTGATAAGAAAATTATTAAGTTTTGGAAGGATGAGGTCAAACATATGTGCATTAATCAAATATCATAACTGTAATTATGCTTATGTTCACTTTTCAGCTTTTGTCTTCTAACATAGTTTTTTCCGATGATTTATATATACCAAGTCAAAATTTTGGTAGTGTATATAATTTAAACTCTATATTATATTTCTAATTACGCAGGTGATTTGTCATTCGGTTAACAGCTCATTACATTTTTCTAACTGCTAAAATCTTACAATAAAGTTTAGACATATAAGATCGAGAACATTACCCTATTGAAAATACTTTAATTATAAATATCTGCACCCTCTTTATGTTTTGCCCTATTTAGCTACTGATTTTGACGTTCGTTTTATAAATAAATTAATTATAAAGTTTACATGAGATAGATCATAGCTAGTAGTGTTGGGTTTTGATATTGGTGAATGGGAAATGATGGGATGA
This sequence comes from Przewalskia tangutica, assembly GCA_029844215.1. NCBI lineage: Eukaryota > Viridiplantae > Streptophyta > Magnoliopsida > Solanales > Solanaceae > Przewalskia > Przewalskia tangutica. The sequence goes on from CM056721.1 coordinate 3,567,496, forward strand.
AAATTAAAGAGGGTAAAAGGCTCTTTTGTCCCACATCGAAAAAAGAGAAAGAAAGAGAGGTGTATATATTACATTACACCTTCTCGAGCTGCTAAAAAGGTTGAGAGGGCAAGGACCCCTCGCGCCGTCGTCGTCGCTCGCTCGGCTCGACTTCGGCTTTGGCTTTGGTGATAATCTTTTTGGACAAACGTTTCTTTAATTAAATTAATTAATTAATTAAAAACAAATCCAAACGGATCGACCCGCCACCCGACCCGACCCGTCAGGCTCTCCATCTCTTTTTCGAATTTCCCTCCAAAATTAGGTGACTATTCTGAATGGTTGCAACCATTCAGAATCAGTACCTCTAACCCTATAAATTTTTGATTATTTCAAGAATTTATTAACTAATTCATTTTCTAATCAATTCTGATTCAATTATGAAGTTGTTCTTCAACTCGAAAATTTCATTCTGTGTGATATACTGCTGTTGAGTGGTTCGTTGCTACCGGAATTTGGAGTACTACTATTCTGGTAAGATAATCGTTCTATCCTGGGAGGCGATATTCCGTTAACCTCGAGTACTGTGAGGGGAATAATTTCCTTAAGGACACACTTTGAACTAAGTGGGCTCGATTACATTCTGAAATCATTCTGAAATTATTTTTTCCAAAACAGATTCTGTTTTCGTTTATTGTTTCATTAATGTTATATGTTTCACTAATTGATTAACATATTGTTTTGAAACATTATTTAGCCAAATACAGATTATTATACCAACAATCTTAAGGAAATTAACTTTTATTGTATTTTAATCTGTATCCTGGTTTGGAGATTAAAACCTGTGTGGTTTTCTACTCCGTATGAGATTTCATATTCTAACTTGAAGACATAAAAACTTCGTTGGAATATTAAAAGTCCAAGAAAAAGTGTTTTCCAAAAGAAAAGAAAAAAAAAAGTGTTTTTTCAGAAAGAAAAAAAAAATGTTTTTTTTGTATGTTGTTTGGAGACTAAAATCTTCGAATTTTCTACTCCGGTTGAGATTAAAGTTTTCATAACTTTCTACTCATTTGGATACTTGATTTGAAGATATAAAAACTTCATCAAGTATATAACATACAATTTATTGCACTTCGTTTCTATCAATTTTGATTCGGTTTGAAGAAATAAAATCTTCACCGTTGTGTATTATATTTGTTGCTATCAAAATTGATTCGGTTTGAAGAAATAAAATATTCACCGTTGTGTATAACGATTTGAAGAACATAAAAACTTCATCGTTCTGTTTAAGGAGATTAAAACTTGTGTAGTTTTCTACTCCATATGAATATTAGTATTCCGACTCGAAGATATAAAAACTTCGTTGGAATACTAAAGTTTCATAATTATACTACGATTTGAAGAAATAAAATCTTCATCGTTTAAGTTTATAATTCGACTGCGATTTGAAGAAATAAAATCTTCATCGTTGAAGTTTGTGAATTAATTGCTATTTTGGTTTCATTAATTAAAACAGTTTGTCTATTTGTCTGTGACAAACAATGGCAATTGAAATTGGAACTACCTCTGCAAATACTGCACCAGTTGTTACTACTACAACCCGCATCAGCATTCACCTACGAGAAACCTGCGAAGTTCACCGGTGCCAACTTTAAAGGATGGCAGCAAAGAATGTTCTTTTGGCTTACCACCCTTGGTTTGCAAAAGTTCACCAGTGAGGACCCTCCCATGCCTGCCGCCGACATGCCTGACAACCAGCAGTTCATGGTTACTGAGGCTTGAAAACATGCTGATTTTTTGTGCAAAGACTACATTTTAAGTGCCTTAGAAGATGACTTGTACAATGTATACAGTGCAGTAGAGACTTCCAAAGAATTATGGAGTGCACTTGAAAAGAAGTACAAGACAGAAGATGCTTGCTTGAAGAAGTTTGTGGTTGCCAAATTCCTAGACTATAAAATGGTTGTTGGAAAAACCGTTGGAACCCAAGTTCAAGAGCTTCAACTTATCTTCCATGACCTTATTGCTGAAGGTATGGTAGTGAATGAAGCATTCCAATTGGCTGCAATGATTGAGAAATTGCCGTCTTCGTGGAAAGATTTCAAGAATTATCTTAAGCACAAAAGAAAGGAAATGAAGTTGGAGGATCTTGTGATTCGTCTCAAGATCGATGAAGATAACAAAACCGCTGAAAAGAGGTATCGTAAGAGTTCACCAATTGAAGGGGCCAACTTCGTTGAAGATGCTGCTCCGAAAATGAACAAGAAAAGAAAGAGACCTTCTGGAAAAGAGAAGGGTTCTAACAAGAAAAAGTTCAATGGCAACTGCTTTAATTGTGGGAAAGCTGGCCACAAAAGCCCAGATTGTCGTCTCCCGAAAAAGGACAAGGGAAAAAGACAAGCCAATATGGTGAAAATGAATGATGATCTAAATGATCTGTGTGCAATGCTGTCAGAGTGCAATTTGGTTGGAAACCCAAAGGAGTGGTGGTTGGATTCTGGTGCCACTCGACATGTTTGCGCTGCAAAAGAAGCATTTGCAACTTATGCTCCCGCTGGACCCGAAGAGGTACTGTTTATGGGAAATACTGCAATAGCCAAGGTTGAAGGATATGGGAAGATACTTCTGAAGATGACTTCCGGCAAGGTCCTGACTCTCAACAATGTTCTGCACGTTCCAACAATTCGGAAGAATTTAGTTTCAGCCGGACTACTCGTCAAAAACGGGTTTAAGTGTGTGTTGGCTAGTGAGAAAATTGTAATAAGTAAGAATGATATGTTCATAGGAAAGGGCTACCTCACTGAGGGCATTTTCAAACTCAATGTAATGGTTGTTGACAGTATTAATAAAAATTCAGCTTCGTCTTACTTATTGAAGTCAAATGATTTATGGCATGTTCGTTTAGGACATGTCAATTACAAAACCTTGCGAAAATTGATCAATTTAGAAGTATTGCCTAAATTCGAGTGCAACAAATCAAAATGTGAAATTTGTGTTGAATCTAAGTTTGTTAAACATCCATATAAGTCTATTAATAGGAATTCAAATCCTTTAGACTTAATTCACACAGATATATGTGATATGAAGTCAATACCATCTCGTGGTGGAAAAAAGTATTTTATAACTTTCATTGACGATTGCACTCGATACTGTTATGTGTATTTGCTTAATAGTAAGGATGAAGCAATTAATGCATTTAAGCAATACAAGAACGAAGTGGAAAATCAATTGAATAAAAAGATCAAAATCATTAGAACTGATAGTTGTGGAGAGTACGAATCTCCTTTTGCAGAGACATGTTTGGAATATGGAATTATTCATCAAACTACTGCCCCTTACACACCACAATCAAATGGAATTGCGGAAAGGAAAAATCGAACATTAAAGGAAATGATGAATGCCTTACTAATTAGTTCCGGTTTACCGCAGAGCTTGTGGGGGGAAGCTATCCTTACAGCTAATCGAATACTCAACAGAGTACCCCACAGCAAAACACAATCTATTCCATATGATCTATGGAAAGGAAGAAAACCCAACTTGAAATATTTCAAAGTGTGGGGGTGTTTAGCAAAGGTCCAAGTTCCTTTGCCCAAAAGGGTAAAAATCGGACCAAAAAAAAACTGTGGATTGTGTTTTTATTGGCTATGCTACAAACAACAAAGCTTGTCGGTTTTTGGTTCACAAATCGGACAATCCCTAAATTCATGTTAATACGGTAATTGAATCAGATAATGCTGAATTCTTTGAAAACATCTATCCGTATAAAACTGAATGTGAGTCGTCAAGTGAAAGATCTAAACGACCGCGGGAAGAACCAAATGAAAGTATACCAAGCAAAGAGGATCTAAGGCGTATCAAACATCAAAAGACATCCACTTCCTTTGGACCAGACTTTGTAACATTCTTGCTTGAAAATGAGCCTCAAACATTTAAAGCAGCAATGTCATCTTCTGATTCAACATTTTGGAAAGAAGCAGTCAATAGTGAGATTGAATCAATTTTAAACAATCATACATGGGAGTTAGTTGATCTTCCTCCTGGAAATAAACCTTTAGGATCAAAATGGATCTTTAAAAGGAAAATGAAAGCTGATGACACTATTGACAAATAAAAGGCAAGACTTGTGGTCAAAGGTTACAGACAAAAAGAAGGTCTTGATTACTTTGACACATACTCGCCGGTGACAAGAATAACATTTATTCGGGTGTTAGTGGCACTGGCGGCCGTATATGGTCTTGAAATCCATCAAATGGATGTCAAGACAGCTTTCTTAAATGGAGAATTGGAGGAAGAAATTTACATGGAACAACCTGAGGGTTTTGTGGTTCCTGGTAAAGAAAGGAAAGTGTGCAGACTTGTGAAGTCACTTTATGGACTTAATCAAGCACCCAAACAATGACATGCAAAATTTGAACAAACAATGTTGGCAAATGGATTTAAGATTAATGAGTGTGACAAATGTGTTTACATTAAAAATACTCCAAATCATGAAGTCATTGTTTGTTTGTATGTTGATGACATGTTGATAGTGAGTAAAGATATTGTCGATGTAAATGCTACGAAGCGTATGCTCGCTAGCAAATTTGACATGAAAGACTTAGGGGTTGCTGATTTGATCTTAGGAATTATGATCCATAAAACTCCACAAGGTCTATCATTATCACAGTCACATTATATTGAAAAAGTACTTGACAAGTTCAAGTATTTAAATTTCAATGTTGCAAAGACTCCAATTGATGTAAGTTTTGCACTTCAAAAGAATGAAGGTGAAAGTGACTCACAATTGGACTTTGCACGAGTTTTGGGAAGTCTGATGTACATTATGAATTGTACACGACCAGATATAGCATGTGCTATAAGCAAGCTGAGTCGATTCACGAGTAATCCCAATCAAACTCATTGGATGGCAATGAAACGAGTCTTGGGATATTTACAACACACCCAAAACTATGCTTTGCATTATAATAAATATCCCGCGATTGAGGATATAGTGATGCGAGTGGATCACCGGATCGTTTGAAGTTAAATCCACGAGTGGATATGTTTTCACCGTTAGCGGAGGAGCGATGTCTTGGAAATCATCAAAATGCATACGATCGCCCGCTCTACAATGAAATCGTAATTTATAGCTTTAGACAAGGTGAAGAAGCTGAATGGCTCCAGAATTTCTTAGAAGATATTCCATTCTGGCCCAAACCTTTGGCTCCTATATGTATACACTGTGACAGTCAAGCAGCAATAGGTAGGGGAGAGCGTAATGTATAACGGAAAATCTCGTCACATACGACGGAGACACAATACCGTTAGATAACTCCTTCTAGTGGCGTTATCACAACCGATTATGTAAAGTCAAGAGATAACGTGGCGGATCCGCTTACAAAAGACTTATCTAGAGAGGAGTTGGTAGATCATCAACGGAATGGGGTTAAGGCCAAGGACAAGTCATCATGGCGGTAACTCTACCTGTGACCTGGAGATCCCAAGAGCTAGGTTCAGAGATCAAACAAAGTTGTGGTCGACGGTCAACATTGTCAAATAACTCAACCCATTCTCGGATGAAGACAATGTTAAAAAATAAGGATAAGACTTTATGGCTTGTTAATGAGTTAATAAAGCATTAAGGTTTTTTAATGGTTATCTAAATCTGGCGATGTATGACCAGATAATGTGGCTATAGGACCACATGTTTAGAAATCACCTATGTGAGTGTTAAGTGTAAGTCGCTTTAAAGGGAATGACAAGAAAGGCCCATTCTCTATGCACTCACGAGACCGCAGCGGTGTTCATGGTCGAAACGAACACAACCGTGAGAACCATAAGCGGTTGAGGTTGATTGTGTCTTATGTTGTCTAGGTATACAACAAAGTTCGACGGTTCAAAGATATCAAATCTACCGATTGACCGAGTATATCCGATATAAGTTCACTACGGAAAGTTCAAAGGAAACCTACTTATCCGAATGCGATCAATTCGCTTGTATATCACACTCGTCCGTACATTCTTTTATCTTATAACCATTCCCCATTCATGTGGGGGATTGTTGGGTTTTGATATTGGTGAATGAGAAATGATGAGATGAAAATTAAAGAGGGTAAAAGGCTCTTTTGTCCCACATCGAAAAAAGAGAAGGAAAGAGAGGTGTATATATTACATTACACCTTCTAGAGCTGCTAAAAGGGTTGAGAGGGCAAGGACCCTCGCTGCCGCCGTCGCCGCCGCTTGGCCGGCCGATTCGGATTAAACATTTCTTTAATTAAATTAATTATTTAATTAAAAACAAATCCAAACGGATCGACCCGCCACCCGACCCGACCCGTCCGGCTCTCCCTTTTTTTTTCGAATTTCCCTCCAAAATTAGGTGACTATTCTGAATGGTTGCAACCATTCAGAATCAGTACCTCTAACCCTATAAATTCTTGATTATTTCAAGAAAACTAATTCATTTTCTAATCAATTCTGAAGTTGTTCTTCAACTCGAAAATTTCATTCTGTGTGATATATTGTTGTTGAGTGGTTCGTTGCTACCGAAATTTGGAGTACTACTATTCTGGTAAGATAATCGTTCTATCCTGGGAGGCGATATTCCGTTAACCTCGAGTACTGTGAGGGGAATAATTTCCTTAAGGACACACTTTGAACTAAGTGGGCTCGATTACATTCTGAAATCATTCTGAAATTATTTTTTCCAAAACAGATTCTGTTTTCGTTTATTGTTTCATTAATGTTATATGTTTCACTAAGTGATTAACATATTGTTTTGAAACATTATTTAGCCAAATACAGATTATTATACCAACAAGTAGTAGTATTCTTTAGGGCAATGTTTGACATTTTGAAAAATAAACAGTGACATGCCTACTTGACCTTTGAAATATTATTTTTCCCCACCGTCATCGCCCCACAAAGGAAATAATAAAATTAAATTCAAGTCTGTCTGGTTCTTTTCCGTTTTTTCTTCCTATAAAAATGAAACTCAAGTCCCTCTGGCTCGAAAATGACTTATGTACAGATTTATTCTGTTAGTTTGGTTAGTACTTAGACCATTGAAATAAATAATTCAGGACTACGGGTCTAATAATATTTTATTACAACTAATAATTTCTTTAATTTTGTGAAAGAAATAATCCCTTTATTATTCTTATTGATTAAATGTATATATAATCCGAAGCCCTGCAGGTTAGTGCTTGGCGAAGAGTATCCTCATCGGGGTGGTGTGGGCAGTCACAAGTTCGAAACCCCGCAGAACGCACTGGCCCGCTTTGCCTCTGGGAGCTCACACACTGGCGCTGCGCCAAGTGTGGTTTAAGCCGACGCGTGGTTTGCGCTATTGCGTCGATCGGTTTACTGCGGCGCACTCGAAAGAAAGAATGCGGCAGTTCCTTCGTAAAAAAAAAAGAAAAAAAGAAGAAGGTATATATATACAAGTTACAATCGGAAAATTCTTTTCATATTCTACATCTAAATCTCTATTTTATTTGGAGATTAGTTATATACTTATGATAAGATTACAAGACTAATTAATATACAAGAGAATATACAATGCAGTCCCGTGATGGGCCACTGGGCACACGGTGACGGGCCACTGTGATGGCCTTCTGGCCGTGATAAACTTATTCAATATACATGTATATTATGTATATAGAATGTATATTTAACATTTTGAATAGGTATACCTTCCGCTCTGAAGTATTAATTAAAATGAAAAAAGTGTGTCTAACAACTTTTGCTTTGGTTGGTGGGGTACGTAAGCTTGAAAACAGTAAAGAAGAACAAAAAAGAAAAAAAAATGCACACGCGCACAAAGAGGACTAGCTAGTAATTATTATAAAAAATCTAATAATTCAAGGGTGTGTTTGGTACGGAGGAAATCTATTTTCTCATGTTTAGTTGACCAAAATAATTTACGTCATTAGTTAATTGAAATAAAAAAACAAATTTCATAAATGATGTTTCAGGCGGATTGTCTACCCCGACCTTCTAACCTCATTGCTTTCCTTAAATATTTAAGAAAAAATAAATTCTATAAAACTTAGAAATATGACTTCCTTAATGAATTGGAGTATGAAAAATATGTTTCATGTTTCACGCTTATCGTCTCCACCCACCCCTAACCCCATTGCTCATATCGACCGCATACACAATTCATATCCCATCCCTCACCCCACTCCCATAGTGTTTGGTTAAATTATATCTTGAAATAATAAAATTTCCTAAGGTACTGACTACTAGAAATAAGTAAGAAATCATTTTATTATCCAACAAACATTTTTCTTAATACTAAACACACCCCAAGCATCACACTATGTTCAATTTTAACAGAGCAAAAATATTAGGCGACTTCTTCTCATTTATCTAAATCTTGGTGGATGTAATTACAGGGTATCTATACTGGTGGGAGGTAGAAAATCCCAAATTTTAAATTTATGAATTCTGGACTACAACTATTTTTGCTTACTTAGTTTTTAACTTCTGAATAAATTATTTATACATATTAAGTAAATTTTTTAACACAGATATATGACTTGCATCAAAATTACTGGATTAACAAGTACAAGGTGGCGGTGCAGTAATTGAGGTATATTAAGCTAAAAAAATATATGAGAAGATGTATATTCAAGTGAGAACACTAAAAGTTAGGTAACGCTGAATATTTAGTAACCTTTAGTCGATGGAAAAGGAAATGTAACAAACAGATTGAGTGCCTAACTTATAATGCAAGAAATATTAGGGCAGGTAGTTGGACATTAAAAGGAGGTTCCGTGCACATTATGCTTTTTTAGTTGCTGACCATGTCATAACTTTGATTTTTTATTCTATGGTTGGAAGATATATCTACGAAAAATGAATTAGTAGAGACTCATTATTAATAAGAGTTGTTACGGCATCTTAATTATGATCTAACACATCGGATTATGCATGACAATAGTCTAATATCGCGTTCTTGACAAAATACTTAATTTGTTTATCAAAGGCTCTAGTTAAAGTATCACCTTCTAAATTACAAACTACAGGAGATAAATGATCATAATAGGATCATTGAGCATACTGTTACCTATTTTAAATTCAGGAATGCTAATAGTTTATAAAATTTTCGTCCTATTGATTTATGTAATATTATCTATAAGGTTGTTACTAAAGTTATTGCTAACCGCATGAAGTCTTTCCTTCCTTATCGGTAGCGAATCACCACCCCGAAAGACTTAATAGGCTCTTGCCATAATGCTATTTTAGTCCAAGAAATTTTCCGTCATGTCCAAAGAAACAATAACCAAAAGGGTAGTCTTATGCTCAAAATTGACCTCGAGAAAGCTTTGAATCGCTTAGAATGGTCCTTTGTCCATCACACCCTCTAATATTTTAAATTTCCTCCAAAAATTACTAAACTTATCATGAACTGTATAAGTTCTAGTAACATTGCAATCCTCAATGGTACTACCACCAATTATTTTTCCCCTAGTAGAGACATTCGTCAAGGAGATCCCATGTCACCCTACATATTGATTCTTTGCATGAAACTCTTTCCTATCTATATCCACCATCAAGTTGACCTCCGGAATTGGGACCCATTATCCTTAGCAAAAATGGTCCACCACTTTCCCATTTGTTCTTTGCCGATGATCTCACTTTAATGTCTAGAGCCAATGGCAAGTCTATTAACACAATGTCCCAATGCCTAACTATTTTTGTAATCTATCTGGACAAAAAAAATCCCAACAAATCCAAAGCTTTCTATTCCAAACTTGCAATGATTCTGTCAAGCAACAAGTTCTCCGGTTATTCAATATTAAATACATCGGATATGGAATGAGAACATAGACTCCTTATATGTACTTGGACAATCCCCACCCTACAAGCTAGCTTTTGGGGTTGAGTTAGGCCCAAGATCCATTTTTTATATAGTATCAGAGCCGGACTCATTCCAATTCTTTATTCACCGATGTTGGCCCCCAAATCATATTATTCACGTTCCAGTTAACAAGGTTGTTAGACATATTTTATATGCACTTTTAGAGTCATTTTTAGTTAGTATTTTACCCATTTTTGTTCAAATATGTGGCGTGTTAGGGTATTTTTCTTTCTTTTGAGTCACAGTGGTCTAAAAAGGTAAAGTGACGAAAAAGAGCAATAAGTGGGCAGAAAAGGAGGTTCCCGAGCCAAAATTGACGAAAGTTGGCAATCCGGACAAAAGCAGAAGCAGATCCGCGGCGCAATAAGGCAGGGCCGTGGTGCCCAAAGATCTGAGAGGCTACAAGAGTTAAGGCGCCGCGGCCCTGCTGGCGGAAAATTGTCTAGATCCGAATGGGAATTGTTCAAGGGCAAGGAGGTCCAGGGTACACGTTTTTGGAGCATATAAAAAGCCCTTTGGGCATATTTTTTTAAAAGGTTACTCAACCTTTCTTCACAACACAACATAGTTTTCTTGGAGGCTACAAGATTGGAGACTTGTTTCAAAGTATTTTCTTTTCTTTGCTTTATTTCAATTTAGTTCATGTTGGATATTACTTTGGTTCTTAGCATGTCTATGGCTAGGAGCTAAACTTTTAATTAGAGTTCTCATTTCGAATCGCTTGAAACTCGTCTTTATGAATTAATGCAGTATTTGATTTCTTCTTCACATAGTTAAGATTTATTCTATATTTGGTTTGATTGTTTGATAATTAATTGATCACTAGTTATCATCACGCATATGATTTCGAATCGAGATCCGAGAGGGGAGATTTGAATATGTTGTAGTTGAATAGACATAGGTTAAAAATCGTGGACGAAAGTACCCCGATACTTGTGTAGCTTCATAAGTTATTGTTCTTAATCCTCCTATGTGGTAAAATCTATCATAGAAGTATAGAAGATTTCTGCACTGGGGTTGAGCGTTTATATATCCTAACCGGATTATAAAACAGTCTAGCTAACTTGCTATCTTAAAATAGAAGAAGAACCTTTATTGATGCATTAAAGATTAAAGCGAGTGGATAGTCGAGAAAATTGGAAGCCCTATTTCCACCATAACTTATTCAAATAAAATATTTTAGTTGATTTCTGTAATTACTTCAGTAGTTTATAGATAAAACCAAAATAAAATATCGATAGTCAAATAGATAACTTAGGATAGATGTTTGGTAATTGAAAACCAGTCCCTGAGGATGATATTCGGTCTTACCAAGACTATATTACTTGAGCGATACGTACACTTGCGTAAAACATAAGCAAAATCGCTAACAAAGGTCTGAGCGTGTGGGGGAGTGTTAAGAGTCACACATCGAATATAGAATGAGAACATGGACTCATTATATAGACTTGGACAATCCTTACCCTACAAACTAGCTTTTGGGGTTGAGTTAGGCTCAAGATCCATTCTTTACGAGGCTGATAACTTTGGCAGATACCTAGGCTTTCCCATCCTCTCCCATAATCCCAAACCAGCTGATTTTCAATACATTTTGGATAACATGCAAAAGAAGCTCTGTAGTTGGAAAGTTCATTTTTTATCCCCAACAGGCCGAGTTATTCTTGCCAAATCTACCCTGAATGCTATTCCTGCATATACCATGCAATACTTTCATCTCCCCAGGAAAATTTGGCACCATATTAATAAAATTCGAAGGGATTTCATATGGAGAACTACTCCTCAAAAGAAAAAGCTACATTTCATCAATTGGGATAAAATCACACAGCCTTAAAAAAGAGGGAGGTCTTGGATTAATAAAGAGTCATGATAAAAATACTGTTCTTCTAACTAGTATTTCTTGGAGACTTTTCTCTAACTAATGCTTTATGGGCTGATACTCTTATTAAAAAATATGGGTCCAGGAGAACCAACTCCACCTCTTTCAATTGAAAAAACATATTACTTGGAGGAAAATATTGTTCTATGGCTATTGCTTGGTCTCCTGGCCTAGGAAGCAACCATTAATCTCTGCAATACCCCTGCAGCTTAGTCTATATAACGGAAAATATCAGGTAAAAGCAGCAACATAGCAGCAACATTATCTGCAGATGCAGGCAAACCAGCAGCATGATCAGAGTCCATTCAGCAGAAAACAGCAACAACTTCAGTGGCTGTCCTGCATCAACATTGACGACATCCAGCAGGTAGCATATCATGATGATATAAAGCATGGCTCAGCTCTTGCCTTGCAATATGTAATTGTTGTCCAATGTAAAATTTGGAACATTCCCAGCCTTCTCTGACACCTACCAGCAGTCCCAACAGTCTGGAGGCCCAACACATGTGGCAATCTGAGTGAAACTCCCATAGGTGCCTCTAACAAAAACTGGTGAAACCTCTGCAACATAGAGAGCAGCAACACTCAGCTGCAGCAAGCATCTGCTACATCTACAGCAAACCAGCAATATCAACACAGAATCAGTCCTCATAAGGACCCATCCTACTGCAGCATTAATATTTTCCAAGCAACTGCAAGTGTTCCCCTGCAGCTTGGTCTGAGCAGTACTCAAATTTTCTTCCATTTTCAGAATCCATCAGTAGCAGCACTGAAACAGTCGCAACAAGCCAACAACATCAACAATAACAACAATAAGCAGCAACAAAAGATGCAACACCAACATCAGCAGTTTCTGCATTTCAAGCAGGAGCTACAACTCCCACAACATTGAGTAACTTCTGAACCAGCACCGGCACCAGCAGAATTACAATTTCTGAACCAGCACCAGCAGAACTACAATTTCTGAACCAGCACCAGTCGATCTTCTGAACCAGCACCAGCAGAATTTAATAAGCGGCAAGAACCCCTCGTTCTCTAGTCTCGCTTGGACTAGAGAATCTCTCGATTCTCATCACGCAAGCAATTTTAATAAGCGGCAACAACCCCTCGTTCTCTAGTCTCTCTTGGATTAGAGAATCTCTCGATTCTCATCATGCAAGCTAAATCAATCCATATTGTCGTCGATGAAGTATCCATCGGTTCTCAGTCTGTTTGTCGCTAAAAACTCTTTGATCCTTCAATCGATCTATTGAATATGCAACAGAACCACAGTTTCTTTGAACTGAAATTTCACTGATCCACAGTTTCTTGTGGTGCACAATTCTGCACCTCCAATAACTTCAAAATATAGGGCCTCTGGTCAATATAGAATCTGCAGAATTAGCTACTGCAGTAGCAACACCAGGACCATAAGCAATACCTCCTGCATTGAAACTAGCAGAAAATGCAATACCAATAGCTACTACGAAACAGAAGCAGCACAACAACACCAGCAGCATAAGGAGCAGCTGGTGTTGATTCCACAACATCAGTAGCAGCATCATCATGAGCTGCATAGCAGCCAGTACACCAGTATATAACCAACACAACATCGCCAATACTTAGTTTAACAATATCAAAATTTCAGCATTTTCAGTAACAAAAAACAGACAGCTACAACAGCTCGACATACAGAGACTGCTTGTGAATTTCACCAACGCAGTGCCAATTCACCAACACTTATTACTACCAACACAGAACAGAGAACAACATCAACGACGAACTCGAAACTTTATCCAATTTGTCAATTCACCAACACAAATTCAATTTTAACAATACTAAACGATTCACCAACACAGAAACCAGTACAAAAATAAAATTGAAGTTTTAGAAATATTTTCGGCGATCTTCGACGTCGCAATGATAGCCAAAGGCTGAATGTATCCGCGGAAAACGATAACATCTCCATAGCGGAACAAATAAGATGAATCTATCTTCGATTCTCTGATTTATAGAAGAAAATCGAGATTTCGATTTTCAGTTCTTCGATTCTCCATTTTTGATTTTACATAAGAAAGATATATTCTACAGAGATTACCTCAATCTTCTGTCTCCTTCGATTTTGATTTTCTGATTTTTCGAGGAAAATCGCAACTGCGATTTCGATTTTCAAGTTTCTCTTCTATTTCATCCTCAGTAATATTCTGGATCGATTCTCGATTCTCTGTTATCTACTGAATCTCCATCGCGATCGATTCTAATTTTCAAAAGAGAATCGCGATTTCTGCGATTCTAATTTTTCTCGATCGATTTTGATTTCTCTGTTTTCATCGATCGATCTCCTTCAATTGATCTCTTTCTTCGATCTCTTCTTCTCGATTTGAATCAATTGCTTAATCTCGATCGATTCACAACAGTTTCGATTTCAATTTTCTGTTTTTCAGACAAAACTCGCGATCTCGATCGAATCGCGATTTTGATTTTTTAATCAATTTCGGATCCTAGATTATGCAGGTCCTCCTGCGAATCATAGGCTATGATACTATGTTAAAGTCTGTAGCAGTAAACCAATCGAGAAGAGGAAGACAGAGAAGAAGAGGTTCTTCGAAGAAGAAGAAATCAGCGGAGAAGAAGAAGCCGTGAGGATATTTGGGAGCGTAAATGTGCTCTTCTGTATTTTAGATTTATTCCTCTCAAATGTAATTACAAAGAGCTGTCCTATTTATAGGCTGCCTAAGTTAACTAAAACCAAGAAATATCTCTAATATGAAAATATCTAAATGAACCCAAAATATCTAATGAGCTTAATATCCTACTAACTATTGTATATATGTGGTATATCTCAACAAATATATCATTTATATCCCCTTGCAATCGAAACAGACTCTACAGAGGTAATACAAGTTTTAGAAAATAAACATCCTAATTATTCCACTTTGATAAACACTTGCAGGTACCTGTGGAGGAAGTTGGGGAATCCAGTACTACGCCATAATTTCAGGCAAGGGAACAAGTTGGCTAAGAAATTGGCTAAGGAAGGATCTAAGCTACCTAGTACTCAGCTACATGTTATGTTCTACCCTCTGCACTATGTTAAGAAACAAGTAGAAGCAGATAAAAATGGTACTGCTTGTAGTAAATTAGTCTCTACCCGTGTTTGTAATCACTTATAGCTACTATTGGTAACCTAAATGTACTCCCCATAGTAAATGGGAGCTATGTGTCTACTAGTACTACTACCACTGATGTAACTACGTGATTATGAATATATATAAGAAGAGTATTTTCAAACTAATTAGTAAAACAAAATTTCAGTAGTTGCACTTGGGTTTAAGTATATATGCTTTTACCGTAAAGAACTTTAGAACTTTTATGCTGTCAAGTCACTCAAATAATATCTACATGTAAGCTAGTCTCTTAAGAATATATGATTTATAATCTTAAAAATAAAATAAGTTAACTGCTACTACGATAAATAAAAATGATGTAATATTATAATTTTTTCTTATATTAACAAATGACAACGTATACAACTTAAAACTCGTATATATATTACTATTACCTTTCATTACTAGTCTATGTTTTACACTTTTACTACACGGAGTTACTGGACCCTTTTAGCCTATTGGTCCTAAATTAAATCAGGAGAATTTCAAGGATAGAATTCACAAATAGTAGCTACTTTTAGTCATGTAGTAGTTGAAAAGTATTATTAGATTAATGGCTGTCTTATAAGTTATAATTACACAGTAAATATTCTTAAATTAAAGCAAGGAAAATTTCTATCTTGAAAATGAATTTAACTAAGGTTGCCTAGTTTATTTATTAGGCATCTTACTATAGGAAAAAGGCAAGAAGAAGGGAGCTAGGAACATGATAAGAGAAAGTAGAAGAATAAGAAGATTCCATAATCATAAAGGTTAGTATTATTATTATTATTAGTTTACATCTGTCAAATAAGCCACGTGCTATAGATTAAGCCACTCAAATAATTATCATGCCAATCATTAATTAAATAATGCAACAGACACATACACTAAGCACTAATGACAACATATTATAGTAGATTTTAAGTGTTTGATTAACAAAATACTACATCACGTATCTCACTTTTGCGGTCCATAACACCAGAAACTATTAACTACTAGTAGTAATTCATTGCCTTCAGGGCACATGCGAGTTGGTAAGTGACAAGGTGATTGGGTACAATTACCCCGATGTCGCAGATTTGAACTCGTGTGATGACAATACTTTGCTGAAATATTACAAGGATTGTTGTTGGGTTCGTGTCCCGTTGGTCCTCTTCTTTGCAGGGCTGACACTCGCGCATATCCCTCGATTTATATTTCACCTGGCTAAGAGAACTCTGGTACATGTAGGGGTTACTAGTACTACTGCCACTTCTTTTTGCCTTTTTTTTTTTTATTGTTGATCCTTTTACTACTTATAGCTTAGCTTCTTTTTTCTTCTATTTCTTTAGAAGTAATTTTTTTGGGCAGCACGTTCAAGGGTGTACTTTAAAGACAATATTCTAATGGCACTTCAAATCTTCTCAATCAAAGATCTGAAATCTTGGGGCCACAACTCCCTCTTCTCGCTTTCTTTGATTCAGAGGCTGAGGCCACTACACAATGGTAACTATTTAATTTTCATTTGGTGGAATGTTTTTTTTTTAGAATTTTAGTTCGGACAATTTGTGTGAACTTTGATTGATTTAATGGGTACATACTATCTTCCATCATTACATATATATATATCGAGTAACAAGACTTTAGATAGATGAGAAACAATTACTTAGTGTGTTTTGCCTCCAGTGAGATTTGAACTTGAGACTTCATCGTTCTCAACTCACTTCATTAATAACTTGGCCGCACCCATAAATGCTTATTTGTTGGAATGTAGTGGGGGAAATTGTAAGACAATACAGAATAAGAGAAAAGATGGATGTATTAAGGATTACTTGATGCATAATAATTCTTGTACGATAATTTTCATAATTAGTAAGTGAATCAAATAACTCAAATAATAAAGAGGAAACTTAAAAGAAGAGTAAAAGATTGCTTTCACCCTCTCTATAAACATATATATGTGCAACCTATTCGATTCAAAAGGTTCGTTGGTTCAAGAACTAGTTATGTAAGTAAAAATACAATACATATGGATTGTTTGTTCGATTTTCCCCACAAAATTTGAAGATAGCTGATAAGCATATAAATACGAAATTTGTGTAACTACGTTATTTCAAAAGAGAAAGAGAATAAAAGATCACGACAGAAAGAAAAGAAAGAACAAAATTAGGGAAAGCAAACATAATAGAGGCATTAATTGTTGGTATAATAATCTGTACTTGGCTAAATAATGATTCAAAACAATATGTTAATCACTTAGTGAAACATATAACATAAATGAAACAATAAACGAAAACAGAATCTGTTTTGGAAAAATAATTTCAGAATGTAATCGAGCCCACTTAGTTCAAAGTGAGTCCTTAAGGAAATTATTCTCACAAGATCTCGAGGTTAATCTAATATCGCCTCCCAGATAGAACGATTATCTTACCGTAATAGTAGTACTCCAAATTCAGAGCAACGAACCACTCAACTACAAAGATATCACACGTAATGAAATTTTCGAGTCAAGAGCAACTTCAGAATTTCAGAATTGATTAGAATGAAATAGTTAATAAATTCTTGAAATGATCAAGAATTTATAGGGTTAGAGGTACTGATTCTGAATGGTTGCAACCATTCGAATAGTCACCTCATTTTGGAGAAATTAAAAAGAGAGGAGAGCTTGGATGGTCGACGGTCGCTGGTCGATTTGTTTTTAATTAAATAATTAATTAATTAAAGAAACGCTTGTCCAAAAGATTATCAATCAATCGATCTTTTGACAAATCCAAATCCAAATCCAAATCCAAATCAGCCGGTTGCCGGCCGGCCGAGCCGAGCGAGCGACGACGACGGCGCGAGGGGTCCTTGCCCTCTCAACCCTTTTAGCAGCTCGAGAAGGTGTAATGTAATATATACACCTCTCTTTCCTTCCACATTCATTGTTGGTATAATAATCTGTACTTGGCTAAATAATGATTCAAAACAATATGTTAATCACTTAGTGAAACATATAACATAAATGAAACAATAAACGAAAACAGAATTTGTTTTGGGAAAATAATTTCGTATGTAATCGAGCCCACTTAGTTCAAAGCTGTCCTTAAGGAAATTATTCCTCACAAGCATTCGAGGTTAACTAATATCGCCTCCCAGATAGAACGATTATCTTACCGTAATAGTAGTACTCCAAATTCCGTAGCAACGAACCACCAACTACAAAGATATCACACAGAATGAAATTTTCGAGTTGAAGAGCAACTTCAGAATTTCAGAATTGATTAGAATGAATTTGTTTAATAAATTCTTGAAATGATCAAGAATTTATAGGGTTAGAGATCGATTCGAATGGTTGCAACCATTCGTAATAGTCACCTCATTTGGAGGAAATTCGAAAAGAGAGGAGAGTGAGTTTGATGGGTCGCGTCGATCCGTTTGGATTTGTTTTTAATTAAATAATTAATTAATTAAAGAAACGTTTGTCCAAAAAGACGGCGCGAGGGGTCCTTGCCCTCTCAACCATTTTAGCAGCTCGAGAAGGTGTAATGTAATATATACACCTCTCTTTCCTTCCCTTTTTTCGATGTGGGACAAAAGAGTCTTTTACCCTCTTTAATTTTTATCCCATCATTTCCTATTCACCAATATCAAAACCCAACAATCCCCCACATGAATGGGGAATGATTATAAGATAGAAGAATGTACGGACGAGTATGATATACAAGCGAGAATTGATCGATCCGATAAGTAGGTTTCCTTTGAACTTTCCGTAGTGAACTTATATCGGATATACTCGATCAATCTAGATTTGATATCTTTGAACCGTCGAACTTTGTTGTATACCTAGACAACATAAGACACACAATCAACCTCAACCGCTTATGGTTCTCACGGTGTGTTCGTTTCACCGTGAACACCGCCTGGTCTCTACGAGTGCATGATAATGGGCCTTTATCACATTCCCTTTGCGCTTACACTTAACACTCACATAGGTGATTTCTAAACACGTGGTCCTATAGCCACATTATCTCGTTATACATCGCGATTTAGATAACCATTAAAAACCTTAATGCTTTATTAACTCATTAACAAGCCATAAAGTCTTATCCTTATTTCTCAACATTGTCTTCATCCGAGAACGGGTTGAGTTATTTGACAATGTTGAACCGTCGATCCAACTTTGTTTGATCTCTCAACCTAGCTCTTGGGATCTCCACGCTAGGCAGAGTTACCGCCATGATGACTTGTCCTTGGCCTTAACCCCATTCCCATGATGATCTACCAACTCCTCTCTGATAAGCCTTTTGTAAGCGGATCCGCCACGTTATCTCTGACTTTACATAATCAATCGTGATAACGCCACTGTAGAGAGTTGTCTAACAGATTGTGTCTCCGTCAGATGTGACGAGATTTTCCGTTATACATTACGCCCATGCCCTACCTATCACGCTGATCACAAGGTATACATAGGAGCCAAAGGTTTGGGCTGAATGGAATATCTTCTAAGAAATTCCGAGCTATTCACCTTCTTCACCGCCTTGTTTAAAGCTATAAATTCTGATTCCATCAGAGCGGCGATGATGTCTGCTTTGATGATTTCAAGACACCGCTCCTCCGCCAACAAGGAAAACATATCCACTCGGATTTAACTTCAAACGATCCGGTGATCCAATTTGCATCACTATATCCTCAAGTCATCGCGATATTTATTATAATGCAAAGCATAGTTTTGGGTGTTGTAAATATCCCAAGACTCGCTTCATTGCCATCCAACGAGTTTGATTGGGATTACTCGTGAATCGACTCACCGCTTATAAGACATGCTATATCCGTCGTGTACAATTCATAATATACATCAAACTTCCCAAAACTCATGCGTAGTCCAATCGGAGTCACTTTCACCTTCATTCTTTTCAAGTGCAAAACTTACATCAATCGAGTCTTTGCAACATTGAAATTTAAATACTTGAACTTGTCAAGTACTTTTTCAATATAATGTGATCGTGATAATGCTAGACCTTGTGGAGTTTTATGGATCTTAATTCCTAAGATCAAATCGCAACCCCTAAGTCTTTCATGTCAAATTTGCTAGCGAGCATACGCTCGTAGCATTTATATCGACAATATTTTTACTCATTATCGCGATGTCATCAACATACAAACAAACAATGACTTCATGATTTGGAGTATTTTTAATGTAAACACATTTGTCACACTCATTAATCTTAAATCCATTTGCCAACATTGTTTGGTCAAATTTTGCATGCCATTGTTTGGTGCTTGTTTAAGTCCATAAAGTGACTTCACAAGTCTGCACACTTTCCTTTCTTTACCAGAACCACAAAACCTCGTTGTTCCATGTAAATTTCTTCCTCCAATTCTCCATTTAAGAAAGTCGTCGACATCCATTTGATGGATTTCAAGACTATACTACGCCGCTGCCACTAACACCGAATAGATGTTATTCTTGTCACCGCGAGTATGTGTCAAAGTAATCAAGACCTTCTTTGTCTATAACCTTGACCACAAGTCTTGCCTCAGATTTGTCAATAGTGCCATCACCTTTCATTTTCCTTTTAAAGATCCATTTTGATCCTAAAGGTTTATTTCGTGAGGAAGATCAATTAACTCCCATGTATGGTTGTTTAAAATCGATTCAATCTCACTATCGATCGCTTCTTTCCAAAATGTTGAATCGTAAGATGACATTGCCGCTTAAATGTTTGAGGCTCATTTTCAAGCAAGAATGTTACAAAGTCCGTCCAGCGAAGTAGATGTCTTTTGACGCTTGCTACGCCTTTAGATCCTCTTTGCTTGGTGTACTTTCCTTGGTTCTTCCCGCGGCCGCTTAGATCTTTCACTTGACGACTCGCATTCGCTTTATACGGATAGATGTTTTCAAAGAATTCAACATTATCCGATTCAATTATCAGATAACATGAATTTCGATTGTCCGATTTGTGAACTAAAACCGATAAGCTTTGCTATTTGTAGCATAGCCAATAAAAACACAATCCACGCTTTTGGTCCGATTTTTACCCTTTTGGGCAAAGGAACTTGGACCTTTGCTAAACACCCCACACTTTGAAATATTTCAAGTTGGGTTTTCTTCCTTTCATAGATCATATGGAATAGATTGTGTTTTGTCGCGGTACTGTTGAGTATTCGATTAGTCATGATAGCTTCCCCACAAGCTCTGCAGAAACCTAACTAATTAGTAAGGCATTCATCATTTCCTTTAATGTTCGGTTTTTCCTTTCCGCAATTCCATTTGATTGTGGTGTGTAAGGCGTAGTTTGATGAATAATTCCATATTCCAAACATGTCTCGCAGTGCGAGATTCGCATTTCCACCCCTATCACTTCTAATCATTTTGATCTTTTATTCAATTGATTTTCCACTTCGCTCTTGTATTGCTTAAATGCATTAATTGCTTCATCCTTACTATTAAGCAAATACACATAACAAGATCGAGCGCAAATACAATGAAAGTTATAAAATACTTTTTCCCACCACGAGACGGTATTGACTTCATATCACATATATCTGTGTGAATTAAGTCTAAAGGATTTGAATTCTATTAATAGACTTATATGGATGTTTAACAAACTTAGATTCAACACAAATTTCACATTTTGATTTGTTGCACTCGAATTTAGGCAATACTTCTAAATTGATCAATTTTCGCATGTTTTGTAATCGACATGTCCTAAACGAACACGCCATAAATCATTTGACTCAATAAGTAAGACGGCCGAATTTTCATTAATACACAACAACCATTACATTGAGTTTGAAAAGGCCCTGCGAGGTAGCCCTTTCCTATGAACATATCATTCTTACTTATTACAATTTTCTCACTAACCAACACACACTTAAACCCGCTTTTGACGAGTAGTCCAATAAAACTAAATTCTTCCGAATTGTTGGAACGCGCGTAACATTGTCGGAGTCGACCTTGCCTAAGTCATCCTCGTAAGTATCTTCCCATATCCTTCAACTCGTCATGCAAGATTTCATAAACAAGCACTCTTCTGTCCAATGAGCATATGTTGCAAATGCTTCTTTGCAGCCAAGAAATACGCCGAGTGGCACCGTAATCCAGCCACCACTCCTTCGGTTTCCAACCAAATTGCACTGACAAAGATTGCACACGCATCATACAGATCAATTGTCATTATTTGTTTGTCATCACAATCGATAAACCGCTTTACTTAATAAAACCGTAATAGCAATTAAATCACGCACTAAACGATGAAGATTTTATTTCTTCAAATCGAGTATAATTGTGAAACTTAAACGATGAAGATTTTATTTCTTCAAATCGTAATTTGAACGATGAAGATTTTATTTCTTCAAATGACAAGATAGTTATGAAACTTTAGTATTCCAACGGCTTTTATATCTTCGAGTCGAATACTAATATTCATACGGAGTAGAAAACTACACAAGTTTTAATCTCCTTAAAGTAACGATGAAGATTTTATGTTCTTCAAATCGCTGTAATTATGAAACTTTAGTATTCCAACGAAGTTTTTATATCTTCGAGTCAGAATACTAATATTCATATGGAGTAGAAAACTACACAAGTTTTAATCTCCTTAAACAGAACGATGAAGATTTTATGTTCTTCAAATCGTCGCAACAAATATCATACACAACGGCGAAGATTTTATTTCTTCAAACCGAATCAAAATTGCTTGAAACGAAGTGTAGTAGATTGTATGTTGTATACTTGATGAAGTTTTTATATCTTCAAATCAAGTATCCAAATGAGTAGAAAGTTATGAAAACTTTAATCTCAACCGGAGTAGAAAATCCGAAGATTTTAGTCTCCAAACAACATACAAAAAAAAAACATTTTTTTTTTCCTTCCTGAAAAAAAAACACTTTTTTTTTCCTTTTGGAAAACACTTTTTCCTGAATTTTAATATTCCAACGAAGTTTTTATATCTTCAAGTTAGAATATGAAATTTCATACGGAGTAGAAAACCACACAGGTTTTAATCTCCAAACCAGGATACAGATTAAAATACAATAAATATAATTTCCTTAAGATTGTTGGTATAATAATCTGTACTTGGCTAAATAATGATTCAAAACAATATGTTAATCACTTAGTGAAACATATAACATAAATGAAACAATAAACGAAAACAGAATTTGTTTTGGAAAAATAATTTCAGAATGTAATCGAGCCCACTTAGTTCAAAGTGTGTCCTTAAAGAAATGATCAAGAATTTATAGGGTTAGAGGTACTGATTCTGAATGGTTGCAACCATTCAGAATAGTCACCTCATTTTGGAGGAAAATTCGAAAAAGAGGAGAGTTTGATGGGTCGGACGGTCGATCCGTTTGGATTTGTTTTTAATTAAATAATTAATTAATTAAAGAAACGTTTGTCCAAAAAGATTATCAATCAATCGTTTGACAAATCCAAATCCGCCGGCCGGCCGGCCGGCCGGGCCGGCCGAGCGAAGCGACGACGACGCGAGGGTCCTCGCCTCTCAACCATTTTAGCAATGGTACAGAATGTAATATATACACCTCTCTTTCCTTCCCTTTTTTCGATGTGGGACAAAAGAGCCTTTTACCCTCTTTAATTTTTATCCCATCATTTCCTATTCACCAATATCAAAACCCAACATTAATGTTGATAATAAAGTATCACTTCATTCAAATAAGTAACACGTAATTCATGTATATAAAAATTGTTTGGGAGATCCAGTCTCATTTTTTTTATAAATGTTCGGGTCAATTTATGCGTATCTCAACTACTATTCCATCGAATATTTGTTACTTCCACCAATATATTTAATATTTATGTCTTCGCTAAAATTTGAACCCTAGCTAATCTCCAAAGTCTCGAGTTTAGTTGATATGACGCGGACGTACTACCTTTATATTTTGCTTCCAAAGTCTCAAGGCGAATAATTATTTGTTCGTCAACTACCACTATGCTTCTAAGTAAGAAGTAGTCCTTAAAGCTTGAGTGCCTAGGTGTACCACTTGCTGCCTCTTTTTACTCGTATATAATTGTCATATAGAGTTGTCTCCATAATTTACAAGCTGTCATGTGTTGGTGATTTACATGTATATTAATTCACAAGTGCTTTCAGTATCCATGAGTGAGACCTAACTTACAAATATTCTTCTTCTTCCCTCCAATTATTATCAAGTCTTCACCTAAGTTAATTACTATGAACGCAGCGAATGTTTCTACAGAAGAAGAGAAGCGACCGCAAGGCCACGAGCTCGATCCTCGCATAAACCTTCTTTGGTTGAAATTGCACACACGGGCTGCCAGTGTATTTACTGACGCACATTTGCCATCACACACCTGCGTCTCAAGCACTGAAAGAAAGAATGCATGCCTTCACAACAAAAAAAAAAATTACTATAATCTATATTCAATAACTTCATAACAGCACCCTTTATGGATAGAAAGGAATTAATTAGAACGGCTTATATTAGTTTTTGTGTACTCTCAATAATTAATCGAGTAACTATTAGTACTATCTATCCATATCCAAAAAAGAAATTATGTCCCTGGGAGTCATTTAACTAATGCAAATATGAATATTCTAGGAAAAAAAGTTACTGAAAATGATGATAATGATAGCAAATTTGATAAATAGCATTCTTTACTAATTGTCTAATATCCACCCTCCAACATGCCCCACCCCACCACCCATAGCCCCCACGCACACCCCTAGTCTCCATGTCAACTCTTATGGTATTTGCTTATATTATATACACATATTTTTACTTATTTATCAAATACTAGAACATAAATGAGAAACTAACTTGTTTTTTAAGAAAACTTAACTACATCCTTATTTTTGAGAAAAATATTTTGTGTACCAAACACACTTAAAAATTTATGGGTAGTACTCAAAGCTGAGTTTACAAGAAAAGACAACTTCTTTAGAATAAGTATTTGATTTTTTTGGGACAAATGTTCATTTTTTTTTGGGACAAAATGGGGGTTCTTCTAAATTGAGGGAGTGGTCCACCAAGTAAGTCATGTTTATAATTTTATTTTTTTGTTTGTTTTAACTTTAAACCCTACTAAAATATGAGTTTGTACAAAATACTTTTCCTTTTTTTGTTTGTTGTGAAAAGACCAAATATTTAAGGAATTATTGCCGTCTTTTACTTTTTTTTTTTTTTTTTTTGATAATCGAGGTTTTGCGCCAATGCGTCGACTATTTCGCAGATACCCAGACGCCCTATGTGACAGCACCGATCCTTCGACAACATCACCAAGAATTATGGACGATGTCCAACGACTAGTTTTAGGAACAGATAACCGATTAATGGCATAAGATCAAATTTCCAACCTCCAGAATTTCTTGTGGACACCTAAGGTGGATAAGAAAGATGACCACACTGCAATCAAATCCAAAACAAGACAGAAAAGCAAAAAAAAACAATTAAAGAATAAAAGAAGAGTTGACCATAATGTATTGTTTGACTTCATCATTGCTGCAATTTTGCTCAATGTCCCCCATATAAAAATATCTTGCACACACTACAAAGAAGGTTCCACCATTTGGTTTAAACCTGTAATCAATGTTCAACTACTTAAAAAGGTTTTTAGGTGGAAATTATATACAAATAAATAAATATCTTGAGAGTGTAAAAGTGGTAAAATAATTCTTTAGATGTGGCAGAAGCCAAATTTTTAATTAAAGAAATATCAAAATATAATTAAGTGAACACGTCAAAAAGTTAAAAGAATTCAATATATATCTCGGACGTGAAGGACAAATTGATTAGTTTACCTTCAAGCCCATTTATCATGTGTGACATGCCACTTCCTGACCTTTCTAGCTCCTCCTAATCAACAAAGGACTTTTATATAATTTTTTTTTTTATCTTTTTCATTATTCAAAAAAGTTTGATGCCAACAATATCAGAACGACTATAACTTGCTAATACGATTTACCTATATGTAGGAATTGTTGGTATAATAATTTGTATTTGGCTAAATAATGTTTCAACAAAATCTGTTAATCACTTAGTGAAACAGATTACACGATATAAACATTACTTAACAGTAAATTGATCATGAAACAATAAACGAAAACAGAATTTGTTTTGAAAAATAATTTCAGAATGTAATCGAGTTCACTTAGTTCAAAAGTGTCCTACGAAATTATTCTCCTCACGATCTGAGGTTACGTAATATCACCTCCCGAATATAACGATTATCTTACCGTAATAGTAGACTCCAAATTCCTCAGCAGAATAACCACTCAACGGCAGTATATCACACAGAATGAAGACAAAATATTTTTGAGTTCAAGACTGAAATTCAGGATTGAAAAATTAATGAATGAATAAATTATTGCTTAAATGTCTTGGTCGGAACGATTATTGTTGCTTCAATTTGAATTAAACTGCTAAATATTGACAATATTAATGACTTTGCTTGGTTTTAGCTAAAGCAAAAAACAAGTAGAGTTGCTTCCTCTGGCTAGTTTATCTTAAATTAAAACCCATACTAAATTCTTCACTATGACGTTTGATTATTCTAGTCTACTCTTCTTGAAATAAAAAGTACTATTTTTTCTATTTGAATCAAATCAATTAAATGTTAATTAACGAATATTAAAAGGTTGTAAATTAAAATGAGTTCTTTTCAAAATAGAAAGATATTTAGACGATTAATTTTGTGATATCTTTAACGGTAATATATGTTCTTTCATGATTATGTGCACACATTTAACGGTGGAAATAATATATTTAGAATCTTTGAATAAATGAAAGTGTAAGATGATATTAATCTCCCCCGAAGAGTCTTTCTCATTAATATCAATATATATAGTGTATAATATTAATCCCTTATACAAGAGAAATCCTAGTCCTAATTACAAGAGGAATCTTAGTTTTATCATAATTATAATTACACAATATATGGAATACATTCTAATTATGAATAAAAAAATTATTATAATATTATACACGTTTACATAAACTATTTTGCTTAGACTATTAAACAACATGTCATTAGTGAAATAATGATCATATCATATTTTCGCGGTGGAAAAATATTATTGAGATTTTTTTGGTACAGATCAATTATAACTATGATTACGGCTTCAAACATGTTATCATTGTCAATTAACGGCTCATACCCATAGAAATATACAGCATCTAGAAAGTTAATTAGCCGCAATAATTACGTTATTAAGTTAACCTTTTAATTATTTCTCTAATATTTTTCTTCTATCATTATTAATTATTTCTTTAAAATTTTGCTTCTATCATTACTAATATATCATATAAGTTAAATTACCAACAAAAGTTATGGTGAAATGGTAAGTACTCTTTCATTTTTAATTAGAAATTTCATATTGGAGTAATGGGTATAGAATTATCTTTTTTAGGCATCGGTTTACCCTAACGTAGAATTTTTGGTGCGAACCTGAATTTAATCGGAACCCAATATAGGTATCAAACACTGTATAGTAAATACAATAATAATTATGTTTCAATCCAATCACCAATAATAATGAAAGATAAATACAATGGTTAGGCAACACTTTACCCCAATCTAGAAATTTCAATCCGAATCCAAATTTAATCGAAATCCTATACGGATATCAAACACTAAAACATAAATATTAGCGAATAATCTTCAAATATTCACAGTATATATTGTATTTATTAGTATCATGTATTTAAGGTAACTTAAGATTCTTACTGTATTAGGAATCACATTTGTACAACTATATATATTGTTATTAATGAAAGAAATCCCTAAGGGAAATTATTTCAACATCTTACATGATATCAATAGTCTAACCTCCCTAAAATCTAGAAATTCCCTCTTGAATTCCGCCCCCCTCCTCTCGGCAGCGACACTTCTATCAGAATTTCTAACCCTGTGGCTATCATGTTTCCTCCTACCTCCTCTAAATTCACTGGTTCTACCTCCGGATTAATTGACACACCTCCTTCCTCAAAGTCTTCTTTTCATCCGGCATTTGCTGTCACACACATCAAAAATTTTGTCCCTATAATTCTTGATCAAGAAGAATGTCAATACTCTATATGGGTGGAACTGTTTTATATCCATGCCTGCACATACAATGTGCTTGATCACATTGATGATTTAATCCATCGCCCACCTGATATTGATGACTCGACATGGCGTCGTCTTGACGCCATTGTTAAACAATGGATCTATGGTACCATCTCAAAAAGACTTGATGTGTACTGTCCTGAAAACTAGTGCTTCGGTATGCGAACTTTAGGTACGCTTGGAAGACATATTTCAGGATAATAAAAATACTCGGGCGGTGTATTTAGAGGAGCAGTTCAACAATACTTGTCTTGAGAATTTTAACAACATGTCTGACTATTACAAACAACTGAAACTTGTCGCCGATCAACTCTCTCATGTTGAGACAACAGTTTCTGAGACTAAAATGGTACTACAACTCATTGCAGGATTACCAAAAGGGGAATATGATACTCTTACAACAATGATGCAACAAGTTGATCCAGTTCCAACTTTCAACAAGGCGCGTTCACAATTGTTGTTGGAAGAAACACGACGTGCTAAACAGGATGAACACAATAAAAAAACATTAGTCGTTGAAAATTTACAGTCGCCGACCATCACCACTGCTCCACCACTGCCGGACAACCAGCAGCAACAGAGCCGCAGTGGAGGCAGAGGCGACAGAGGTCACGGGCAAGGAAATAAGGGGAAGGGCCGCGACAAAGGCAAGGCACAACAAAGACGCAACGCCTCACCAAGACTTCCAGCCGCCGAATGTACACCGCCCAACATCGCAAATCGGGCCTCACTGTCCCGTTCGACAAAGAGGTCCCGCCAAAGAAGCAGTGGCGGCCCAGTGTTCTCGGTCCAGCTCCAACATGCCCATCTGATGTCGACCCAACAGTTTCCTTCAACCCAGCAGCTGCAACCCATTGATTTGGGCCAAAATTTCAACACTCTCACTCTGCAACCGCCCGACAATAATTGGTATATGGACTCCGGAGCCACATCACACCTGACCAACTCTTCAGGTAATATTTTTCAACTGCTTCGGTTAAAGTATCTTCAATACATTACTGTTGGCAGTGGTCACCGCATTCCAATTACAGGTTATGGCAATACACACATTAAAAATCCCCATTCACCCTTCTCACTTAACCATGTCGTCTATCCACATACATATATTTTCCAAGTGATCTCAATACGGGGAGAATTCTTACGCGCTGAAATAGTGTGGGAGAACTCTACCCTTTCACAAACTCTTCCGCTGTCAGAACTCAACAACCAGTCTCCCTTGCTGCATTGTCTCCATCCACCTGGCACAATATGCTCGGTCATCCAGGAGATCATATTTTTTCTTTTCTTAGAAATAATCAGCGTATTAAATGTAATAATGAGAAACTTGCCCAAAACGGTTTTTCTTGCCCACTTGGCAAGCATACTCGTCTTCCTTTTCTGTCTTCAATGAGTATTACAGTTTCATCATTTGACATTGTTCATGCTGACTTGTGGACCACTCATGTTGTTAGCTCTCTAGGTCACAAATTTTATCTTGTTTTATTAGATTATTTTTCACATTTTGTATGGATTTATCCACTCAAATTCAAATCTGAGGTTTTTGCTAAATTTCTTGAGTTTCACAAATTTATTAAAACCCAATTTGAAAAATCAATAAAATCCTTTCAATGTGATAACGAACGTGAATTTAATAATTCGACTTTCCATAATTTTTGCTCCCAACAAGGCATGGTGTTCCGCTTCTCTTGCCCTCACACCTCCCCTCAAAATGGTAAAGTTGAACGAATTATTCGCACTGTTACTAACATGGTCCATACTCTCCTCTTTCATGCATGTCTACCATCATCTTTCTGGGTCTATGCTGTCAAAATGGTAGAATACCTCATAAATATTTTACCTACTAGCACCATACAAAACAAGACCCCCACAGACATTCTATATCGTAGGACTCCATCTTATGACCACCTACGGATCTTCAGCTGTCTGTGCTATCCCAATATTACCTCCACCACCCCTCATACGTTGGCTCATCGAACTACACCATGTGTATTCCTCGGTTTCCCACCCAATCATAGGGGTTATCTGTGCTATGACTTGTCCACTCGTCAGATTTACCTTTCTCGTCACGTCACGTTCAACGAGATGATATTTCTATTTTTAGACCCTCAGAAATACCAAAAACCAGACTACTCATTTCTTGATGAACCAGTCATATCTCCCAGCATTCTAAGTCAGCTCACTCAAATCTCGCCACAAGGACTTGTGGACGCCATGACGCCACCTTCCAGGTAGTCCACTAATTGCCTCGCATTTAGCGTCATACCCAGTTGTCACGCCCCAAATTTTTCTAAGTCTTTACTTAGGGCGTGATGGCACCTGGACAATTATTTTCCACCAGGAGCACCATTTAATTCTCTTTATTTAGAAATTTAAACTTAAATTCAAATACGGAGCTATTAATAAAAATAACAATAAAGAAATTTGTTTATGATTTTATTGAAAATATAACGCGAGCCCATACTCGTGCAAATATTGTTTCTACATAGACATACTGACAAATATTATTCTAAGTTGGAAGGAGCCCATTCCACACGCATTTCGAGACACCGAACCGGCATTCTGAACTCGACGAGTACCAAGCCCAAGAATGGACTTGGTATGACAAGAGGTCGCGGACGATCGCTAGCCTTGGCGCGAGCCTTTCCTCTATCACGCTTTCAAACATGTTAATAAAAGAGTCACTCTACCATCCAATGAGTGAGAACCTTACCTGCAATTCAAAGTAACACCACAATATTCCAAGTGCAATCACATTATAACGTAATAAGCATATTGCAAAAACATATCAAAGTTACAACATCTTTAAATATGCAACAACTCCTCATAGAAATTCTCGCTTAACTAACACTTCATTTTATCTCGTATTATACGTTAAGACATTCCCTGCATTTCCACATGTTTATTACATTTATATATTTGTGAACGCGTATTCACTTTTCATATTTATATATAGGTGAACATGTATTCATCTTTCATATTTGTTGCGGCGCAACCCGATCCATTATATTTACGTATTTGTGAACACGTATTCACTTTACGCTTGTTGCGCGCGCAACCCGATCCATTATGTTTACGTATTTGTGAACGTGTATTCACTTTACGCTTTGTTGCGGCAACCCGATCCATTATATTTACGTATTTGTGAACATATATTCACTTTACGCTTTGCGCGCGCAACCCGATCCATTATGTTTACGTATTTGTGAACGCGTATTCACTTTACGCTTTGTTGCGCGCAACCCGATCCATTATATTTACGTATTTGTGAACATATATTCACTTTACGCTTTGTTGCGCGCGCAACCCGATCCATTATGTTTACGATTTGTGAACGCCGTATTCACTTTACGCTTTGTTGCGCTGCAACCCGATCCATTATATTTACGTATTTGTGAACATATATTCACTTTAAGTTTTGTTGCGCGCGCAACCCGATCCATTATGTTTACGTATTTGTGAACGCGTATTCACTTTACGCTTTGTCATGCGCGCAACCCGATCCATTATATTTACGTATTTGTGAACATATATTCACTTTACGCTTTGTTGCGTGCAACCCGATCCATTATGTTTACGTATTTGTGAACGCCGTATTCACTTTACGCTTTGTTGCGCGCAACCCGATCCATTATATATTTATATATTTATGTGAACACGTATTCACTTTTCATATTTTTCAGAAGATCAAATAAATACTATTCTCTTTTCTAACATTCTGTCATTCATACTTGTAACGATTATAACCTTTTAACCATAACTCCAACTAAGGTGTTTCTGATGCACGTAATATGCACACACTTTAAACGCAAGTGCACGTTATCGTATCAAGTAGTATAGTCTTAGATAAGACCGAATATCGTCCTCTAGGATTAGGGTTCAAGTACCAACTATCTATTTTATAGTATCTATTTGGCGAATTAATACTTGATTGGTTGTTTATAACTAAGAATTTCAAAAGCTATTTAAATGTAAAGAATTACTTCAGATGTGATGAGAATAGGGCTTCTATGTATCCTTACTATCCGCTTATGTTACTTGTTAATGCATTACTTATGGTGTTCTTCTTTTGGAGAAAGCAGGTTTACGAAATCGTTTTATACTCCCGTTAGGGTTATATAAACACTCAACCCCAGTATTGTTCCTTACCTAACTTTCGCTGATAAGGGTAACTCTATAGGAGGATTAAGCACAAAAACCTAGTTGACCGTCACGCACAATGCGCAAAATTAGGGTTGTTAAGCCTCTCATCAACGCTACAAATCTAATTGAGGTATTTTCATCCCCAATTCAAGACCGTCACCCAACTTACAAAGATATTCACAATCCTCCTTTTCGTAACTGATTAGAAATCATATAGTGATAACTAGTTGTCAATTAGCTACCAAGAATTCAACTCAATTATTGGATAGATCTCAATAAGAATAATAACCATAAGCATGCATTACTTTATAACATAAGGTTCAAGAATTCAACATGAAAGTCTTTATAAGAGAATTAGTTCCTAGCCATGAATATGACAAGAACTAATTCAAAGTTCATCATGCAAAACTGAAATAAATAAAGGAAAGGAAAAGAAATTACTAAGCTAATGGTATCCAAACTCCAAGTCAAGAATCTTGAGTTGTGCAAGAAAGGAACCCCAAAACCGCCTAGTGGTTCTCCTTATATAGTTTTAAAACGCCTCCTTCTTTTCCTTCCGTGCCCGCCCAAAAATCCGTCAAAGACCTAATTTTTCCGTCGGCGCCGCGCTTCACTGGCCAGCGCGCCTAAAGTTCTGCAATACTGGTGTTTTGGCGCCGCGCCGATATTCGCTGTTCGAGAGCGCGGCCGCAACTCCCGTGGGCTTCTGATGTTTAGCGCCGCTTCGCTTTCGTCTTCGGTAGCGCGTGCTGGATCTTCGCAGCCTTCTTCGAATAATAGCGCCGCGCCCTCGCTTCGATCGCAGGAGGCGCGCGCAGTCCGATTTCACTCGTTTGCCACTTTCTCCGCTTTCACTCTAAGATTCTCCTCTTTTCCCTCTTTTCGCTCCTTTTCCGCCATTTGGCCACTTTAACCATTTTGACTCAAAAGAAAGAAAAACTATCCTAATACGACACTTTGTATGTACAAAACGACAAAAGACTAACTAGATCGACTAAAAGGTGTATATAAAATACACCGATCAAATACCCAACTTAACCTTTGCTCGCCTCGAGCAAAGATAGAAAGAAAGAAAGTAAAAGACTCAAAGAATGAAAGAATAACGACTCACCGCCATTGATCACTTTTGTCGCATAGATGTTAACTAGAAAACATGAAGGTTAGCGTAATAATACGCAGAACATATAGCATGAAATTTTCAAGACACTAAACACATGAAGCTAAATATTTCGCAAACTCATATTCATCATGCT
The DNA here is from genome assembly GCA_029844215.1 of Przewalskia tangutica. Taxonomy (NCBI): domain Eukaryota; kingdom Viridiplantae; phylum Streptophyta; class Magnoliopsida; order Solanales; family Solanaceae; genus Przewalskia; species Przewalskia tangutica. The sequence goes on from CM056721.1 coordinate 3,600,773, forward strand.
TAATGGAAGTCAATATACTAAATCATGCATATAAATTCAAGAATTCCTATGGCATGCTTACTTGCTATTCTCCACTAATTCGGATATGCATAAAAGAGATCTTCGTGACTTTGAGGTTGTAATGTAGGCTTAGGTAGGGGTTGGTAAAGATGGGCATTTAGGCTCATTTTTCTGCACTATACGCCGTTGGCTTTTCAATTTTTCCCTTTTCTTTTGATTCTTTCCTTCACTTCAATTCTATCTTTCCCCTCTTTTGTTTTGGGAGAGTGAAGTGTATTATACTAACAGCACCCCAAACTTAGGCTTTTGCCTCTTTCTTATTACTTTTCCATCAAAGCATCAAACTTGTTCACTCTTTTTGTTTCTTCTTTTAACACAATGTTCCACTTTGAAACTTTTTACTTATGGCACAATTTATGGGAATATAGGTGTCAAAGAAAAGTTTCAATTTTTGGCCCAATGCCGACTAGTGGGATATATTTTTAAAGTACAGATAGAAAAGAGGTAAGAATTGGCTATCAAAGAAATGCCCGAGTCATCTCCTAGCACGATATCCTAATTATTTCGCCTCAAATAGCAAACAATCGTACACATAGGTTTTCAATCATTTAGTATGCACAATTCAAGTATGAAACTCCAAATAGACAGATTTTGTGAGTTTTTGGCATATCTAACCTAGGTGTTTAAATAGTTGCTACAATTCCGTTACATTATTTTACCTTACTTCACTAGGTGTTTCTAGCAACTACAGCATACATGATCTTTGACAGGCAATTATGACTCAAAAACGAAAAAAAAAATAAAAAATTGTGGTGACTCAAAATAAACAAAAAAAAAAATCAAAAAGAAGACTCGAATAAAACATAAAAATGAAACACATAAAAAACACCCCCAAACTTAAATTACACATTGTCCACAATGTGTAGACTCAAAGGAAAAACTAAAAGACAAAAAGACTTACGCTTTTGGCTAAAATGCGCGTGGCGGTGGATAGTGCTTCTAATTTCGTGAGGAGAGAGCCTTGGTGTTTGATTTGGCGGTAGGGCTTTTGGATCAAAGTATTTTCGAATTCTTCAGAATCGACACCGCGGCGCTTAAACTTCCGCACCTCTTCAGATCTTTAGGCGCCGCTTAAACTCCTGCGCCCATCGGATTTCACGCGCGGCGCATTCTGAGCCGCGGCGCTATCTTCGCCCATTTTTCTCGATTTCACGCCGCGTCTCGCTTTCAGCCGCGGCTACCCGCTTTTCGAAATCTCGCTTTTCGCTTTATTTCGCACTGCCAATCACATCACAAAACACAAGACTCAAGACCGCGAGATCGTTTCGAGACAAAAATAAAATAAACTTAAAGACGAAATTAAAATAACATAATTGAAAACGCTGGGTTGCTTCCCAACAAGCGCCGTTTTTAACGCTTTTTAGCGGACGCAAGTTCCTTAGACTTACTAGCCCCGGGTGGATTAAGTCCCCAACTAATCCATTTCCGCCACATTTGGCGCTTTCCTTTTCTCCTTTTCTTTTAGCATTATCGGTAGTAGGAGTTCCTAACAATTACCTCATTTAGTGTCATCTCAAAGAAACCATGCTTGCTTGGGCTCATCACTCTTTGGTTGCATTGCAATGGCTCGCGTGGGGTTTGGTGGTGTTGATTGCAAAACACCCACTTACGCTTCTTGGCTCAACGACGTGTTTAAAGACTTTAAACACCATCTCTTCGTTCTCCACTCTTAGCGTTAGCTCTCCTCTTTCAACGCCAATCAAGGCTCTACCCGCTGCTAGGAATGGCCTCCCAATATGATCGGGATTTCGCATCTTCTTCCATATCCGAATGAGGAAATCTGCAGAAAGAAAAATTTTCCTACCTTCACAATCACATCCTCGATCTTCCTCGTGGATGAACCACCGTCCCGCTCGGCCAGTTGCAGACTCACAGCTGGGTTTCGCTTCTCCTAACTCCAATCTTTTGAAAACCGATAGGGCATCAAATTTATACTCGCCCAAATCACACAAGGCTCTGTTGCAAGTCACCCCGCCATCGCACGGTAGTGTAAATCTTCCAGGTCCTTTAGCTTTGGTGGCAATTTCTTTGTAAGATAGCACTACACTCTTCCATTAGTGCTACTATCTCATATTCGGCCGCTTTCCTCTTTTCCCCAAGATTTCTTTCATGAACTTGAAATAAGATGGCATCCGCTCCAAAGCCTCTATAAACGGTATGTTGATGTGCAACTTCCGAATACCTCCAAGAATTTGGAAAATTGTTTATCGACCGCCTTCCTTTGTAATCTCCTGGGAAAGGAATCTTTTCTCAGATACTCCTTCTCCGAGTTTTCTATCACCGGGCTAGGTTCACCACCTTATCTTTTCTAACTCGCTTCCTCTCAACTATTGGCGAGGCGGTTGTTGCTCCAATTGTTTTCCACTTCTCAACCATATCGCTTCCCTGATTTACCTCGCATTGCTTGGCAACGCCCCTCGTGGCTCGATGTTTGCTCGCTTTACCGCCCTACTGTGTTTCCAAGTTTCGAACGAGGATCTAGATTCGCTATAAATCGCGCCCGGGCGCTGCGTGCGCCGTCATGGCCGCTAAGCTCATCCGGTTTTTCACGACCGTGCATCGAGCCGCTGAGGCCGGGGCTTGAGTGAAGCGGTCGCTGATTCTGCATCGCCGGTTCTGCATCGCCCCTATACCGATTCTCGCGCCGCTCGATATTGGTTCTGCTGCCTGCATCGATTTTGCCGCCCCGCATCGATTTTGCCGCCCCGATCTCCTTTCCACGGTTGGGTGATTCCTCCACCGATTATAAGTGTTTGAGTAGGGGTTGTTCCGCCTCTCGTAGTTACCTACCGCTGACACTCGCCGCTCCATCGGGATGTTGTTGGGATCCGCAAGGACACCTATCAAATGTATGTGGCCGCCACATATCTCACGCTTTTTCAGCTGCACAAGATTCACCGACACAAGATGTTGCCGCAATTGTTTCGCTAGAAGAGCCACTTGCGCTCAAAGCGGAATAAGATCTACTTCACGGACTCACGCTTCTTCTCCCACCGTCGCCTCTTCGATGATACGGTTGTTAGTGGCCATATCTTCTAATAACTCGCGCCGCGGGTCGCTTTCCTCATGAATGCTCCACCGCACGCATCTATGATGGTTCTCGTTGTCTCGCCACCCAGGTAGAAAATATGAACCAAGTTCCACAACTCAACGAATGGTGTGGACACTTCCTCTGTAGATCCTCGAATCTCTCCCATGCTTCATATAAGGACTTCCATCACTGATGTTGTTCAACTCCTCTTAATTTTGCCGCTTACGTGGTGGAAAGAACTTGGCTAGGAATTTCGTGCTACCGTGCCATGTAAATATCGAATCACCGGTGGAATTCAACCATACTTTTGCTCTATCCCCGAGTGAGAAGGAAAGAGCCTCAACTGACGCATCATCGCGAACGCCGTTATATCTCGAAAGTGCACATAGCTCCAAGAAATTTGCTATGTGCATACGTGGATCCTCCACGGCGATCCTCCGAATCGATCAGTGTCGCACCATGCTCGTAATCGCTGGTTTTATCTCGAAATTGTTGGCTCTATCAGAGTGAGCCTAATGCAAGTCTGTGCTCCATTCACTCTTGGTAGCACATAATCTCCTGCATTCTTTCTCGCCGGATTCGAACTCTATCCTCCATATCTATGGCACTTGCCGAGGATCTCCCGGGTTAAGTTGATTTTCACCTAACCCTTCTCTCATCCTCGTTATTGTTGAGCACCGCCCATTTCTATCAACGTTGCAATTCACCGATTCTTTCTGCTCGCTTGTGCTTTCAATTTCCGGATTGAAGGGAACAAGAGTGTCGCTCCTCTTCTCCTTCGCATAAACCGATATCCCGAGAAAGATCAAAACAAACAAAGAATCACGGCACTGATTTTCGTAAAACTAAAAAAATAAAAATAAAAAATTAAATCCAAATTAGAAAATAAAAATAGATAATTTGATATTGAACTATTGCCTAATCCCCGGCAACGGCGCCAAAAACTTGATGCACGTAATATGCACACACTTTAAACGCAAGTGCACGTTATCGATCGTATCAAGTAGTATAGTCTTAGATAAGACCGAATATCGCCCTTCAGGATTAGGTTCAAGTACCAACTATCTATTTTATAGTATCTATTTGGCGAATTAATACTTGATTGGTTGTTTATAACTAAGAATTTCAAAAGCTATTTAAATGTAAAGAATTACTTGGATGTGATGAGAATAGGGCTTCATGTATCCTTACTATCCGCTTATGTTACTTGTTAATGCATTACTTATGGTGTTCTTCTTTTGGAGAAAGCGGGTTTACTTAAATCGCTTTATACTCCGTTAGGGTTATATAAACACTCAACCCCAGATTGTTCCTTACCTAACTTTCACGATAAGTGGTAACTCTATAGGAGGATTAAGCACAAAAACCTAGTTGATCGTCACGCACAACGCGCAAAATTAGGGTTGTTAAGCCTCTCATCAACGCTTACAAATCTAATCGAGGTATTTTCATCCCCAATTCAAGACCGCTTCACCCAACTTACAAAGATATTCACAATCCCTCCTTTTTCGTAATCGATTAGAAATCATATAGTGATAACTAGTTGTCAATTAGCTACCAAGAATTCAACTCAATTATTGGATAGATCTCTCAATAAGAATAATAACCATAAGCATGCATTACTTTATAACATAAGGTTCAAGAATTCAACATAGAAAGTTTATAAGAGAATTAGTTCCTAGCCATGAATATGACAAGAACTAATTCAAAGTTCATCATGCAAAACCGAAATAAATAAAGGAAAGGAAAAGAAATTACTAAGCTAATGGTATCCAAACTCCAAGTCAAGAATCTTGAGTTGTGAAGAAAGGGAACCCCAAAACGCCTAGGGTTCTCCTTATATAGTTTTAAAACGCCTCCTTCTTTTCCTTCCAGTTCGACCCAAAAATCCGTCAAAGACCTAATTTTTCCGCTGCCGGCCATCGGCCAAGCGCGCTAAAGTTCTCGCAATACTTGGGTGTTTTGGCGCCGCGCTCGATATTCTGGCTCGAGGCGCCGCGGCCGCAACTCTGTGGCTTCTCGGATGTTTAGCGCCGCGCTGCTTTCGTCTTCGAGGCGCGCCTGAATCTTCGCAGCTTCTTCAATAATAGCGCCGCGCCGCTTCGATCGAGGAGGCCATGCAGTCCGATTTCAGCCTCGTTTGCCACTTTCTCCGTTTTCAGCTCTAGTACCTCATCTTTTTCCCTCTTTTCGCTCCTTTTCCGCCATTTGGCCACTTTAACCATTTTGACTCAAAAGAAAGAAAAACTATCCTAATACGACACTTTGTATGTACAAAACGGGACAAAAGACTAACTAGACTGACTCAAAAGGTGTATATAAAATACACCGATCAGTTTCTCAAGTAGAAACTAAGGTAAGACGGGGATCTTTCACTGTACCAAATTTCATTTAAAACTACTTTGGGTAACTAACACAAATTTATCCTCAAAACAGTCACATGAAATTTATTTCGGCAGAATATTTATTAAACAACACCCAATCTTAGAATAGTCATAACTCCTAATCTGTAAACCCGTTCAAGCCCCATAAAATCTCAAAACGACGAGAACGGAGAGCTACACGTCTCCATGTGAACCATCCTTTCATATTCTGTACCATTTGGTACAGTTTTACACTTTTATTCGCTGCCCTCCCTGGATCTCGATAGATCCGAGGCAGAAACTTTAAACAGCGATAACTCTCAATCCGTAAGTCGGATAGACCCCCGTAAGGTCTCAAAATGTCCACAACAAAGAGATCTAGAACTTTCATTTAGAAACAATTTTCATATTCCCCACATATTAGTACAGTTTTACGTTTCAACGTCCTGCCCTTCTGGATTCCGATGAATCCGAGACAGCAACTTCAAACTACCATAAATCTCAACTCGTAAGTCCGTTTTAACAACTTTTTATCTATATCTGTCCGTAACAGAGAGATTTACATCCATGTGAATTTTCATACAATTCTAATAAGTAAAACTCAATAAAAACAGTCCGTAATTATGCCTTTCCGAATTTCGACCAAATCTAAGGCAGGAACTTTGAACTATGATAACTTTCAAACCGTATGTCCATTTTACCTCATTTTTGGTTCTATCTGATCATATTAGAGAGGTGTACCACTCCTCCGAATTTCATCAAATTATAACGATTATAACTCAGTGAGAACAGTTCGTAAAGTTCAAGACGCAACTAGTCGTCTAAACAATCAAAAGTTCATTATTTCTTTTCAACACTCAATTCTTATTCTAACATGTATTGAACTAAAAATAAAGGATGTTACCAAGAATTTCTGAGTGGGAAAACTCACCTTGTAAGCGTGAAAAAGATTGTTGTTTTGTTGCTACAAGTGATCCTTGCTCCCTAGTATTCCTATTTTTGTTCTCCTTCATCTCTTGATGTTTTTCAGATTTTTCCTCTTCTTGTTCACTTGTTTTATCTGATTTTGTATTATTTGTGCTAGGTATTTTATTTGTGTCAAGTAAGGGTGTTTGTATAACATATGGAGGTGGAAAGACAAGAGTTGAGGAAGATGAAAATGTGGAGGGGAAATGAAAAGGGGGGGAAGGGGGAAAGCTAGGGACGTGCATGCTGCAAAAAAATTCTTTTTTTTTTTTTTTGTTTTGTTCTTCTTTTGTTTTTCTTTTATTTTGTTTTCTTATTTTCATTTCATCTATCTATTTATCCAACTTTAACACTAACTCTATCCCATGCAATTTATTCTTTGTTTTCTTATATATATATATTTTTTATTAACCCAACCACAACTATATATTATTATTATTTTTTTTTCCGGATTTCACACCAGTCTTCCAGTGAGCAAGTTGATTTTTCACCGTCTCTAGTCCTCTGACGGAAAACCAGCCATCTTCCCCATCTCCATCTGTCTCGGACCCTACTATTCAACCAATGCAGCCATCCACTGTACCCAGTCACCAAATGGAAACTCATGCCAAACACGAGATTTTTAAACCCAAAGTCCAGTTTAACATGTCTGCCCAAACCATTTCTCCACTTCAAAAGAACCTCAAATTGGCTAAACTTGACCCTAATTGGAATGCGGCTATGTCTGAGGAATATAATGCTTTAATAAACTAAACAACATACTTGGGATCTATTACCTAGACCAGAGGGGGTGAATGTGATCAGATGTTTGTGGTTTTTTCGTCACAAATTCAGAGACATTGGTGTTTTGGAACGCTACAAGGCTAGACTTGTAGCAAATGACACTAATCAGCACGAGAGCATTGACTGTGGTGATACTTTTAGCCCGGTTGTTAAACCGGCTACGATTCGTACTGTTCTTAGTATTGCTATGTATAAAAAGTAGCTGATTCATCAGCTCGATGTCAAGAACGTATTTCTTCATGGTAATTTGAAAGAAATTGTGTATATCATCGACCGGTTTTGTTCATCCCGCTGCTCCCAAGATGTCCGCTGCCTCGTGAAGTCACTATATGGTCTAAAACAGGCATCTCGTGCTTGGTATGACCGGTTTGTCAGGTATATTATGTAGATTGGATTTATTTGCACCAGGTGTGATACATATATGTCCATTTTTCATCATGGTAGGGACATTGCTTACTTGTTATTATATGTGGATGACATTGTTCTCACTGCCTCATCTGAAATTGAAAAATGACATTATTGCTCTTCTCAAAACTGAATTTGGGCAAGCTGAGTTACTTCTTGGGTATATCAGTTACTAGATATGCATATACTATGTTCATGAGTCAGCGTAAGTCTGCAGAAGAAATTGTGTTCAGAGCTAAGATGTCGAATTGCAAGCGCCGCGCTTACCCTCGCTGATTCAAATCCAAGCTCGGCTTCCGGCGGTGATCCAGATGTCGATCCTACTATATATCTGAGTCTTGCAGTGCTCTTTCAAGACTACATTTACCGACCGACATTGCATATGTCGCTCGCCAGATGTGTCGGTCATGCACGCCAGGAACCTCATTTTGCTGCTCTTAAGCGTATTATCAGATACATTAAGGGCACTTCTGACTATGGGTTGCATCTCTACCCCTCCGCTCCGAACATGTTGCTCTCTTACACAGATGCTGATTGGGCAGGGTGCCCGGACACACGACACTCTACTTCATGTTATTGTGTGTTTTTATGGGATAATCTTATCTCTTGGTCTGCCAAGCGACAAGCCACGTTATCCATCTCCAGTGCCGAAGCAGAGTATAAGGGTGTTGCTAATGTAGTTGTTGAGATCTGTTGGCTCCGGAATCTTCTCTTGGAGCTCAGTTGTCCATTGCGTAAGACACCTATAGTCTATTGTGATAACATATCTGTCATTTACATGTCTCATAATCCGGTCCAGCATCAACGGACCAAACATATTGAGATGAATATCCATTTTGTCTGTAAGAAGGTCGCACGTGGTCTAGTAAAAATTCTACATGTACCCTCCTCCTATCAGTATGCAGACATCTTCACAAAGGAACTACTGCATAACTGCTCACGCACTTCGATCCACTGAAAGATTCTACTCCCCGTCCGTCGAGGGAGTATTAGCGAATATTCTTCAAATATTCACAATATATATTATATTTATTAGTATCATGTATTTAAGATAACTTAGAATTCTTACTATATTAGAAATCACATTTATACAACTATATATATTGTGATTAATGAAAAAAATCGCTAAGAAAAATTATTTCAACATCTTACAATAAATATAATAATAATTATGTTTCAATACTTTCAACATCTTACAATAAATATAATAATAATTATGTTTCAATACAATCACCAACAATAATGAACAGGTAATGAAATAAAGTAATAAACAGTAAGTGACTGTTATTGTATTATTTGAGATAAACCCAAGCACGTCCAAAGATGTTTCATTTGTTTATTTGAAAAACTATATAATAAAATCTGTCTCACACATGTTTCGTCTCATTCAACTCTTTTCCACCACAAAAGGAGCCAACTCTTCGTCAGCTCTATTAAATAATTCGTAGATTATAACTATGCTTGCTGTAAACAAATTACCTACAGATTTTAATAAAAATCACATAAAAATAAAAGTATGCAATTAAAAGAAATCCCTATAAAGTTGCGGAATAACACTACTACCAGATATATACTCAACACTGATCTACCAAAAACAAGAGAAGGAAAAGAGTAATAATTAAAAGAAAGGTTCTAGTGAGAGGAAAAACCCAAATTAAGTAATTAATCTAATTTAGAATTAAAGTAAATTGTTTTTAGCTTAGCTGTATTTTTACAACTTTTTCTTAGTCAACTAAACCCTCCAACCCCACCCCTCCCAAATAAATCCCGAACTCCGAACCCGAACCCAACCTATTGGCTCACTCTCAAATAAACATTGAATTCCGAACCCAATCTATTGACTCACTCTCAATAACTTCAAATCCCGAATCCAACCTATTAAGCCATGACTGAGCCCATGGTTCGAACGATAGATAGAAAAAGCAAGCAAAAAAGGTATAAACTGGCTTTTTGGGAACTTTTTGGCAGCATTATTGCCAAAAAGGATAAAATATTTGCCATAAAAACACTTTTTTTTTTGTTATTCTGTTTAATCACTAAGATTGCAGTAATCAACAGTACATCAGTGTTCCAATTAATTCACACAGAGATATATAGAGAGAGAAAGAGTCAATAACAGGCTAACAGCTCTCTTCACTTTCTCTCTCTACGTCTACTACTACTACACACTTCTTCATTCACACCACTTTCTCAACAAAACACCCAATTTTTTTGACCATTTTTTAATCTTCTCTCTTAACCCCATCAACTGAAAGAAACTGAAACAAAGAGTTGGTATAGAGAGAGAGATATACAAAACGGTATTAGCACTCTTCCCTTTAATCAAGAACCAACAAAAGCTTATGTGATTCACTCAAAAAAGGTAAGCCCTTTAGAATGTATATCAAGAATCCATTATTTGCTATGCAAATTGATACCCATGTATATATATATATATATTTGAGAAAAGATGAGAATTTTGGAAGTTAAATGAAGGTTAAGCAAGAATGGTGTACCAACAACAAAAGGGTAGTGTGATTTTCTTTTGTTTTGTTTTTTTCTTGTTATTTGACTCTACATTTGAGCAAAAGGTCAGTTCTTTAGCTGAGAAATTTGCTTTGCTTCAACTGAGATCTTCATTAGGGTTGAGAGCAACAGAATGGCCTATAAAAGGTAACCCTTGTTTAAACTGGACTGGTATTCTTTGTGAAAATGGTAGAGTCACTAAGATCAATATATCTGGTTTTAAAAGAACCCGAGTTGGGAGTCAAACCCCTCAATTTTCAATTGATGCCCTTCAAAATTTGACCTTTTTAGACTCTTTTAATGCATCCAATTTTGCATTACCTGGTTCTATTCCTGAATGGCTTGGTGTTAATCTTGCATCTCTAAGGGTTCTTGATCTTAGGTCATGTTCCATTACTGGTCCTATTCCTACCACCCTTGGCAATTTGACTAGTTTAGTTACTCTATATTTGTCCAACAATGGTCTCACTGGGAAAATTCCCTTGAGTTTGGGTCAATTGTCACGCCTATCGACTCTTGATCTTTCGAGGAATAAGCTTGTGGGGCCCATTGCTGATGCCTTTGGTTTTCTTCAGAACCTTACCTTGCTTGATATGTCCTCAAATTTCTTCAATGGGGCTATTCCTTCAGACATTGGAACTTTGCTTCAGTTGAAATCCTTGAATCTGTCTGACAACAGCTTAATTTCGTCGATACCCGCTCAACTAGGTAACCTTTCTAATCTGGTTGACCTTGACCTCAGCTCCAATAGTCTAACTGGAGTGGCACCCCCTGAATTAGGAGGATTACGAAACTTGCAGAGAATGGCAGTTGAGAATAATAGGCTGTCTGGATTGCTGCCTGATGCTTTCTGGTCAATGCCCAGGTTGCAATTTCTAGATGCCTCTGCGAATAACTTTACTGGTATTCTGCCAAATGTTAGATCCATTGTCAATTCCACCACCGGTGCGGTGTTTAATCTTTCTCGGAATATGTTTTATGGAAATTTGCCGTCTTTAAGCAGAAGCTTCAGTCTTCTAGATCTATCAGGAAATTATTTTGAAGGTGAACTACCGGATTACGCACAACGCAACGTGTCACTTAATAGCAATTGCCTCCGAAATGCGACAAGTCAAAGGAGCAGGAGTGAATGTGCATCTTTTTATAGCGAGCGGGGCTTGTCGTTTGATAATTTTGGAGAGCCAAATACCACAGAGCCTCTTCCAGCTCCCAAATCCAACAAAAAGAATCACAGAAATGTAATCATATTGGCGGCTGTTCTGGGCAGCGTCGGAGTAATTGCACTTGTCCTTATCTGTATACTGCTGCTGATTTTTTGCACCCGCAAACGGGGTGCCACGACTCAAAGAGCCACCGAGGTTGGGCCTGGTCCTGCCAGTTCAAGTCCACCACCTCCTGAATCTGGAGTATCATTGAATTTTTCAAGTTTAGGAGATGCATTTACCTACCAGCAAATTCTTCTAGCCACAGGTGAGTTCAGTGATGCAAATCTTGTGAAGCATGGCCATTCAGGTGATCTCTTCCGTGGTACCCTAGAAGGCGGGACCCTTATTGTTGTCAAAAGAATTGATGTGCATTCTGCAAGGAAGGAATCATACTTGTCGGAATTGGACTTCTTTAGCAAGGTTTCTCACTCCAGACTAGTCCCTTTTATGGGACACTGTTTGGAGAATGAGAATGTGAAGTTCCTGGTATACAAGTATATGCCAAATGGAGATCTCTCCAGTTCTTTGTTTAGAAAAAACAATTCGGATGATGATAGTTTGCAGTCATTGGATTGGATAACAAGGCTGAAAATTGCTATTGGAGCTGCTGAGGGTTTGTCTTATCTACATCATGAATGTAACCCGCCTCTAGTGCACAGGTATCAATGGCTTGTCATATTGCATTTCTGTTACTTCCACGTGCCGCCACTTATATGGTTAATCAGAGAAAGTTTTAATAGCTATGCTAGACTTACTTCTGTGACTTACTTTTTGATTTCCATGTTTGCAAGTGCCCTTAAATTTCACTATCATAACTACAAGTCTTCATTGAAACATGTTGATCATAAATCTTGGAAGAGTTGCAGCTACTCTTTCTATGTATATTATTTGGTTGTACATACATTGTGACTCTTTCGTAGACTCAAGGTAAAAAATGATGTATCTGTTAGTTTGTAGGATAATCCGGCGACTTCGAAGACTTAACTAAAAGCTCTTATTTTTTAAGGTTCCCTGATATAATGTTATTGTACTAATTCACTATAATGTCCTGTGTCTCAGTGAAATTTACCATAGAATGCATGCATGCTTGCGTTCTTGTTTATGAGTCACTATGGTATACTCTAAGCAATTAGATCAAATCATTATTAATTACTATTGACAAAAAAGACATAAGAGACAGTTTGCTGCAAAGCATCTGCATTTCAGCAATGTTATTTGGAGCAAATTACTGTGTTTGCTGCACTCTAATCCAGTCAAGAAATTCAACGTTTAGACTAAATTCTGATTTGCAGCAAACTGTAATTTTTTAATTTGGAAGATTGAACGAAAGCTAGACTAAATTTTGATTTGCAGCTTACTGTCTCTGAACTAGGTGGGATAAGATTTCCATAGATGGCTCTCCTAAATTGCTAACCGAAAATTCAGTACAGCACAGATTATATGCACGTTAAAGGTGCTTTGCAACTTTATGGATGTGCACCATGTCTGGTCGATTCAAATTAATCTAAAACCTTTTTTATAAATGGCAAATATTAGATGTCCACTTCAGCTACTAACTTCTTGGGATTTACAAAGGAGATTAAATGGAAAGTAATCTGTGGTTGATGGTTTTGATTTGCTATCAGTTGGAGATTATGATGTTTATTGCCTCGTCACACTATTATTATACAGAGTTTATCTCATAAGGGATAGCCTCCAGAATATCTTGGAGTTGGAGCTTGAATCTATCCACTCGAGGGCTTCTCTTTCTATTATTATGAGCTAGACCTGCATGCAAATAAATTTAACATTTGCTTAGTAAACCTAAAACTTGTCCTTTTAGGGATTATAGTGCTATGTAACGTCAAGAGCTAAGCACTTACAAAATTGTTGTAAGCTCAGCTTCTGTAGTTGCATGCATGGCTGTGATATCTCTAATCTAACCAGTTTCAATTTGTGTTAGATTCGGTATAAGGGATGTGGCCTTAGATTTTAATGACATTAAATTTCTACTGTGCTGGGATATTGTGAATGCACAAGTAGAAATTTACTTCTCAAACTAAGAACGGTTTTGTTTTTATTATTAGTATTGAACCTTCTATACATCATTTTTTTTTATAACTGTGGTGTCCGGGATAGCTTTCCTGCACCTCGACAGAATTCATCAATCTTAATGATACTCCTTATCTTTTGCACCTTTTATCTCCATGGAGCCTTTTTAATGTCAACTTGGATATTTAAGATATTGTTCTGTACTTTATTCTCCTCCTTCCTACCAAACTTCTTCATTAGTTTAATCCAGTGAACTATCTCACTTCTCTAAAACTTTTATCCCATGTTCTGGGTTCAATCAATATTCTTTCACGGGGCAACCCCTAGGGATTTGGTTTAGTGGCAAAAGCACAACACCTTACGTGCGGGTTAAGCTCACGTCATTGGTTTGAATCCTACAATTGGCTAAAGCTTGGTTTTTAAGCGGTGAAAGGTAGAAGAGTGGGCTCATTATCCACCGAGTTTCTTACCGTGCCCCATTAAAGTTCGGGGATTTTTCGGTTATAAACAAAAGATCCTTTCATGGGGCATCTAATAGACTTTCTTGAATCAAATATCCATCTTAGAACGAATTATCAAAAGGAGATGCTTCTCTAAATGTCCACAAATCCTCAATGTTTGAATTGCATGAATTAGTTTCTTGGATTCAACTCTTTCCTCCCCCAAAAAACTTTGTTTCTGTCAGAATTATGCTAATGCACCACGTAGTGACATCTTTTTCCTTTTCCTACTATTCTTGCAGAGATGTTCAAGCAAGCAGCATACTTCTTGATGATAAGTTTGAAGTGCGGTTAGGGAGTCTAAATGAGGTCTGTGCACAAGAAGGAGACAGCCATCAAAATCGAATTTCCAGGCTGCTCAGGCTGCCACAGTAAGTACTAGTTGATCCTTTTTGTTCTGATAATGATGTATGTAACTTTGGTAATCTAACCATCCTCTTCTTTTAGAAGGCAAACCTACTACTACTACTACTAGATTGTTATGTTGTGGTCAATAATTTTGTTTCGGTTTTGTCTTCCACGATGGATCTTAAAATCAGGCGGTTTTATTGTTAACATGCCTGCATCTCCAAATGTTATAGAAACTACTTGGCTCGGTTGCTCAATTGATTTGAGTTCTACTGTTTTGCTGCCAGGTCAAGTTTTTCTGGTGTATATTTATTCTCTGGTATAAATGAGAAATTTAACGTTCATGCCACAACCTTACTCTTAACCTTATCATCATCCTGCTATCTGTTATTGTACGAAAGGGCTTTAGCGTTGTTTTTAAATTATGAGAACTTGTAATTTAGGCCCTTGACTAGTGTAGTTCTAATGATAGCGATCATTCATTTGTATGTAATGTTCTTCTTAGTATTCAAGTCACAAGGAGCATTGTAAAGAACAATAAGTCTGAAAGGCCACCACCCACTTGTTAATTACATTTTCTATCCCTCAGTAAATTATTACTTTTCTATGTAACATGAACCTTTTCGCCTTGATTTACATATGCCAAGTGGGTGTCACATGGGTGTTGTAGTTTGTGTAGATTCTTCAAAGTACATTAAGTATTAGCAAAAATCTGTACCGGATACTTAAAACTCCCATGTGGGATATGTATGCGTAGCCGAATCCATGTAACATAGCTCCTTTGGTGCACTTGTTTTCGCTTATGGAGATCTTTTGGTTAAGCTATTTGGTAGGGTATGCGTAGTTCTCATTCTTTTAGCTTTCCGTCCTGTGCTGAAGTAGGTTTAAATACGACTTATTCTCATTATGTCTAGCTTTAACTATGACGTTCTCTTATTGAATGCGGGAAATTATTAAATATTGTATGTGATAAACACTTCTGGAACGGCCTAGATATAGAGGCATGTGAAGAATTGGTTCGGAGTCCTATGTTTAGATGCCAAATGCTTTAGGTCTTCTTGATTTTAATATTCATGGCTTCTGTAAAACTTTTGAGGTTCTCTTAGTTTAGAAATTGAGTTTACGCCACTTTCATGATTACAGTCAAACACTATCCAGAATGCTTTAATAGTGTGAATATTCTAAGAATTATAGATGTTGGGTTCAATTAAAGTTACTTTCATGGTTAATGTAGATAGGTCTCTTTTAGTGCAAATTACACTAAAGAAAACTCTTATTTAAATTTTAAGACTTAGAAACGCCTTTGGATTCTCTTGAATAAATGATCATAGTAGTATTTGATATAATTTTGGCTTTAATCCATTCCTAAGTAGGACTGACACTTATGAGTAATAGATGAAGACTACATACATGAATACAGTAGTCTGGTTCCGTATCTGTTGGTAGATATTTTATCTTCCATGTTATTAATGTTCCCACCAAAAGTAGGTCTCATGTTTAGAGCATTATAAGATACAATCACTCAGCCATCCCATAAATGTATACAATCCTCTATACAAGGAAGGTTATTCCTGTTTGCACTAGCATCTTGAGGAATTTCTGTTTGGTAGATTTACCTACAGGTTCAAGTGTCTTGAAGTTTAACCAAATATAATTATAGAAATATCGGAAATGGTAAGATTCTAAACCCATGCATGGCAACACGATATGTGGCTGGAACAAAGGGAGAAGGTTTTGGATGTCCATGCTTAAGTTCGGCCAATGTTGCGAACTTCCGCTACGATTTAACTTAAAAGTTTATACATTCAATGGGACGGGTGTCCTAATTCAACAGAAACTTTTTTTTTCCTTATCCTTCTCCCTAATATATGTATTTCCAATGTTATGACTTACGAGTGGTTATCACAGTTCTTTCAGCTTTTCATCTAAGTTCGTTGAATGATCTCAAATCTTTTTGTTATATTCTTTCGACCTGCACTGCTATATAGTTTTACTGCATATTGACATGGTTCTCTCTTCCTTATTTTTCAGGACATCAGAACAAGGTACATCAGGTATGTGCAATTTTGTTTAGTTTTACTTCCGTAAATAGAGTACGTGGATATTCTTAGTATTTATCAAATTAGCGTAACTATTCAAAATTATTTGGGTAACACTTCCAATATTGTTTATTGGTGGGTAAAATCTCAAATCGGAGTAGGCAACAAATCAAAATTTTAGGCTTTCATTGGAAACAAGAATAAGTGGAACTCTTAGTTGGAGATTTACGATATAAAACTGATTCCAAAAGAAAGTAAAAGGCTGGACAATTGCCAACATTTGTATCTTGAACCGTACTGCCTAAAAAGCTAGGGATTTGGTGGCGATATTTTGCTCTACATTTTGCCAAAGTATTCCTGAATTACTTAAACTATCACTAAGGAATACTTCAAAGTCTACTTCTCTCTTCCTAATATTTTTCCCCAAATGGACAGGTACACCTAGTGCCACATGTGCGTATGATGTCTACTGTTTTGGAAAGGTTTTGCTAGAGCTAGTAACTGGCAAGCTGGGTATTAGTGCATCCAATGACGCCAGCATGAAGGAGTGGTTGGATGGTACACTAAAGTACATTAGTATATACGATAAAGAACTTGTCACAAACATTGTGGATCCTTCTCTAATCATAGACGAAGATTTATTAGAGGAAGTATGGGCGATGGCTATTGTTGCCAGATCATGCCTCAATCCCAAGCCTTCAAGGAGACCCTTAATGAGATACATCCTTAAAGCTTTGGAAAACCCTTTGAAGGTAGTTAGGGAAGAACACACTAGCTCAGCAAGACTTAGAGAAACTTCATCGAGAAGTTCGTGGAACGCTGCGTTGTTTGGCAGCTGGCGTAGTTCCTCAGATGTAGCGGCCATACCTGCAGCAGCTGCAGTTCATAAGTTGGAAGGAACAAGTAGTTTGAAGCAATCCGGAACAACAGGTTCTCAGGGAAGTGGTCCTAATGGGGACAATGGTCATTCTTCATCAACTAGACGACACTCTAAAGAGATTTTCCCCGAGCCACATGAGGAGTAGAAGGGAGGTTATTATCATTAATTCTTTGTTAATAATGCTGCAGGATCTGCATTAAGGTTGCCTTGTTTTGGTGGGGCCACCTTGTACATTCTCCTTTTTCGGAGTGCTGAGTTTGCGAGCTGTTAGCTTGCCCTGATCAAAGGAAACTTTTTTTTTGGGGGGGGGGGGGGGATAGAATTGGACAGCAGGATTTAGCAAGTGGTGGTTCTTTTTCTTAATTTGTTTTGGGGGCTTATGTTTCATTCCAAATTCCAATTCTTTTCTTATAATTCTTCTCTTTTTACTAGTCTCTCCATGGAATGTAAATTATACAGAATCTTTCATTTTCCAAATGGAGGAGAGGAAAAAAAGTATCTCATTGGTCTTTCCGTTTTCTTGTTGCTGAATTGCTTTGCTTCTTAGAAGTGAAGTGAAAAGGCTTGCCTTTCTCTATCGTGCCAATTTCTGTTGTAACATTGTGCTTATGCATTCATTCAAGCATTCCAGCACAGTGGATCTGGTCTGCCATTGTTTATTAGTTTGACAGGTGATTTTGCATCCAAGGTTGTAGTCCAACAGTCAATGAAGCGTGTAAAAATCATGAGAGATCAGTGTCCAGATCCAAACAAGAAAAAGAAAAGATAGTAGGTAACTTTTTCCCCGTTTAAGCTTAGGTGGATAGAGTTTGATATTTGTGTTGCTGAGAGGTAATAGATACTCCATAAAATAATTGAATTATGATATATAATAGGTCATTTTTTTCTCATCTGCCTAAACATTGGTGAATGAGGTAACCGGCATCTTGTTGATGGATGGTAATAGATACTCCATAAAATAGTTGACAGGCAAGTTTGACGGGTGATTTTCCATGGAACTCGACCTCTACAATTGGTCTGTCCTTATCCCTACTACGAAAACATTATTCAAACAAACAGTTCACATGAAAATACAACAACGAAACATTGTCTGATCCTATTTTTCCTTCTGGTCGTTGAAAAGTGGGAGAGAAAAGTCGTATACATCTACCAATTTAGTTTGATTTTTCTTGTACGCCTAATTTAATTTTATCTCAAGAGACTGTAAAAGAGTGGGGAAAAGAAAACCAAAGAGAACAAAAAGTGAAAGAGGTCCCATCGAGATTTGATCTCGGGTTACTGGATTCAGAGTCCAATGTCCTGATCACTAGACCATGGGACCACCTTGTGGTAACTACTTCATGTAAGAATTAATATATTATAATATCTTTTGAAAAAGACAATTTACTACAAAGAGAAAACTTGGATGTTGGATTATTGTCTATTTGTTATATATGTCCTGTTGTTACTTGCATTTCAGGTTGTAAATTGTGATGGTGAGAAAATTTCGAATTTTATGCATCAGAATTGACCTCCATAGATTGAAGAGCTTGGCAATCGATTTGTTGCATCAATTATTATATGATTTAACAGTGATTCGCCACTTACCCCAGTGTGACTCAGAATTCTCAAAGAGTTGGAGCAATCTAGAGTAAGTGTTAAATTGAATGATGGATGGTGTATCCTAGCTACCCCCTGTGATAGCCATATAGATTTGAGTCAATAGAGTACTAAATGTTACTTATTCATTATTCAATGTTGCAGACTCAGTCTCCAGTTCACCACTGACCCAAGCAATTCCATCAACTTTAATGCGTTAAAGAGAAAAAAATGAAAGGTATGGAAGGTTTGGGCAGTGTGTTAAGACTTTGGCCAAGAACCAATAGTAGATGACAATAATTGATGTTGTCTATGCTAAGGCTTGCTGAAAATTTTCCAGACAGCTGGACCATAAGCCATAAATTGCCCCTTTAATTTTGGCTATGCTCCTTATATTTGAGCAGGTGTTGGAGTACTTTGAAGACAGCTCACTGTATGCTAGTCTTGTAGATGCATCTTGGTTTGTGGAGATCTGCATAGTTTCAAAACCAGCAGACATGAAAAAATAAATTCTGCTCTCTTAAAGTTGGAGTGAGGCTAAATATCGCTATTGTCAAATCAAGGAGTCAAACAAAGTAAACACATTTCAGGATGTACACAAACAAGACTTTTCTTCTAGCCTTTTTTGTTTTCAAAAGTAGTGGTGTTTGAGTATGCTTGCGCGCACCTCAACTATTCAACCGTAGGAGCGAAGTTATAGCTTCGCCCTACGAGTTCGGCAGAACCCAATAACTTTGGCTCAAACCCTCTATTCATGTTTCAAATTTCACTCGATATGTATAAATAATTTATGAAGAACTCAATAACCTGCATTTTCTAGAATTCAGAACCCATAAACTCAAAATTCTAGCTCCGTCTTTGTCCTGTTATCTCACACCAACACTGGTATGAAGCAACTCTGCTCGCCAATGTGTTGATAGATGAGAAGAAATCACTTAGTGACTTTTTTACCGTGTTAGGACTTGAACACTTGAACCCTGACTTCTTACGGTTTTTACCTATTTCATACCACTGAGCCACACTCTTGGATGCAAGATTTCACTCTATCCTACCCCCTCCTAAATGATCATTCACAGAGAAAACTTTATCTAAGATGCAAAAAACTTTGGCAACAGAAATTAGGCCAATTCTTAAGAACCAAGGACCTAATCACAGTTTGTCCAGGCACCAAACCTGGAACCTGTATCTGTTTAACATTTACCAGCAATTCTTTG
The DNA here is from genome assembly GCA_029844215.1 of Przewalskia tangutica. Classification (NCBI taxonomy): domain Eukaryota; kingdom Viridiplantae; phylum Streptophyta; class Magnoliopsida; order Solanales; family Solanaceae; genus Przewalskia; species Przewalskia tangutica. The sequence goes on from CM056721.1 coordinate 3,620,681, forward strand.
GGGAAATGATAAAAACATGTAAGTTTTACCAATAACCAGCCTAGAGCTATGTCATCCGATACTCAGATGAGAAACTTCCGGAGTCAAAATTGAGGACAATGGAGTTGCAATGAAAATATTGATGGTGTGGTGTATTAGCTTGACATAGAGTGATTCTATCTTTGATTTCTCATAATACTGCTAGCTTTCACTCAAGAATTGAGAAAGGGGAGCAGACAATTCTTCCACTTAGCTTACCAGAACACTAGTAATCAATACAATTCATAATTGTTTTCACTCTATTCCATCTCGAGATTTCTGCAAGCTCGTTCTCTTAAAACTTGAAGGTAACAAGACAAATTTTAAACAAGCTAAAGAAGTTACAAGGTCCTAGCTAAAACTGTTGAGGAATCATAAATTCGGAGATAATCTACTCATCCAGAATGGCTGCATGTGCTCGTTTATCGTTTAAATAACTCATCAGCCTGCATCATTAGCACTGTCAGTAGTCAGATGCTAATTGAGCTTATGGAGCACATTGGCATCGCTGGAATGATCGAAACAACTCGAAGAAATAGAAAAGGAAGACCGAGTGGATTAAAGAGGCTAGTAGACTACTGATCACTAACTGATATGATATACTCCCTCCGGATCAAAAAGAGTGTTCACTTAGCCATTTGCACACCCTTTAAGATAATACTAATTTCTATGTAAAAATAGGTAATTTGACTAAATTCCCCTAATTAAATAGGTATTGGGATTTAATCACCTAACACTTAATAAGGGCAAATCTAGAAAAGTAAGGTTAATTATTTCTTGATTTGGTAAGTGGACACTCTTTTTGAATAAAAAAAGGCAAAAGGCTAAGTGGACACTCTTTTTTATATGGAGGGAGTACTAATTAAAAGGCATACATTTGAATGCCCTAAAAAGTTTAGTTTCTCGAAACTATTAATCAAGAAATAAAGTTTAGTTTGTTGAAACTAGGACAAATGAAGAGGGATTCTTTGTAGGCAAAGCAGCAAAAAGTATACGAAGTCCAGTAACAATTGTTTCTTTTAGGAAATGGGTCGTAGCGATTTTGGCTTATATGGTTTATAGAAAGACCGGAGACCCAAACCATGCCGTGTTCAAATGGCTCACCGTGATGAAGTAAAGGTCAAACACCATTAGCAGCAGAAATCGCCTTGTGGCACCATAACATCTACAAGGTCTTAGGTAAACTCCCCTTTCCTCAAAATAAGCAAAAAGTAAAAGAGGCACTTCCAAATAGATTAATCAACTTAAAATCATCCGTGCAATGATGATTTGACTAAGTTCACATGCCCCAAGAGCCTCATTTTCATGTATATTTGCAGCTTCTGACATGTTGAAAGCTTGCAATCAAACACAATGTAATAGATACAACTAGTTGAAAGGAATAATCATAATGAAGAAGCACTTATACATTTATATTCACTTCGAGTAACTCTTATTTTTCCTTTTTCCTCCAAATGGGATAAAACTTGGAACGTCACAACTCTACAGAAAAAAGATGAACAATTCAACTTGCAAGCGCTGTAGCTCTATGAAAAATCTTGTGCAGAAATTTCAAGCACCAAAAGGTAACAGTTCTACAACTTGGTTGACAATTTTGGTAGCACTGTTCAATCATTAGTCTGACAGATTATCTGAATTGTCCTACAGAACTTACCATAGTCGACATGTGCTATCGGCCTTGCCAGCCAGTTATTGATGGAACTGCCATGATTGAATTTGCAGCCCTTTCCATCCTGAACAAAAAAACTTATAGCATTTTGACCTATGTATGTTGAGTAATAAGCAAAAGAGAAAAGAAACATAGTGAGCTCGGAATGTACTTGGAGATTTCTTCAACTGCCTTTACCACTTCAGAGGAACTTGTCTCAAGAACTTGACCTCCCAAGATGATCTCATCTAATATAGCATGCACCTGCAAAGCCTCGATACATTAGCAGTCTCAAACATTTTCAAACTAAATTATGGAAGCAGAATGTCAATGCAATAAGATCTTATCTACAGGCCAATCACTTTGATTCTAATGCAAATAAGATGTCAATGCAAATAAGACTTAAGCATCCCTTTGGTTCCAGAATGGCCTACTTACTACTAAGGCTGCCCAACGGGGCGGGGTATACCGACCCCCCTGCCCTGTATACCGGCCGGTATTCGGTATCGGTATACCGGTATTCGGTATCGGTATCGGTACGGGGCCGAGAAAAAAACCGACCCCGACACCGACTCACCCCAGCCCCGACCCCGACCCCTTCCCAGTTACCCCCGACCCCGACTAGCCGTTGCACAACGGCTTTGCCCAATTTGGCCGTTGTGCAACGGTCAAATCCCCCTCCCCCTCCTCCCCCCTAATATTTATTTTTAACCCTTAAGTTATTATATTTACACTTTAACCCAATTTTTTCAACTATAAATACTTCATTTTCTCTTCATTCTTTCTCACAAATCTTCCTACAATTACAATCTCTCTAATAATCTCTCAATCTATCTCTCATTCTCTTTACATTGTCTTCTAAATATTCAATTTAATTTATTCATTTGGGAATTGGGAGTGAAGTTGACAACTAGCTTGAGGATCATCCGTTGAGCAAAGTTTCAATTTTCAACATCTCTCGATTACACGTCGGCGTTTGGTACATTCGTTCCTTTATTAAATTATTATTGTTTCTTTATTTTAATGAGCGTACTTAATTTCATTATCTTTAACTATTTAAGTATTTATTAGCATAAATTAAAATGAAAGGAATAAGATGTATGTTGGATATGTCTGGTTCTAGTAGGGGTGACAAGGGCAAGGATACTTCCTCTAGTCTCCTATTCCTCCTAGACATGATGATTTTATTGATACTGATCATTTTCCTGAAGTACCATTACATTTAGACGATGAGCTATTTTGTGGAAATCAACAAGAGTTTAATTTAGAAGATAATCTAGATGATACACCAACTAATCTAGATGACACGTCAACTAATGCACCTCAAACTGGAACGCCTCATATTCCCCCTAGTATGAGACGAGGCCCACCAGAACGAAAATTAAAATCACATGTATGTTTTTTTTTATAGAGACGTACAAAATCAAGTTACATGCAAAATTTGTAAAATTATTTATAAATTTAAAATGGGAAAAGGTCAGAGCGGGACGGGAGGTTTAACTACGCATTTGAATACCAAACACAAAGCTAGGTGGGATGAATATAAGACTCAAATGAAGGGTGAGTCAACAATGCCCTCTCAGTCGGGACAAGCTTCACATATTGTCCTGCACCAGGTACAGGGTCAAATTGACCCTACGACGGGGGCAGTTGTAGGCCCTAAATACGATAAAATGAAAGATAGGGAAGAATTATTAAAATTAGTTGTAGTGGAGGGTTTGCCTTTTTCATTTCCTGATTCTCCTGGTTTTATTCATTACATAAGATCAATGTACAATCCTGCTTATAACGGTTTTCCTAGATCAACTGTTAGGAGAGATGTTTTTAAATTTGCACACGAATATCAACAATATTTACATTATTATTTATATCATTATCCTGGAAAAGTATCTATCACATCTGATATAGGCCGTAGTACTAACGACCATGATTATTTAACGGTAACATGTCAGTGGTAGATTATAAATGGTGTATGCAAAAACGTATTTTAGCATATAGATATATAGATAGTAGGCACACTGGTATTATATAGCTCTAATATTTATATTACTTAGTGAATATATGGCAAAACCAGCTTATAAAGCACCTATTAAAAAATGTTTATAAAAATGAAAAAATATTTTATTCCTATTCCCCCAATATTTTTTATTAGTGTTGTATTAAATATTGAAACTATTTACGATTGCATAGATATAGTACCACCTCCAACTCCTAAAAATCCAAATGACCCACCACCTGTTGAAATAACTAGAGAAGTGTTGTCTAGCATTCAAGATGAATGTAAAAAAATATATACGCATTACCAACAAGAAAGTGCTAGCAACCAACCGGCTTCCATGTCATCTTTTTCTTCTTCAACACAACCTCAAAAACGACATGTTGTTTCTGCGGCTAGTATTCAAAGCCTCAGACATAGAATGTTTAGTGGTACCATTTCTAACCAAGTTAGCGAGTTTGATGTTTTGTTTTGCAGGGTGTTGTACCGTACGAAGCAATTAAAAATGAAGAGGGACGTGAAGACTTGCTAAAATACTGGAGGGAGAATGAGAAGAATTTTCCAACACTAGCAAAGATGATCTGAGATGTGTCGAACATTCAAGCGTCAACAACAGCGGCGTCTGAAAGCGCATTTTCTGCGGAAAGATTTCAAATAGGTAGCACAGACATTCATTGGCAGGAGACTCATTAGAGATTGTAGTTCTATTCAGAGACTGGATTCGTGCGGAGCGTAAGAGATGCGGCCAACCGGAGATCAGCGAAGAAGAAGACTACAATTACAACGAAATCTTATCCGACGGATGTGCAAGCGACGTCGACCAATTTGACCAAGATATATCAATTCCAACCGAAGAACCACAAGAAATTATAAAGAAACTAGAAAATGTGTTTCTTAAAATGTAATTCTTTTAATTGTAATTTTACTATGTTATTTATTTGCAACTTTCAATATCACGAAGTTACAATTTTGAAATTGTGTTACAAAAAAAAAAATCATACTTCTAGTTGAATAATATAGAGGCACAAAAACAGCCTTGAGATGTTTTTATTAAACTATCTTGTTGTGTATGTTATTTATTTATTTAATTTAAAGGCAAATAAAAAATGACCACCCAGCATGACGCTGACCGGAACCCACTTGCGGATCGGGGCGCGGCACTCGCCTACCCCACCGCTGCACCGACCAGGCCCCCCCGCCCGTTAGACATCCCTACCTACTACTAATTAGTTAGCACTGCTTCTTAGGTCAACATTATTCAGGGGACAGTTTACTTACTCCAGTTGAGCTATTTGACAATTAAGATATCTCAAGTCTTAATTATTATGTATCCCCAAAGTTGATATAAATAATGAACTAAATCACAATTTACACGTGTTTCTTTGTTATATCAAGAACCAGAAAACCCAAAGGAATTGAGTCTATACCTGTCTAAGGGGCCGGATTGACCCGAAATCGGATCGGTCGATCCGGTACAAAATCTAGTCCGGTCCGGACCGGTAAGGCTTACCGGGTTGGGGGTTGGTTTGCCCCGACCCCAACCTGCACGGGTTATACAAAAATCCGGTAAGGATCCGGACCGGTTGAGCCGTGAGGAAACCAAGAACCTTACCGGTTAACAGTCGATCTGAGCCGTGAGAACAAATTTAAAAAAAAAAAGATGTTGGTGCCCAACGGTAACATTACCGTTGGGGCTGGGGGGGGGGGGGGAGGGGCCAACGGTCAGTGGACCGTTTGGCTTAATTTTTTGTTAATTACATTTCTATCCTTTAAAAAATCTATAAATACTCTACATTCTTTTCATTTTTATCACACAATTATTTCTACAATTCTCTCAATTCTCATACTCTCTTAATTCTCTATATTATCAATTCTCAAGTTGTTATTATTATTATTATTAATTTTCAAAGTAGCACGACTTCGAGCTTCGGCCTTCGAGTTTCAATTGAATTCTGAATCCCGAAGTTTGGTACACTCGTTTCATTCTCTAATTAGTTTATTAAATTGTCATATTTATTTGTTGATTATTTAAATATTTTATAATGTCTTTGCTAGGGGGAATTGGGTCAGGATTGCGCCGTAAATCTAGTTCAAGGGGTAAAAAATCTATAGGTTCTTCATCATCTAATCAAAATATAGACTATGATCAAATGCAAGAATATTTTGGAATAGAAGATAATGAATATGATAAAGTTCAATTAGATAATATTGTTGAACTTGAAGAAATTGAACCTCCTACACCTACTAGTGTTCCTTCTGTCAATATTGGTACTGCTAGTGGTAGTCGTAGACCTCCTTTACCAGAAGTTACAGAACCAGAAGTAAGGAGTAAAGTGTGGCGTCTTTTATGATAGAGTTGGGAACACTGATAGAGTTAGATGTAATATTTGTGAGAAAACTTACAAACATAAGAGAGGGGGTGGTGACGGGGGACGGACACTATAGGTAGGCATTATTGAAAGATCATCCGATACAATGGGGTGTTGCCACTGATTTAGAACCCGGTCAACAACAACTTAATCCATTAACGGGGGTTGGCTAAGTACGATCCAAAGAATGATCACATTGAATTAGCAAAAATGATTGTCGGAGGTTGTTTACCTTTTTCTTTTGCTTCTTCTTCATATTTAATTACATATATTCAAAGAGTATATAATCCTTGTTTTACAGGTGTTCCTCGTAGTACTTGTAGAGCCGATGTTTTTAGACTTTATAATGATTATGTTATTTTTTTGCAATATTTGTTCACTAATCTTCCATGCCTAGTTAGTTTTAATGCAGACATTGGGCATGCTTTAAACGGTTATGATTATTTAACAATTACTTGTCATTGGATTGATGAAAATTTTAAAATAGAAAAACGGATTATTGTTTTTGCGTATGACGAGGATCAAAGTCATACTGGAAAATATATAAGCGAAACTATTTGTGCTTATGCCAAAAATTATAATCTTTATAAAAAAAATATTTTGTATATCATTCGATAATGCATCTAATAATATTGCTGCTGTAGATCTTTTAAAAGTGCAATTAAAACCGTCACTTTCTGATATATTTCATGTTCGTTGTGCTTGTCATATTTATAATTTAATTGTTAAAAGTGGTCTTGAGTTATTTGCAACTGAAATACAAATTGTCAAAAGAGTTGTTGGAGTTATTCAAGGTAATAATAGAAAAAATAAACTTATAGAATTTAAAGAAAAATGTAAACAATTTGATTTGAGGCCTAAATTCATGCCACAAGAGATTATTACACGGTGGAATTATACTTATTTATTTGTAAAAAAATGTTATAAGTATAAAGACCTCATAACACATGTTTCAAATGCTCATTGTAAGAACGCGATTTATATGTTAACTGACGATGTTTGGAAATCAATTGCTAAACTTTTAAAACTTTTACGTAAATTTTACACTGCTATTGTTGAATTTCCGGGATCTTATTACCCAACAGTTTGTAATGCTTTAGCTCATATAGCTGAAATTTCATATTTACTTTATGGTTTAAAATCAAATATAAAATATAAAGCTGCGATTCTGATTATGTTTGAAAAGTTTAATTTTTTTCCTATTCACGATATTTATTGTATTGATGCGATCTTAAATCCTTCATTAAAAAGTAGATTGTCATAATTTAATATTTAGTTTATATACTTATATGGAAGTAGGTGAAACAGAAACTCCATCTTCATTTGATTGCATATGTAAACTTGATACTAATTTAGCTAAATTATATGATTATTATGCTACATTACATGACAACAACTCTGCTACTAATATTCTTTCTAGTTCTGCTTCTGCTTCTGTGTCTACATCTGCAGGATTCGATGAAAATGAATTTTTATCTACATGGAGCATTTTTGCAACAACACAAGCAAGCACAACTCGAAATTGTGATAAGATGCAGTTTTATTTGCAAAAGTCAACGGAGCCGAAGAAGAACTTTCAACCTTTACAATTGTGGCAGGATAACAAAAGACAATTTCCGGTACTAGAAGCTATGGCACGGGATGTTCTTAATGTGTCTATCTCAACAGTGGCTTCTGAAAGTGCATTCAGCCAAGCACGAGATCAAATAGGAGACACATGTCACTCATTGGGCGGAAGCACATTAGAAGTGTTAGTATGCTTAAGGGATTGGATCAGATCAGAGAGAAGAAATCAAGGATATGAAGACGTTGACTCTCCGGAAGATGAAGAAATCGGCAATATTTTGAAAATCGGGAGCGCAACCGGGACTGGAATTAATACTCCAGATTTAGAGGCTATGGAGTATAACTAATTCAATCAACCTATAAATTACAAAGAACTTGCAAGAAGGATGCATAATATGTAAATAACAATTATTATTACTTCATTATGTACTCTTACTAAGAATTAACATTATGAATAATGAAAGTTCGAAAGTTTACATCTTATCATTAGTTTTTATTTTATTATCTCTTTAGTTGTTATTTGTTAACTTATCTTATGTCTACTAATTTAATTAATTAATACATTTTCGGAATAAAAAAAATTAATATAGTTTATATAACTATAAAGTATAAAGTTATAAACTATATTATATTATTATATTACATATTTAATTTGAATTTAGTTAGATTTTCGAAATTTACAAAACAAAACAAAAAAACGGACCGGTAGGCCCGGTTCAACCCAGATCCGCACGGGCCGACCGGAAATCCGGTAATGAACTGGACCGGTAGGCCCGGTAAGCCAGTGGACCGGACCGGTAACCGATCCGTTACCGGTTCAACCCGGTAACCGATCCGTTACCGGTTCAACCCGGTAACGGGCTACCGGTCCGGGTCGATCCGTTAGACAGGTATAATTGGGTCATAGAACAACTATATGCCCTTTAGTGATACATGCTTCATTTGATCAAGAGAGAAGACTAACCTTATTGAAATTGAATACTATATCAAGCTCACGTACATTGCTGAAACACTTGTCCATTGTCTCCACAAAAACTGAAACTCAAAATCGTCAACATCATTCAAGTTAGTAAATCTTTGAGAATGATGATAGGTACAATACATTGAAGTAAAAGAAAATGGTCAGAATATGTTCTGGTTTCAACGAAGTTGTTAAATCGTGTTCAGGCAGCTTACATCAGAAGCACAAGTACACACACTTATTATAAGACAAAAACATAGAAAAGTTTAGCAGTGATCATTTCGTTCCCGTCATTCCTATAGAGACCTGGAGACATAATACAACACCATAAAAATTAATAGCAGCACTCTCGCCAAATTTTAGATGTTGAAAATGGTACTGCATAAGCAACCATGGATCTCAGACCACCATAATACACAATGATGCTCAAACCTGCATGTTTCTCTCATATCCCATATTTATCCTACTATTTTAGTAAAAGATATCATACCCGTGTGCTAAAGTTTCTTTCTAGAAAGTAGGACTCTTCATTTGCAAAAAATTCTTTCTAAAAAGTAAAACTTTTCATTGGATCTTAATATTTTGAAGCCAGTAGATACGGCAAGCAAGAAATCGTTAGGAAGCCTCAGTAACAAGTTTGTTCCATTGCAAGAGTTCTGTGCCTGATCTCCCGGTACAAAGGAAGAAAAAAATACTTAATTGGGTGTGTTTGGTATAGAGGAAAACATCTTGTTTTCCAGAAAATGATTTCACAATTTCCCCATGTTTGGTTTGTCAAAATCTTTGAAAAAACATTTACATTTTCTCTACGAAAACGAAAAAGAGCAGCCCGGTGCACTAAGCTCTCGCTATGCGGGGTACGGGGAAGGGCCGGACCACAAGGGTCTAGGAAAACAAGTGCCTTAAAATGAGAAAAATGACTTCCCACAGGGAGATAAGTAAGAAACCCACTGATTTTCCTGGAAAACATTTTCCAAGGAGATATTTTCCTTCATACTGAACACACCCAAAGAATCTATCAAAGAAGAAAGATTTGGCTTTTTTTTATGTAATTTAAGCTTTTAATAATGAATCACAATTAGTCATTGTAATGTGTTGTGGTCAGCATCACCAGAGCCTGAGTAGATATACCTTGCATGAGATCAAGCATTGCAAGCTCATTCTCCGAGCTGTCAAATATGAATAAAACATGTAGTGTAGCATAAGTCTTGTATACAAGTCGAGCATCCTGCACGTAAGGAGGCACACAAAATGTGAATCTCTCTAGCCATTCAGGTTAGCATAAAGCTACGACGAAGGACAAAATTGATCAACCTTTTCGTATGTTTTACATGTACTTCGAGGGATGATAAAAACCATAAAGAGAAGTAGAAAACCAAATTCAGAGAAATATGGAGAGAGAGAAAAGGAAACACTTACTGATCCAAAGAGGGAGTCAACCTTGACGAAATTGCTTACGTTTTCTGCTCTACTGCTTAAAACTGCACTTGAACACAAAATGTCACAATGAATGATGTAAATGACATCAATAGTATACAAATCATCATACAAAACAAAAACAAAAACAAAAAAAATACTCCCTCCGTCCCAAATAAGTTGTCATATTTCCCTCCTCGAGAGTCAGTTTGACTAATTAAATTAGGTTATATCAACTCAAGATTTTACAATTAAAATTTAGATATTAAAAAACTATACGAAAAGTATTATAAGTTGCAACTTTTCTGATGTCAATTTGATTAAAAAATACATTTTAAAATGTCCATCAAAATTCACATAATTTGACTCTCGAAAAGCGAATCATGGCAACTAATTAGGGACGGAGGGAGTAAAACTGGCAAGCAAATAAATCATTCTTCCAAGTCCACCATAACAAATATGAAATGGGTTTCTCAGTTTAGCGTCACAATCCAAAATTGGCAGCCAAAAACGTATCAAGATCCAATAAAAATTCGATCTTTATTACAATAACAACAACATACCCACTGAAATCACACAATGTGGGGGTTGGGGAGGGTAGAGACCCTCGACTCAAAAGAAAGCATAAAAACGGTTAGATAAGGGCAAAATATTCAAAGCAGTATGAAAATGAAATTCGATCATTATTCTTTCAGAAAGAAAAAGAAATTGACATACTAAAACAAAAAATAGGAAGGAAATAAAATATAAATACAACCTCCGTATAATCTTCGAATCAACTCTTGCTGTTTCTCAGCGGGCTAACCTTACATTTCACAGTAACAATTGATTTTAAGAAAGAATCATAATTCACAAAAATACAGTTCTTGATTTAATATTTTTGGTCTTGTTTGTAGAGTAAAGGGAGACTTACGTGATAATCGTAGAATTTGACAAGACGGGGCTTGCCCTTATCGTTCATCAATATCACTCCCTTTATCATCCTCTAGGATTCCTTATTTCATTCCAATTTCCAATTGCTTGTGTTTGATTTTATTTTATTTTATTTGTGTTTGATTTTATTTTATTTTATTTGTGTTTGGTACTCTTTTTATGTTTCGATTATTACAATCAGACACCCTAAATGTGGTGAAATGCAAATGCGAGCACCTAATAACTTTTTGTGTGCAATTATCATCATTATTCTGTGTCTAGTGTCTATTGTACTCTCACAAATTCTAATCCAATAGCATGCCCAATTGAGTTTTTATGTTTCTTAAGTATTGCTTAGGCCGTCTCAATTTATATTTATGTGGCTATAAATAATTTAATTAAAGATACAAAAATTTAAAATTAAACCATTTTTAATATAAAAATATTTGAGTAATATTTTTTAGACATTAAAATAAAATGTTACATAAATTGATAAGTTTCTTTTTTTTTTAAGTATTACTACTAATCATGTAATAAAAATATTTCTTAAACCCTTTTAGGAGATCTCTATCTTGATTTTCTAATCATTACATTCCGACAACAACAACCTATTCATTGTAATTACACAAGTGGTGTTTGAAGAGGACAGAATGTATGCATACATTATCTCAATTTTTAGAAGGTAGAGAGATTGTTTACGATAGATGCTCAGCTCAAAAAAAGAGTAAATACTAGCTTTTCGTAGTAATATTATATTAAACATAATTATCAAGGGAATAATTTGAAAACCTTAATGGTCTCAATTGCAAATTCTCTTTGTTTTTGGTGCTTAAGTATAGTTTCAACTAACTTCTTGGGTTTTAGTGCATAATAATAATAAAAACTCCTTTTCACTACAGCAGAGATATTTGCAGAGCTTTATCCAAAAAAATCAAGTTTCCTCCATTGAAGATGCTCTGCGAGCTTCATCACCATCACTTCTCTTTCACTCCACAATCAACAAACCATCATCAAACTACTCTACCCACCATTATATACATCTCTCCAAAACGCTGTCGTTTTTTCACCCATTTTCTCCACACACCACCCCCACCAGCAACCCCACCTTAAAAACCAAGAAACACATACAAACACCACCTATACATCGAATAATGAAAAGGGTATCACTCGAAAACACAATTCAAAATCGTCTACTATACTCCTTCGTTACCTCTCGTCAAATAATAAACCGGAAAATCAAGAACCGTTACCCGGTTCAGCTGAACCGGAAAAACAAGAATGTGCTGTATTAGAAGAAGATAAAGAGAAGGTTCTAGAAATGTCACTGATAAGTAAAAGAACCCCCCAATTTCCAGGTTCTATATATATTCAATCCCCTATTGACACTGATGTGTACACTTCATTGCCACCAATTTCATCTTTATTTGATACTAAAAAAAGAAGTGGTTTTGATGATGATGATGATGATGATGATGATGAGATGTTAATAAAGGCACTTGAGATAAGGAGGAAAGTGACAGTTGAGATTTTTAAAGAAGCAATGAGAAAGGGTAGGTTTAGTATTACCTATTCAACGAATTTGGTTTCCGAGTTGTCTGATTTTATAGATTATGTGATGATTCAAGCTGCTTCAATGAAGAAAATGCCTGAGTTTTCGGATTCTTCATTCAATGTTCGTGCTAGAGCCTTCATAGATGACTCTGGTGTCGTGCCAATTGTGAGGTACAAAGGAATATGCACACTTGATATGGTTTTCGCACATTTTGCTCACTAAGCTCAATAAATCAGTTTCATTGTTAATACAAAGGTTGAGTCCTAGTAAAAAAAAAATGCATCACTAGTATAACTTTCATTTTCAGTTACAAGACTATAACACTGATACTTGCTTATGCATGAACCTTAGGATAGAATGTAGAATAAGATTACCTATATTGGCAATATTACAAGTAGTTAGTTCATTGACCTAAATTTGGCAGTGTATGGGTGAATCCATGTATTATTATTATTGAATAGAATTCATGCATTTAGGGGCGGAACTAGCTTGAAGGAAGGAGGTTCAATTGAATTCTCAACTGTGCATAAAGGGCAAGAACTAGTTTTTTTTAAGTGAAGTTCTAGTGAAGTAGCAACAGATTCACCTCATAGACGAAATTTTTGAATCCGTTATATAAATTCCTGGCTTCGCCACTGCATGCGTTGTAATATTGCATTAGCTAGGCTGTGAAGCAAATTACCCATATGTTTCTTTGCAGGTGGTTGAAACACAATGCATTGTCATATCCTCAAATTGCAAACCTCGTTTGTAACTCCAAAGGGGATCTTGAATCAATAAGACGTTTGGCTGAGTGGTTGAAGTCAATTCACGTGAAGGGAAGATTTATTGGGCTTGTGTTGATTAGAGCTAAGGGGAATGTATTGGGTCGAAGCTTGGAAGAATTGGACGAAATCATTGGATATTTGGAGTACAAGGGAGTGAAGAGAGATTGGATAGGATATATTGTAGGCCGATGTCCTGAAATATTGTCTTTCAGCATGGAAGAACTAGAGTCTCATACAAACTTCTATTTTGATATGGGAATGGATGAGAAGGATTTTGGAACTATGTTGTTTGACTATCCTAAGGTGCTTGGCTACTTCTCTATAGAAGAGATGAACCAAAAGGTGCCTGATTTAACCCATTCCTGACATTCTTTACATAAATGGGCTATCTTGTTTTTTCCCATGCTTGGTGCGCAAAGCACTGAAGAATGACCTTGTTAGTGGTTATGAGAGAAAATGACAAAAATGGTCTCTAGTCTTTGATAGTAGGTTTACAATAGTCCCTTAAGTATCATTTGATCAGTTTTGATCCTTTAAGTTTGCCAAAAGTGAGCACTTTTGGTCTCCAGATATTTATTTATCAAACTCTGATTGTTAAATTTAATCGGAGTTGTGAAAATAGAAAATATTTAACGGGAACTCACATTTGGATGAACAGATTTTGTAGTTTTAAGTTATTTTTGGTCTATTTCAAGAGTCTGGTGCATCTTTTTGTGTTGAAATTTCTGTTATTTTTTGTGTCTGGTGTAGTTTTCTATGTTGCAGTTTCTGAATTTTTAACGGAAATTCTGGTGTTTTTGGATAAATTCTTCTTTTCAAAATTCCGGTTAAATTAACAATGAGAGTTAGGTGAATATTTGACGGAGACCAAAAGTGGTCACTTTTGGCAAACTTAAAGGACAAAATTGTTCAGTCGATACTAAAGGGACTAATTTGAATCTACTACCAAAGATAAGGGACCATTTTCGTCATTTATCGTGGTTATGACATGCCACTTGGGATTTGAACTTTAGAATGAAAGCTTATATTCCTACTTCTTGTTGAAACTTGATTCTTGCTCATCCAGGTTGCATATCTTAAGGAGTTTGGCCTCAGGAATGAAGATGTTGGAAGATTATTAGCATTTAAACCCCATTTGATGGGTTGTGGTATTGAAGAAAAGTTCAAGCCTCTTGTCAAGTACTTTTACTACCTCGGGATTTCAAAAGATGGCATGAGAAAAATTCTTGTTACCAGGCCAGTGTTATTCTGTGTTGATTTCGAGACCACCATTGTGTCTAAGGTATGTTATTACTTTTGGCATCTGTGTGGAGTTATATTAGGTGTCGGAGCATCAAAATACAAGTACTTAAAAAAATTTGTTGACAACTCAAACTTCTGAAGTGCATTTTATCCCTTCAAATCAGAAAAATGTAACTAGAATTTCTGTTTGCTTTAAAATATCTCCTTTCCCTTTTCGTTTTCCCTGCTAATGACTTACCTTCTCGATTGTTGTAGGTTCAATTTTTACGAGACATAGGTGTCCAACAAGATGATATTGGCAATGTGCTTGTCAGATTTCCCAGGTTACTTACTTTCAGCCTCCACAAGAAGATACGTCCAGTGGTCCGTTTGTTTCCCTTTTCTTGTCTGTTTATGTTTCCTCTGTCCTAGTAATATTTGGTGATATTGCAATCCCTAAAATGGATAACATGAAGAATCTAAGTCTTGATTTCTGAATCAGAGCGACTATACAACCCTATCTTGTTTCTATTTGTTGTTGGTTACATCTGTTACTGGACTGCTTACTACTTAGAGTTGGAGCAAAACTGATATTGGCTGTGTTATAGGTCATATTCCTTTTGACAAAAGCTGGTGTTTCCCAGAGGAATATTGGAAAGGTGATAGCTTTAGGACCGGAGCTTCTAGGATGCAGCATTGCCAATAAATTGGATCACAATGTGAAGTATTTTCTTTCCCTGGGCATAACTCTTAGACAATTAGGTGAAATGGTTGCTGATTTTCCAATGCTACTAACATACAATATAGATATCCTTCGCCCCAAGTATCGTTATTTGCGAAGGATGATGGTTCGGCCTTTACATGATCTTATTGAATTTCCAAGGTATATACATAAGTCTTTCCAATATTGCTATTCCACTATTCTACTGAAAGTGACGTCTATTTTACAGGTTTTTTAGCTATTCACTTGATGAGAGAATAATTCCTAGGCACAAGATTATGGTGGAGAACCGTGTAAACTTCAAGCTTCGGTATATGTTGGCAAACTCAGATGATGAATTTAATCTGAGGGTTCAGGCTGCTGTTGAAAGGCGCGTAAGATTTGAATCTGGAGATTTGACGCTTGATAAGCAGGCGCACACTGAAACTGATGGATCCATTGAAAAGTATCCTTTTGATTTTCAAACAGCTGAGATACTAGAGGAAAAGACGGATCTCTATTCTGATTACAAAGATCTACCTAGTGTACATATTCAGAATTCTGCGTAACAACAGAAAAATTGTACTGTAACATAAGATTGTCAGTCTTACTTTTTTCCTCTTGGGTTAAAATATGGTTCCTAACTTAACAGGCCCTTGGCGGATTCGGATCATCGATCACTAGATAACGTAGTTATTAATTCTCACGATCCAAACAAATTTCAGTATAGTGGAACCAAAATATACATATTTGAGTATCTTTCATACATCTCAAGGTAGGTAGCAGGTGATTCGAGTGTCCTATAAACCAAAAGTATCGCATCAAAGCAAGCAAATTGTCCGCTGTATCTGTAATTTGTATCCATGTCAATTTGTTATGGAATCTTTCACAAATTTGTTTTAAATTGTGTCATTTTTACAAGAGATAATATTTTTACACATAAGAAGCCCAAAAATAATACAAGCGATATTTACGGGGTCATTTTCTCCTACTTAAATTGTAAAGGGTCCAATTGACCCATTTCCACCTACTACAAGCTCTCTTACATAAAAAAAATTAAGAGTAAACCTAATTGAAGCGTAGTCATGATTCAAGGAGGAGCAACTCCACATATCAACCCGTCATTAGATATACCCCTAAAAGTATTGTGAAGGAACTAAATGAGCCCAAATCCAAAATAGCATCAAAATTGAATACAACTCCCATACATTTGAAATTTAAACTTCACATTGGTATTAACAATCTCATGTGTAAATAGATAAATCAAACATCAACGACAAATACCAGCGAGCATTTTCCCACTGTGCAAAGAAATCATCTCAACTAGATGGCCCGCAAAAAACTCTCAACCATCAAGTATGTCTGACATGTGACAGAAAGGATCCGCAAGTCAAGAATGCTGTGTTGCTAAAGTCCAAGCCGGCATATCGGATTTCTTTTTATCAGACCTAGATCCACCTGCGAAAAGAGAAAAAGAACAAGGTCAAACATTGGTATCGCTGATAAATCGTACCACAACTAATTGATGAAGTCCAATTATACCTTGGGACCAAAAAGATCTCTGATGTTGTCAATCCCGTTGAGAATCATGGTGGGTCTGGTGCACAATGACAAGAAAAATAAGCTTCAACGAAACATGAGAACATTTTATTACATGGAATGCCAATATAAACGGAGTAGCATAGCCAAAATCATATTTTACACCACACCCGCCAGGTATTTCGAATATAGATATGTCATTGTCAACATATCAATCCACGTGCAAGTAGAAGACTTTCATCTAAACCAACAAAGATTAAAAAACCACAACCAGCTACTCAAGCCACCATACCCATAGGGCTCTCTCTCCCTCCTCCCACGCCCCTATACTCTTTCTATCTCGGTGACATTACAAAGACCTGCAAATAACTGCAGCACTACACCGAAGCCAGAAGACTTACAATCTCTGTCAACTAGCAAGAATCGTGCCAAGAATATCAATAATCAGTTCAGAAACTATTGCAAGCATTACATGAGAGCACCTTAGTCATTGAGGCATTGAACTTCTCAGCAGTAAACAATTTTGAGTACCATTAAAACTAAGGTGTTTGGTATGAAGGAAAATGTTTTCCTAGAAAATGTGTGGGTTTTTACTTATTTTTTAGTGTTTCATAAGGAAGAAAAGAATTATTATACCAAAGGCATTTGTATGTAATCTAGCAAAACATTATGGGGTGGGAGGGTGACGGTGGGTGGGATGATCAAAGGGTGGGGCTTGGCGGCGTTGGATTGGTGGAGAGAAGACAATGAATTTGGAATGTCACTTATGTAACTTGAAAACAACTCCAGTACTATCAATACCACCCAGCAATAAGTACAGGAAGTTAATTTGAATTTATAAATAAGAACGTTATGCTGCTAACAGTTCATATACCTCTCAAGGGAAAGGCCCCAGGCTATAACCAGAACATCTTCTGGCAGACCCATAGGAAGCAGCATTCCAGGCCTAAACATACCAGAATTTCCAATTTCCACCCATTTCTTGAAGGCTTCATGGTAGCTAACAAAACAAAAGGATGTGAAATTAATATTGAGTTGAACAATTGTTCATTCGCGTCAAATATACTACTACAACCTGAAATTTCCATGCTGGGCTCAGTATAAGGATTATAAGCAGGTTTGAACCGAAGCTTGGACATTCCTGTAATTAGAAAAAGAAAAGTTAACGACTAATTAACCCTCCCAAAATTAAAAGCTCATGTAAATTGAGTTGGACATGATATCACTGCAAGCTTTGTCTTTTCTATGAAACCAATACTTGAGCAGACATTGTTATACCAAAATCGGAACATAAGAAAGAATACAGCATAGTGTTGGTTGGTCACCTAGACGAGAAGAACACCAATCAAGTCACCAAGAGTAAGTCCACGATCACATATTAAGCCTGGAATAAGAAACCATAACAATAAGTTCATGTACCAGGGATAAAATGTTGGATCAAGTGTATAAAATTACAAGGAAATGGGAATTGTAACAACAACAAGTAATAAGAAATGTGGAAATTAAACAAAGAAAAAGGTTTTGCTGAGTTGATTGGATGAACAATCTATCCTTAAGATAATATTGTCCGTATATCCTTTCAACGGTTGTAATGACAACTTATCTCTCAAGATAAAACAACAATCAAACAAATGAGCAAAGAAAACTCAAGTGTTTGCTTTGGAAGAAAGATCTTTGTGATTTGCTAAAGAGGAAGACAATTTCAGAGAATTGTTTTGTGAATGTATATTTTGTAAATGTTCCCAAGGCCCCATTTTATAATATGAAGAAGATGGTCTTCCACTCATCGCCACTATCGCCACCAGTTTCCCTGTCGCGTCGCCGCTCTCGCCACTCGCCACTCCAGAGTCGAGTCGTCTGTGCCTGTAGCCTCTCTCACTCTCAGAGTCTCCGTCTCTCAATCTCTCGACAAGGTCTCTCAATCTCTCGACAAGGTATGTACTACTTACTACTAAGGAATAGTTCATTAGTTTGTATTCATTTGAAGTTGTGCAACAAAAGTTTGTATTCATTTATATTTTTAAATGATATTAAAAGTTTGTATTCACATGCAGATGATGCCTAGTACCTCTGAATCTGATGTCCAATCCAAAAGGAAAAGAGATGATAAAACGACTCGAACGACTGAACCAAATTTTGAAGTTGGGGCTTGCCCTGCCCCTGAGTTTGTATTGCCTTCTCAAACACCAACAAATACACTCGAAACACAGACAAGTATTATGCCAACGGAGGAACGACAATATATTACTTGCAACAAACAAAGGGCTGAATATTGGAAGGAGTACAAGTTGTATTTGACTAATGGCGAGGGCAAGCGTAGAGCTGAATGTAAGTATTGCCATAAAACTTTTGCGTGTGACTCTGCTATTAATGGTAACAAAAATGTGAAAAATCATGCAACCCAATGCCTACTAAACCCGGAGAATGTGATTAAACAAAATCAAAGTAAATTGGTTTTGGAGGCTGTTGCGGTAAAAAAGGAGAAGCGAAGTTGAGAAATTGGATTTTAAATGTTAATGAACTTAGGGAAGCGGTGTGCTATATGGTGATAGTTGACGAACTTCCTTTTCGTTGTGTTGAAAAACCTGGTTTTAAGCATTTCATATCTGTTGCTTGCCCTGAGTTTGTATTTATCCTCCCGTATGACTGTGGCGCGTGGTTGCTTTCAACTTTATTTGAAAGAAAAAGAAAAATTGAAAGAATTTCTCAAATTGGCATGCCAACGAGTCTGTGTAACAACTGATTCATGGACATCTAATCAAAGAATCAACTATATGTGCCTTAACGCTCATTTTATAGACAATGATTGAAATTTGCAAAAACGAATTCTGAACTTTTGTCCAATTACAAGTCATAGGGGTGAATCAATTGCAAAAGCTATAGAATCTTGTTTAGAGAGTTGGGATTTACATATGAAACTTTTTACCGTGACTGTTGATAATGCCTCTTCAAATGATATTGCTTGTAGTCACTTGATGAGAATAGTTCAAAGCAATGGTAGTGCAATAAGTAATGGAAAGTTTTTGCATATGAGATGTGTCGCTCATATTGTTAATCTTATTGTTTGGGACGGTTGGAAAATAAAAGATTCTCTTAAAGCAATTGAAAGAATTCGAGCTGCTGTGAAATTTGTGAGGAATTCTCCTGCTAGGCTTCATAAATTTAAAGAAATTGCAACAGTCTTGAAAATAGAGAGCAAATCTTTGTTGTCGCTTGATGTGCCCACTCGTTGGAACTCAACTTATACTATGTTGATGGCAGCTATAAAATTTGAGCGAGTTTTTAGTATGTTTGAACTTCACAAAGAGCAAGATCTTAAAGAGCCTACTAATGTAGGGCCTCCTAATGAGAGTGATTGGTTGTTGGCCAAGAGGCTTGTTATCTTTCTAGAAAAGTTTTATACTTTAACTAATAATGTTTCTGCTTCTTTGAGTGTCACGTGCAATAGTGCATTGTTTGATATTGATGCGACTCTTGGACATTAAAAGAACTAGAAAGTACTTGTGATGTAGAATTGAGTCTGATGGTCATTAAGATGAAAGAAAAGTTTGATAAGTATTGGGGTAGTTTAGAAAAGTTCAACATGTTGATTTATGTGGCTGTCATTCTTGATCCTACGATGAAAAAGGTTGGTTTGCAATTGACTTTACATGAGATGTATGGGGAAGTGAAGGGTGATAGTTTGCTTGAGAATATTTAACAAGTCCTAAATGATTTGTTTGATGAATATAAGGCTATGTATTTCCCTACTGTTGTTTTGAGTGGGACAAGTGATGTATCTGAATCAAGTGACATGAGATTAGATCTCAAGGCTAAAGTTAGGAAGCTCAAATCTTCGTTAGAAGCAAAGGGTAAATATAGTACGAGGCCGGAGCTTGATCGATATTTGAATGAAGAGGCGGATGAAGAAGATATTGAAATCTTAACTTGGTGGAAGCTCAATTCACTAAGATTTTCCGTTGTTCTCGTGATATATTAGCTATTCCGGTATCTATAGTTGCTTCTGAGGCTGCATTTAGTACCGGAGGACGAACACTTGATCAATTCAGGAGTTCTTTGACACCTTAATACATTTTCTTTTGTATTTTTTGTAAAGCAAGTTTAATTTTTATTATATTAATTGGTAAGTTGTGTTTCTTAACTTTTATTTTATGTTAAAGATGGTGCAAGGACTCATTTGTGGTCAAGATTGGCTTCGTGCAACTTTGACGAAGAAATCCAAACTTATTAATGTGGAAGAATCATTAGAAGAGTTGCAAGATTTGGAGAATGGTATGATATGAATATGATGATATCTCATCGCAAGAATTAGAAGAGTTACAATTCTTATTACTAACTTTATTATTTTCTTTCATACAGATTTTCAAAAGTGTGGAATTGATGAATCTACCTTTTGTGTTTGATGGTTTGAGTGTTTGAGGTTTGTCTTTGTATATGTATAATGTATTTTCTTTAAGGACATTCTCTTCCCTACAGTTGTTTTTAGTTTTGGCATTTTCAAGAATGAATTTTGTGGACTGTGATGTGGACAGGGCAGTGAGGACACTGGACTGGACAATGAGCAGGCGAGCAGCAGGTGTTTGATGATTTTATTGTGAAGTTTATTGTGGATGTACTGGACTATGGTGTAATTGCAGCTACGGTAGGGTTGAGGAATCAGTAGGCAGTAGCAGCAGTCAGCAGAAGGGGGAAAGGGAAATGGATGCAACTTGCAGCAGTCAGCAAGTGTGGATCAAGGCATCAAGCAGCCAAGCACCACTGCTGCACTGCACGTCTGCACCACAACACCATTTGTTTTTTAGTTATAAAAGCTTTCTGTGTAATAATAATAAATCATGTAAAAGTTTTATTGCAACTGTGTGATTTGGATTTGGGGTGTGGAGTACTGGAGTGGACTGTGTCACTAACTCACTGTGGTGTGGACTGGAGTGTCATTTTATTGGCATTTGTAAATTGTATAATCTGTATATGTATTTTCTGCTTGCCTTCGATTCGGTCCATTCGGTCCAAATAACCGGACCGGACCGAAAAAGACCTGGACCGAGAAATTTGGTCCGGTCTTCGGTCCTAATGATCTGATTTTTCGGTCTTCGGTCCGGTCCGGTCCGGTTTTAACCTTTTGTGCACCCCTAAATATAATAGTCAACTAGCGACAAAACAATAACTGATTTCCTGTGTGGGAAGAGAGCTAACAGTAAAGATAAAAGGTGAGTAAAAGGTGAAGGGTTGGGGAATAAGATGATCACTGACTTGTAATCTATATACCTTGCCATCTTGTATCCGAAGAAGCAAATCCTTAACTTTGTCATCAGCATGTTGGACCTACATGAAGTCAACAAATATACAATAATTTGCAACCTGCAACTCCTCCCGCACAATTCCCTCTGTTGGTACTGCTGAGAAAAGCTGAAATTCTGGAGAACCTACAGCAGCATAAGTTTTGCCCTCTTCAGTAAGCACACATCTCTCTCTCCTAATATCCTGCACAATTCAATACAACAACATACCCAGTAAAATCCTGCACAATTCAATAAATTTAAATATTGTTTCACATCCATGAAAGCTATTTCCCTATGTTTTATATTATTTAAAAGACAGAAAGAAAATTTAATTAAAATCAGCACCAAGATAGCTGAATCTCCACTATATTTTCATGTCTTTCAAAAGATCCTGAACATGATTCATATTTTCTACCAAAAGAATAAAAGAGTTACCTGAGCATCAACTAATCTAAAGCCATGGAGACTGCGAATGACGTTAACGATCTCGTCATGTCCAACACCAAAATCTATAGCAAATTTTTCAGAATTTGGAAACTCATCCTTGTTTTCAAGATATCCTAAAATGGCGTCTTCCGACATATTCTCTCTCTCTATACTAGGGTTTTGGTTTTGCCCGAAATACATACTCCTTTATTTCAAAATAATTCATATTTAAACCTTTTTTCCTCACTTTTTTATTTTTCTTTTTCCACTAATTTTTTAGTTTCTATACAAACACCACATTTCAATAGTGGTGCACAAAAATCGGTCCGGACCGAAAAATTGGACCGGATCGAAAATTCGGACGGATCGAAATTCGGTCTGCCTCATAATTTTAGTTTTCCGGTCCAGTTTGGTTGATCTGACTTTTTTTTTTAATTTTATTTTTTTATAATATATATAATTTATATAATTCCTAATATATATAATATATATAATTTCTAATATATATTGAATTATATAATTCCTAATATATATAATTCCTATTTTTCTAAATTCCTAATATAATATATATATATATATAATTTCGGGTCGGGTTCCGGGGCCCGTTTTATTTTTTAAAATTGAATTTTCGATACTGAAATTTAATTTCCACAAAAAATTTACGTTGAAATCTATTGTACATCGCGAGATATTTAGATTTGAAAAGGAGAAAAACGTAACGATTTGGGGGAAAAGTGAAATTGAGGGGCAAGATGGACGTTTTTGGAGAAATCGGCTGAAGCATAGTCCGTTTGGGATGGCTTCGTCTCGAAATAATACGCGAAATCAAAAAAAAATTTAGATCAAACGGACGTCCGAGCGCAAAGTTATGACCATTTAAAGTTTCACTAATTTACAACTTATATTTGATATGTCAATACGTGCAGAATTTGGTGGGGGCTGGTGAGGGGCTGGCTGGGGATTCGGTCCAATAGACCGGTCTTCGGTCCTAGTAATTGAGATTTTCGGTCTTCGGTTCGGTCCGGTTTTAACCTTTTGTGCACCCCTACATTTCAATATGGTCAAGTGTGTCATTCGTTACGCGCAAGGGTAGTCAAGTTGGTGGAGTAGGAGAGCGCGTGATCAAAAGGTAATGAGTTCATTCCCCCTGCCAACACCTTCTTGGTTGAGTCTGTCACACATGGCTTGCCAAGTGTGGTTTACCTGACTGACATGGTTTGCATACTATTGCATCAGTCCAAGGGTTTACCCAGTGCGCACTTGAATTTCGGGTCGGGTTGAATACAATCTTTTTAATTGAGTTTTTATTTATTAGGTTTAGGTAGACTAAAAAAGAATAGAACAAATAATTATCATTACACTTGTATTAGTGAAGCTATTTTTCTGTACTTAAAAATATATATATAATCCAATTTATGGTATTGTGATTTTTCATTACGATATATTACTCTTTTACAGCATAGTTGGTTGTATGTTTCAGAAAAATTAATGAATTGGATGATTTTTATCAGTTTTTAGAAATTTGGAATATAAATTATATGAAAAAAATATATTTAAATAATTAAATATTTTTTTACAAAAATATAACCTAACACAACTCTATCTTCAAAAATTTCAAAAAGTGAATAAAATATTTGATTCTATAACCAAACGCCTACTAAGAATTAAATATATTTACGACTTTAAACTATGAATATAACTCTATATGGTCCGGTCCCTCTCTCTTATTTAGATTGAATATTGTAATACCTAATTTACCTTATAAATTATCACTTTTAAGTTTTATCTCTTTTTATATGGACTAATCTATAAAATAAATAAAGGAAAATTTACATAGCATGATTAACTATTAGTACCTAATTATATTTAATAACTATAATTTGTTTTAATTACATTTCATAGCTAAAAGTTATATATTAATTATCATCCATAGCTATACCAACATACATTAGGTTTATGGTCTTATCTCTCACCTCTCTCTCCCCAACTCTCTGCCGCCGCCCCGCGCCGCCGCCTTCCCTCTTCTCCTTTCCGATCATTTTCGTCGGACACCACTGCTCGTCGAAAAAGCAGCGACACCACATCTCCCTCCAGATCTGCCCGCCACAACGCCGTCGCCATCCATTTTCTCTTTTCCAATTGTTTTTCACGTAATGACTCCCTTCAGATCTGGTTGCCTTGTCGCCGCCGCCGCCATGCCTCCCTCCAGATTTGCTCCCTCTATATCTGCTACGCCATTCCCTCTAGATCTCGTCGTTTTCCGACGAATCATTGTATCTTCACCGTCGGACCGGTAAAAAAACCGATAGATCAATGGAGCACCAAAACAAAAGGAAAAACTGATCCATTTCAGAGTGTATTCAGTTATTTAGTGTATATAAATGAATACAGTGAATTTGAAGTGTTTTTTATAGTGTATTCATTTTTTCCTAGTGTAAAATTTGATTTCTCGTTATGTATTTTATTTATTGTATTTGTTGACACCCATCTTTTAGTCATTTCTTGTAATTTTAAGCATTTTAGGACACCACATTTTTATCACCATTTTTGATATTTTTGTATATTTTTTACCTAACATTCTATGTTGTTTTATTTTTTTGTAAATTGACAGCATGTTTTACTTTAATTATGTATTAAACATTTTTAAATATTATGTTATTATTGTTGCGCGATCATTTTATTTTTACTAATTTTGTATCTCTTTAAATAATTAATTGACATCCCGTCTTTACTTTTTAATTATGCATTAAATACTTGTTAAATATTGTATTTTTATTATTATTGCATCTGCATTTGCATTTTAACAATTTTGGATCTTTTTAAATAATTTTTCTTTTTAATAATTAACCCGTTTTGCATTTCATCAAACCAGTCCAGTCCGAGGCACAATCTGAACCAGTCCAATCCGCCAAAAATCGAAGCTCAAACAGAGGCCCAATACTTCTTTCATCTTTCCCCCCCAATACCCAATACCCAAACCCAAAACCCTAAACCTAATCCCACACTATAAAATAAACACTCCACCCATTTTAAAAAGGACCCCCAGCCGACCCCTATTACCCAGCCCAAGACCCAGCAACAACCCTAAAAATCCCCCCCCCGCTGCAGATCTTTTCTCTCCCTCACACTCTCTCGCCGCCCTTCGCCGAAGTTCCATCTCCGGCGAACTCCTACCCCCAGCCGTCTACCCCCTTAACTCTTCATCTCCCTTGTCCCCAACTCACCTCCACCCAGCGTCGGAGCTCCGACGAAACACACCCCTCGTCTCTGCCGATGAGTTCTCGTCGGAGCTCCGGTGAACAACCCTTACCCTACACCATCAGCACAACATCTACCACACTACACCATCACTGTCGAAACCCCAGAGTTCAACACTAAAATCACCACGGCGGCGTCGCCCCGGCGTACCTCGCCGTAGAAGTGACGCCATCGCCTCTCTATTTTTTCTACCATTTGAATTTGGTCGGAGTTTTGAACTCCGACAAACGTTATTGGTATCGCTATTTTTACTGATATATTTTATGTTTGTGGGATTGATTCATCTTTATTTTGACGTCCTCTGATGGTGTCCTAATGTTATCCGACGTAACAACCTTGTTCTGTTTGGTTATATTTTCTGTGTTTCAGTCGATCGGTTTGTTCTGGCTAGATCCGACCATTTCTCTAAGTATTCTCCAGTTACATCATTGAAGTTTTTGTACTGCTTTTCGCTATTGTTACTATTTGGTATTCTTGTCTAGCTGTGGTTTGATGTCTCCTGCGATATTGTGACATTTTCGGTGACCTTGCCCGGATCTGTTACTGTTTTCATTGGTGTTTGTACGACTCAGTATTTTCATTGTTGGGTTCATATTGTTCTGACTATTTGTGGTTGCCGGCAATCGAATTCCTCGATTTGCTGTGGTTAATTTGATCAATCTAGTGTTGTCGTCGGAGCTCCGACTACGGCGATCATTGGTTACTGCTTCTACTATTGTTTGACTATTTTTTCGGACTGATTTTTGACACTTTTTCCCTTTATCTGAGTTTGCAATATTATTTGGGTCGCTCCGGCAACGTTCTAGTTTTTCGTCAAACCGCTATTGTTTTTGCTATTTTCTGGACTGATTTCGACAATTTTGCCCTTTTATTTACTTGATTAAACTAATTGAAACAGACTCTTATTTCACAAAGAACAGATTGCTACATTTGAATATTGAGTTGATTTGAACAGATACTACACTGGCCAATGAAAAAGTTATCCGTCGATTTTTGAGGCCTCCACAGTTGCAAAGACGGAAAATAAAATAAATGAAGCTTTCAGGGCTATGATGATTTCTCCCACTTACACCGGATAACCAACATGCGCTGGCAGGGCGAATTCTCGCAGCCGCACTTGTTTAGGCTGTCCCACTTTATTTTTATATATCTGAGCCCTCTGTGTTTAAAACTATTACTGTTTTGGCACGGATCCGAAGGTTTTATTTATTTTATTATTTTTTAACAATATTGGCCGATGAAGGAATCTCCGTCTGATTTCCAAGGCCTTCCCTGTACAAAAGACGGATTTATTTTTTTGGCTTTACTTATTAATTCTTGTTATTGTTTTTTCTAAAATTGTTTATTCTATTACTAACATGTTTATTTTATTACTAACACTTTTACTAAGTGTTTATGCAGGTACCCGGAGATCATCTTGTGCAGAAGGCCTAAAAAGGGCTACGGATGTCCCGGATTTTTATCTCATGTTGCATTTAATTTTAGTTTTACTATTTTGTATTGCATTTTATTGTAAATTATGTAAAAATGCTTAGAGTATATAGAATAAAAGCCAATATATAACTAACCTAGGTTTGAACGGATAACCGCAAGTTATCGGATCTTAAAGGATGTCTAACCCCTTCCCTTTAGGATAATAAAGAACCCTGATCCAGAATCTCATTAATTTCGTAGACCATTAAATGGAGATTAATTGCAGTATTTTTATTGCAATAAATCAAGTGTCCTAATTCACTTAAATAATTAGGTGGCGGCTCCTTAAAATAAATTTAGGAATCATACCATACGTAGTACTCCCGTTTCGACTACGGTTAAAATGGGGTGTTACAATATTCAGTTTTTAGTGTATTTATATTTTATGTGTAAACTTCAGTGTATTAGGGTGTATTTTATTTATTGTATTCAGTTTTTTTTTATTTCGAATACACTTCACTAAGCAATTTTTACTCGCCGTTTTATGAATACAACGAGTCGTTTTATGAATACAACGAGTAAAAAGTAGCTATGCTCTGTAAATATTGAAACTATTGTTATGGCAAATATTAAACCCCTCAACTATAGTCATTTGTGTAAATTTCACATAAATAAATCCTTTCTATAAAGTAAAAATAGTTATCACCATATGTAGTATTGGAACAATAAAATAATTGAATATAATACAATAATTATATACCCAGTGGAATCCCACAACATGGGGTCTGAGAAGGGTAGAGTGTTCGCGAATAAATCTCACACCCCCTATCTCTTACATTCCATAATATTGATCTAAATTACTCATTCCGGATAAAAAAAAAGTGTTCACTTAGCCATTTGCACATCATTCACGAAAATACTAACATCTAGATAAAAGTAATAATTTGACCAAAATACTAATCATATAGGTATTGTGATTTGGTCTCCTAACACTTAATAAGGGCAAATTTGAAAAATTAAGATTAATTATTTTTTGATTTGGTAAGTGAACACTTTTTTTTACTAAAAAAAATAAAGGTTAAGTGAATACTTTTTTTTATTCGGATGGAGTATTACTAAATATTTTTAGAACAATGTTTTGTAGTGAACACACCCTATATTTTTACATAATGTTTTCTCTTGATATGGGGCTTTCGGAAACAACCTCTCTACCGAGAGGTAACTTCTGCGTACATTCTTTCTTTCCCACACCGCACGTTGTGAGATTTCACTGAATATGTTATGTTGTATCCTCTTTTTTCCAAGCACGAAAAAAGGTATAAAACTTACGGTACTTATTTTGAGTTATGGGATAAATCTATCCCTACATTATGGGAGTAGGTTTATGTTGGTCCCTCAAATATAACCTTGAGCATATTTAGTCCCTTAACTATAGGAGTAGGTTCATTTTGATCCCCAACTATAATCCTGAGCATATTTAATCCCTTAACTATGTTAAAGTAGAGTACTTTTGATCTCCATAATAGAACCCGTTTAAAAAAATAATGGTGCTACACCGATGTGACACTTACATAACTTGTAAGAGGCTAAACCCATCAAATCTGATCGGAGAAGAAACTCGAAACTAAGGTCATTGGACCTAAAGTCAACTATGTGCTCTCTTTTACAAAAGAAAATAATAGACTCCTCCGCTCATTTGGCGGTCACCAATACATTAATTATTTCATTTTTCTTGCAATATAGATTTTTTAGTTTATTTTTATAAAACAAAACATAAAATTAATAATCAACCCATTTTAATCAATTCATTTTTAATTTTAAAAGTAGCTCATTTTACTATTAGAAAAACAGCTCATTAATCAGGCTCATATCGAAAATAACCGAACCTAACTTGAAAAAAACCAAACCGAACCGAAGAACCATAACGTTTTGACCGTTATTATACATTAGCTTGAGGTTGTTGTTCAGTCTTAAAATTCTGAACCCAAACCTCAATTTCTAAATCCGTCTCTGGTGTTAGATGTGTTTAGCACAATTATTTTTAAACAAATTTTGTTAGGAGACTAAAAATGATCCACTTTAACATTGTTAAGGGATTATATTTGAGAGATAAAAAATGAACTTACTTCTATAGTTAAAAAATTAAATATATTCAAAACTATATTCGAGGACCAAAATAAATCTAATCTTCTACTACACGAGCATCTGGATAATTTTTGCCCATAACTCTTTACTTATTTTGGTGGAAACATTTCCTTGATACCAAACACACCCGTAAGTGAAAATAATATATGCCCGCCGGGTCGCGGTAAGTCTAACAAGCCGGTGAACCAATCGACTATAATAACTGTAAGCGGAACATTTCAGTTAGTTGGCAATAGCCTTTCTGGTGCTCACGCATATCGATTCCAATGGCCGCTATATTAGCTCGCAAGTCTCTATCTGCTCTTCGCTCTCGTCAGGTTGTAAGTCTATCTCATTTCATCAATTCATTTCAGACTCAATTTCATTTGGTATTAGCTTTCCTACGCATCAGGTTTACGCCTAGGTTATGGGAACGACCTCATGTTTAAAAATTAGTGTATGCTATTGATTATTTGATGCAAAAGAGTGGTAGGTCTGAGTTTGGGGGGGTGGGGGGAGCAACTATCTGGTAGGAATATGGGGTGCCTTTAGGGCACAGTTTTTGGTTCTATAATTATGTGGTATGATAAAGGCTTTTATTTTTTATTGTACCCCCTCTTTTGTCCTGCTGTTGCCCGATTCAAATCGCGAGCGGATAAATGTGGAATAATCCTAGTAGGGTGTTAGCTTAAATAGTTCTGGGGACTGAGGGGGTTTGACATGAAAAAATGTAGAAATTGCTGTTATAGAGGCAACAAAGATGATTAGTGATAGGAATACAGGGTGCCTGTAGGGCACAATTTGTTGTTCTATGATTATGTGGTAGGATAAAGACTGTTTTTTTACCCACTGTAATTCCGTTCTCTTCCTGCTCTTGCCCTATTCAAATCACATGAAGATCAATTTAGAATAATCCTAGTACGGTTTACTTGAGCCGAGGGTCTATCGAAAACAACTTCTCTACCTTCTAAGGTAGAGGTAAGGTATGCGTACACTCTACACTCCCCAGACCCTACTTTGTGGGATTTCACTAGGAATATTGTTGTTTCTCCGGACTGAGGGGCTAGATACATATAGGTTAAGAAAAAAAGAAATATGTAGATTTTGCTGCTTATAGAGGGCAACGAAGATGCTGAGTAATGGATTACCATTCAGGTTTTCTCTAGTCAACATTACAGCTGCCAGTACTTTTACTCTTTTATACTCTGTGTCTTTGGTTTTGACAAGTGATGGATATCTTGGTGGTAAGGACCTCCACTTCCTATATAATAAGGTTGAGGATTCAGAGTTACATTACAAGGAAAAGTGGGAAAGGTCCACTGTTGGGATATCGTGTGGGGTGGGGAGGGGGTTTGGGGTGGGTTCACCATTTTAAAAATATTTCCTTGTTTTAACTTTTTAAACTTTAAGATACTACATACAATACATTCAAAGCTTTATCCGGAGGTGCGAGTGTTGGCAATTACTTGACTACTTTGTAGGTTCTTGGTCAATGTAACTGTTTGTAGGTGTACTTAAAAATGGTTACATGCACACACATGTACATGTGTATGTGTTTGTGCATTTCCATATTCTATGACGTAATAGAATGGTTTCACACCTTTTTCTTTTTATGGGAATTGTAGGTTTTGGCAGGACAAACATGGCAAGGGACTAATGGAACCCTGCTCGGTACTCGATCATTTGCTACAAAGCATTCATTTTCAACCAACAAAGGTTTGTGTTGTGCTCCTCCAGTCCCCATCCCCAAAGTCACCACCACTTACCATGAGTCTCTTAGCATGTGAAGCATGCATGTGGATGACATAGCTGTAGAGAAAAGGTTGTAGCTCACTGGTAATGAGTTTTAGAGCTTTAGTGGGGATATATACTAAATGCAGTGTCGTATGTTGTACCTTCCTTTCCTATTGGGTTGTTCACTTGGATGAGCACAATTATCAAGGGAGGAGTAGAAACTATAGGTTGTTTATAATTTGTGGGGGACCTTGGTTATTTGGAGTTGTGGGTTAAGTAATTAGATTATAGGACCACTAGAACTTTGTGATATTTGAAATGATTATTACTTCCCATGGAAAATTTTGAGAGGAAAGTAAGCCAAGCATTTTGGGATGGAGAGAATATATTAATCTTACACATGAAAGCAATGTTTTGCTCATATCTATAGTATTAATGTCCGCACTCCAATTTCCATCGTGGCTAAGGAAATATTACAACCAAAGTATCTCATAACATGGTACATAGTTATTTGGATGTGACCATGCAAGTTCTTGCAAGTAGAAACACTTGTCTATTATGCCATTTAATTTTCTGTTGAAATTGAGAGAAAAGCAATCGTAAATGGATTTAGAAGGTTAGGCTAATGCTTCAGAATGCTTTTTCTGTATTGCACATTATCATTCTAGATTGGCACCACATCCTGAGTGCATTGATTTGTGTTTGGGCTATTCGACAACCAGTTCTTGAGGGTGTTAATGGGGGTTATAAATGATTTGGAGCAATAATTTACTCTGATGGAGAAGTAATTAGTACTACTCAACTCAAAGTCATCAATAAAAAGTAGTTAGTACTGCTCAACTGAAAGTCATTGGTTTGTTATTCGTCGTCTGGGTCTTTTTGGTGCCTTATTTTGTGGTTTCTCTGTAGAACTTACTTCGGTGATCTGCTGCTTTTTCTGTCACCTCAGATGACGAAGAAAGAGAGCAGCTAGCGAAGGAACTATCAAAAGATTGGAATTCAGGTAAATCCTTTTAAAGAATTCTGGCTCTGCGTGGCGTTAAGATTCCCCTTGCGCTGCCTTTGGGCATTACCTGTTTCTGATTTTTTTTGTTGACTAAATGCAGTTTTTGAGCGAAGCATAAATACACTCTTTTTGACTGAAATGGTTCGAGGTCTGATGCTGACGCTTAAGTACTTCTTTGAAAAGAAAGTGACTGTACGTCTCTCATGCTTCTACTAGCTTTTTACCTTAATAGTATTATATGGTCCATTGCCGATTGGCCAGTTCTTTACCTCATTTAAGGTGGTAGCATTCAACATGCTAACCTCTCGGCCTTTACCTTTTTGAGTAGCAAATCAAACAACCGTTTCATTGCAGATTAACTATCCATTTGAGAAGGGCCCTTTAAGCCCTCGTTTTCGTGGAGAACACGCCCTTCGACGCTATCCTACAGGAGAGGAAAGATGCATTGCATGTAAACTTTGTGAAGCTGTAAGTGCTGACCTACTATGATTATACTGCAATTTTTATTTACACACTACTGATTTGTACCTGTGTCCACCATTGTTTTCTGTTGGTTGCCTTCATAAAGTTCACTGTTGGTTACCTTCATGAAACTTGAGATCTGGGTTATTATGATGTCAGTGTTGGTCTCTACTGCCCGGTTGAGGTGTGTGACTACTTGCGTTCTGGATAGCTACTAACTACTACTTTCATTCTTTCTTGGACGGACACAGTTGAAGTTTCTTCTAAATAAAAAAAGGAAGAACAGTAGTGAAATATTGTCAACTCAAACCTAATCATCATACTACCCAAGTCGTGCGGATGATATTGCTAGCATTCTACAGGTTGAAGTATATGATTGCCTTTGTTACTGATACAAATGAATTGGGCTTTTTAACAGATTTGCCCTGCTCAAGCTATCACAATCGAGGCCGAAGAGCGAGAAGATGGCAGTCGTCGAACAACTAGGTACACTTCTATCAGTTTGCTATGTCCCACTAAATACTCATACACCCATTCTCATGTGTATATCAACGATTGCAGGTATGATATTGATATGACAAAGTGCATCTACTGTGGATTCTGCCAAGAAGCCTGCCCTGTTGATGCCATTGTTGAGGGGCCCAACTTTGAGTTTGCAACTGAAACTCATGAGGTCTGTTATAACAAGTGTATTAGCAAAAGTTTTGAAATAAATGAACTTCCACTGTGACATCATGCATGCATTAACTAATAAATTGTATGCATCAGGAACTTCTTTACGACAAGGAGAAGCTTCTTGAGAATGGAGATCGATGGGAAACTGAGATTGCAGAGAATCTGAGATCTGAAAGCCTCTATCGCTGAGTTCTTTCATCGAACATAAAAATTTCTTTATAAGAAATCTCCAAAATAAAGGACTTGCTGAATGCTGTTATTTGTTCTTTCCCTTGTTTTTTGATTGTTGAGATGGCTCTATTTCGTATACATAGAAAATTGTGAGAAATAGAGCCTTGAAACATCCGAAGACGGATGCTGCTGCTGTTTTAGATTGTGGTATGGCA
This sequence comes from Przewalskia tangutica, assembly GCA_029844215.1. Taxonomy (NCBI): domain Eukaryota; kingdom Viridiplantae; phylum Streptophyta; class Magnoliopsida; order Solanales; family Solanaceae; genus Przewalskia; species Przewalskia tangutica. Next base: position 3,654,109 of record CM056721.1, read on the forward strand.
AGATGTCTTATTTGTAAAGCAGCGTCGGTCGTAGACTTAGTGGCCGTTTGGTTGGGCTTTTCCAAAGGCCAGAAGTGCTTTTGGAAAGCCAAGCACTTCTGGCCTTTAATTGGAGTGTTTGGTTGACAAATCCAAAAGTGCTTTTGGTGGAAGAAGCCCAAAATTTGGGCTTCTTGAGTAGAGGTAATTTTGACTTATAACTTTTTTGTCTTTTATACAAAAACACTTTTTTTATTGACAACCAAACACCTGACCACTTTTTGATAAAAAAGTCTACTCTCTAAAAATTTCTTTTAATGTTTGCACTAAACGCCTTAAGTGGCTATGTCATTGCAATTACTCCTGTCGTACTAATGGGTCTTCATGTACGATTTGCCCAAATTGGATCTGGATGATCCATTCCAGTGCTAAAAGATTGGAAGTTTTGTTAATTTTCAAGTGCTCTCTCTGCCCTTACAAACGCTATTTCTCGTGATAATTGTTGCTGCAAAGCAGCACAAATTATATAATGATAAAAATAAGAAATAAGCATGACAAACTTTGTCAGATGACTTAAAGCAATCAGTGTTCAACACAAACGAACTTTAAATAGATTAGCATCCAAATTAAGACACTAGGAAGAGTCAATAATAGTTAGGGTTTGAATATCAAGACTCAAAGCATTGAAAATCTTCATTCATAACATAGCAGACTGATCATCTCTTTTTATTCTTTCCAAAAAAATGGTTAAACGGGTTGGGCCCAAAAGATGTGCTTCTACGTGCTGCAGGCCCAACCCTTTCTCATAGAACATAAAGTTTAGGATAATAAATTCAAATGATGAGACAAAATTGTCTCTTTCATATGAACATGTAATATACTCTACATTATGAATACTTAGTGTGTGTTTGGTTGAGCTTATTTTAAGTTCATAAGTTTTTTTTTTTAAAAAATAAGCATTTTTTTTCTTTTTCATCTTAGACATTTACGTGTGGTAAAAAGATAATGGAGCACGTGGTTGTAGCATGAAGAAGATGATGTGTCGGGCATGGTTTCATTCCCCAACTTCAACTCATTTACCTGCAAATGCCCATTCCGATTATCTTGCAAAGTTCATATCCGTCTCCAGGAATCTTAACAGGAGTATACAATTGTTGTAAATAATGTTAACTAGTTGTGCGTTCTATTCTATAGCATATATAGCGTGGTGGCCGATGTCTCTACTGTCGAGCAAAATACATAGTGTTGAGACCGAGGCATCGGTACAAGGAAATAAATTCCAGTCTGCTACATCTTGCAAACACTCTTATCTTCTTAAACACTAGTACTTATGAAATTACCCGACTATGTTGTTGTATTTGTAGCCAATCAACCTAGCAAAGATCCTTTGCCATTTATCAAACGAATTTAGTAGAGGAGCTTTTAATACTTAACTAATACTCCTCCTTTGGAAGTAGGGATGATGTGCGTGATTTGGACATATGTATTGCTTTTGGTGGGAGCAGAAATTGTTAACGAATTGAGGCAGTAGGTGACTCTGCTGCTCTCTTTTCTGCGCTGCAAAGATTACTGCGTTGCAGGATAAGATATTTTGCAACGACAGACACCATTTGGCTCCACTCTCATCTTATTCCCAACCGTTCATTTCCAATTTTGCTTATACAAGACGACAAAATCAAGATCGATTCAAAATTTGAAGTTAATGAATTTTTATATTGTTTTTAAATTAATTTATAATAATAATTAAATATATGTATAGTTTGAGCTAAGATTTATTGTACTTCCGTGAATCCATAATTTTTTTTTTGATTTTCCATTCGATGTCCGGTACTCGTACTGGAGCTTGATTATATCCAAATTTGCCTAGCGTAGAATTCATTCGGGGAAAACGATCCTAAGAGTATGCATTTCCAAATTTCAACCGCTATTATAAATAAGTTCCCAAGTTCATTTGCATCGGCAGACACGATTTGGCTCCATTCTCATCATACTGCCAACCATTCATTTCCAATTTTGCTTATATAGAAAATGTCGGTTCCAGTCTTTTCTGTTTGTGTAGGAGTTCTTCCTCTTACTCCATCGAATGCACTGAGAAAGGTAGCTGTGAGGAATAAAGAGCGTATTTTGTGGCATTTAATTCCATTCTTGCTAACAGCTGATTTTCTCGAACAGCGGGTACACAAACAACGGCACCAACGGATATGTTAGAATAATATTATTTAATGCTAATTAATAATATTATTGATGTAAAGATCTTAGTATGGTAGGTTGTAAAAGAATTAAATAAGAGATATTACTAGAAATAAATAGGAGATATTATTAGAATTAAATAGGTAATTAAATAGGAAGATATTAAGGAGAATATCACTCTTCCTAATTATTGTATTACATGTATATATTCTTACCATATTAGATGAATAAAGATGAGGAAACTATTCTATCATGGTATCAGAGCTTAAGGAAAAGATTCATCTTCCTAATACCAATTTTTTTTTTCTTCCTTGTTTTTTTTCGAATTTCGGCTCCTCCAAAAATCCTCATAGCCGAAAATTTGAAGTTTTTTTTTTTGTGTTCATGTTCATCGTGTTTTTCTGTTGTTTGTTCATCCAACTATTATCAACACGTATCGAATCCAAATCGCTTTATCACCCCGCCTCACGCTTCTAATATCAAAACTCATGTTCCCATAACCTTACAAATGGAGAATGTGCATTATGCTTTCTGGGCGGAACTTTTCAAAATATGTTGTCGTTCTCACCGGGTTCTTCACCACATCATTTCCCCGAAAAAAGACAAAGAAAAAGTCTTGACAACATGAAGACAAAGAATTGTGGGATGTCCTAGATGTCATTGTTCTTGGTTGGATATATTCAACAATATCCACGGATTTGTTGCACACGATCATGGAAACAGATTCTAAGGCAATTGATGCTTGGAATCGATTACGGGACATTTTTTATGATAATCAAAATTCCGCAGCTGCTTTGGAACAAGAATTCTCCAGTGTTGATATGGAGGATTTTCCTAACGCGTCGCTTATCAACACCTCAAAGTGTTGGCGGATCAATTAAAAATGTTGGTTCCCTGCCTCCGACAACCGCTGGTTATACAACTTGTCACGGATTGACAGAGGCATATAAGCGGAGTTGCCACCGTTATCCGTCAAAGTAACCCGCCTCGTTATTCTACAAAGCGGATCTACGTTAATCCTGAAGAACAAGACTTTCTAAAAAGGTTGCTAACACAACCGACCTGCAGATACGGTCACCAATGATGGAAATAATCGGGTAAAAAGGACGCATGAGAATAAAAGGTGGAAACCGCAATGTAAACGGAACAATCGCATTCCGGTGGTTACGGCGGCAACGTAGCTCGGCGGCGGCGCGGATTCGGCGGCGGCGGCAATAATGGGGTATGGAGGCAAAGCGGCGAAGACAAGAATAACCTCAGCTGGCTCGCCACAATGGAATTGGCCGACCCTCGCTTACTCCTACAACCAACCGGCGTGCCCAATTCCATTTTCTCATACCCAAGAAATCGCCAGCCCACTCCTTCACATGCTTTTTGTCCAAATTATCATTGGGCCGAATTTACACAAGCCCAACAGCCGAGGCTGAAGTGGACAACAACCAATTTTGGGCCTCACGACAACAAACCAACTTTGGGCCTCAGTGTGAACGAGGCCCACTCAACAGCCAACCGGCGACATCAACATGTCACGCACACGCCGCTTAATCCACTGCACGAATTGGTATATGGACTCAGTGCAACGTCACATATGACGTCATCCCGAGGTAATCTTACGCCCTATTTTAATTTGAGCAAATCAAATGGTATAATCGCTGAAATGGCCATTCCATTCCAATAAAAGGATATGGTTCTACTAAATTGTCCAAACCAAATTCACTATTAGCCTTGAAAAATGTTATTCATGCACCACAATTAATCAAAACCTAATCTCCGCTCGAAAGTTTACTGATAATCAAGTTACCGTAGCTTTGATCCTTTTGGTTTTATCGTGTGTGATTTTCGCATGCGGCACGCTAATGAGATGATAGCCGTGAGAACTTTATCCGCCATTCACTACTACAACCGCACAAGAAACACTTTAATTTTGCTGTTTTTAATTCCAATTTATGGCATGACGTTTGGGACATCCGAGAGAGTCTGTTTTAAACTCTCTCAAACGCAATAATTCAATTTCATGTACACGAACTCTTAATAAGTGTCAGTCGTGTCCTTTGGGTAAGCATATTCAACTACCATTTGAGTCTTCTTCTAATTGCACTGTTTTGCCATTTGATACTATACATTGTGATATTTGGACTTCCCCAATTTTGAGCTCTTCGGGGCATAAATATTATTTGCTTGTTTTAGATGATTACTCTAAATTCTTGTGGACATTTTCATATCGAAAAAATCACAAGTGTTTTCTACATTCCTTAGTTTTAGAGCTTTCATCCAAAAACAGTTTGAACGGGATATCAAAAACATCCAATGTGATAACGGGCGGGAGTTTGATAATAGACAATTTTGGGATTTTTGCAAAACAAATGGTTTGAATTTTCGCTTCTATGCCCCACATCTTCTCGTAATGGACAAAGTGAACGCAAATACGAACCATAAATAATATTGTCGACATCCTTGCTCATGCCTCACTTCCCTAACTTTTGGCATCACGCACTTCGGATGGCTACTTATTTGTCAATATACTACCAAACAAACATACATCACACCAAACACCCCTTCAATTACTGTACCTTCGAGAACCGACATACTCTCATCTCCGGGTTTTTGGGTGCTTGTGTTTTCCATTATTCCCATCCACCACCATCCATAAATTATAACCAAGATCTACTCCATGCATTTTTTTGGGATACCCATCCCATCATCGGGGATACAAATGTTATGATCTATCCTCCAATAGGATTTTTATTAGTCGTCATGTTATCTTTGATGAAACCCAATTCCCATTTAGAAAAATCAATGAGTCACAATCTCCCACGTATGAGTTTTTGGATGCTGGAATACACCCAATTTTTACCCAACTATTGTCCCATAGTTCGGTCACTGCTACTGCTAATGGACAAAATTCTTTTAACCCATTACCCGTGTCCTTAATAAATGACGCCCAACCCACTGTCTTGGACACTGATACACATTCAGGCCCATGTGATTTGACACCTACCAATAGCACCGCCTCTAATGCAACCTGCCCCGATCCAGCCCACTACAAATACCACATTTGGCGGTGGCGTCCATCCACCGTCCGACAACGCGCCCATCACCGTAGTCAACATGGTATTGTCAAACCCAACACTAAATACAGCCTTCACACCCAAGTATCCAAATCACCTTTATCATGTAACCCTGTGTCTGCTCTGAAAGACCCAAATTGGAAATGACCATGGATGATGAATATCAAGCTCTTATTAAAAATAGATACGGATTTAGTGCTCCCCATCTAATGCTAACATCATTCGGTCTATGTGGATTTTTAGCCATAAAGAAAATCGATGGTTCTTTTGAGCGCATAAGGCTCGCCTTGTAGGTGATGGGAAGACGCAGCAGTTGGTATCGATTGTGGGAGACATTCACCCAAAGAGTCAAACCAAATTTACTATCGTAACAATGCTCACTTGTCTCTCCGGAGGATGGTCACTTCACCATTGGATGTCAAAATGCATTTCAACGGTCACCTAAATGAGATCATTTACGCACCAACCATCGGGGGTACAGAGATCCAAAATATCCCAATCATGTACCGCTAAACAAGTCTTTGTATGGCCTCAAACAAGCACCTGTGGCTGTATCACGGTTTGCGATTTTGTATCACAGATGGGGTTTTCACACACCGGTCGATAATTCTCTTTTATCTATCATCGTGGTAATCATACGCTTATATTCTATCAGATGTGGATGATATTATTCTCGACTTCTTCGACTCTCTTCGCAAGAATATCATGTCTCACCGTTCGAATTTGCTATGAAGGATCTTGGTCCATCAGACTTCTTTCTAGAAATTGTGTGACAAGACATACAGTGGGCTCTTTCTCCCGTAAGGCGATGATCCGAGATCGTGGAACGGCGGAATGGCCTCTTGCAAACCCTCAAAGAACACCGGTGGATACAAAGTCCAAATTAAGTGCCATCTCTAGCAAACCTCACGATCCAACATTGTACCGCAGCTCAGCAGCGCGCGTTGCAATATCTCACTTTACTGCACTGACATAACCTATGTCAGACATAAAAGTGCGTCTATTCACGTAATCCAATGGAAGAACATACGCAGCACTCAAACGCATCAGACGCTACATTAAGCGGTACTCGAAATACGGATTACATCTTTACCCATCTTCGCATCTTCAAACTTGTCACTTATACGACGCAGATCGGGCAGTCGTTCGACACCGCACGCCGCACATCCGGGTATCAGGTCTTCCTCGGTGATAATTTAGTTTCATGGTCTTCCAAACGGCAACCCACGATCGCGCTCCAAGTCTGAAGTTCAATACCGCGCCGCCAATGTCATGTCTCGACTACGCCGATTCGAATCTTTTACTAGAGCTTCATTGCCCAATTCCGAAGGCTACTATGGTTTACTGTGACAACATTAGTGCGATATATCTCTCTGAAAATCCAATACATCATCAACGCACTAAACATATAGAGTTGGATATCCATTTTGTCCGTGAAAAAGTGGCACGCGGACAAGTGCGAGTACTACATGTCCCAAAGCGTCATCAAATCGCTGATATCTTCACGAAAGGGTTTTCGCTGATTTTATTTGAAGAATTTAGGGACAGTCTCAGCATTCGGCGCCCTCCAGCTTCAACTGAGGGGGAGTGTTAGAATAATATTATTTAATGCTAATTAATAATATTATTGATGTAAAGATCCTAGTATGGTAGGTTGTAAAAGAATTAAATAAGAGATATTACTAGAATTAAATAGGAGATATTATTAAAATTAAATAGGTAATTAAATAGGAAGATATTAAGGAGAATATTACTCTTCCTAATTATTGTATTACATGTATATATTCTTACCATATTAGATGAATAAAGATGAGGAAAATATTCTATCAGGATACTGTCATACCGGTTACGAGAACAGCTATAAGAGTAGGAGGGAATTCAATACCAATTGCAGCTTTTATAGGCCCGAGTTGGACATTCAATTGCTTCGATTTGAATTATCCGGAGAATGCAATGTCTGATATATATAAAAAAGATGGTGATGTGGACCTCCTCGTGATGTATTTGATCTCCGAAAAAGTCGGGCATCACTTCGGTGTTTCCACTGCGATTAAAATAAGTTCCCAAATTGGTTGGCTTTGCTTATACGTTTCTCTGTTATACACAATTAAACTCTTTCTACATCGACAATTTGACATATATAATGTCATTTATTTGGAGTTGAGTTTGACTGACTATATTTATGTTATTCACGTAGCAAATTAAATTTGTAACCTCACAAACCAAATTTTATAGTATTTACAAAACAAAAATGTGTTGGTGTTGTAGTTAACAAAATTCATATTGTTATCCAGGGTCGTCTTTGAATCCGTGCGGGGTTCCCCGAAAAATAAAAAAAATTTAGGACCCCTTTTTCATTTTTTATTAAGTAGTATTAGTCAGAATTTACTGTAAAGGCTCATAATTCTCATGTCTTAGCCCAATTAAGGGTCCACTTTTACGAATTAGATGTAGGTGTTTACGTCGGATTCGTACACGCAGCGGAATTTGAAAATTTATGTTTCAAACCCGACGACGGTCGAACTGCAGTATGATATGTAATGAAAAATACCAAACTCAAAGTAAATGTAAAACTTCGAACGAAGACTTACATTTTGAAAACAATCAGCCAAGCAGTTGAATCTTCAATCTTTGTGTAGTCTGAGGGTGCACACGCAAACGTCCATCGATTTGTAAGTTCTGGAAACTATGATGTAACTTGCTAAGTCAAGAATGCTAGAGATTCTGACAGAGCTTTAGAAGAGATTTATCTCTCTTAGGTTTTGTGTATATTTGGAATGGGAGGTAAGTCCTCTATTTATAATCAGAACTACAGTTTTTAGAGGTTTTTGTGGGGCCCTAAATTGTAACGAGGAGCTTTAGGTTTTTTTGGTGGGCCGGAACTCTGACCGACTAAAATCGGACCCGAATTCGGCTAGGCACTGTGCGTGTTTCGAACCGCGATCTAAATCAAAGGCACCGCGGTCCTGTCCCAATTTTCAGCCCCTTTCCATTTCTAATGTCCCGGTCATCAATCGAACATTTAGGTATAATCTCCTTCTAATTACATCTTTCAATCGACGAAACATTTGACTTAGTGTTACCCTTCAGGCCTTTACATATCGTCACTAATAACATTAGGATCTTCACGAAACTCCTAGACTGCGCCGGAAGATGAACCCAATATGTAAATTTTAGCTACACAAAATATGTGAACTGAACCTATATGTGAGAAGATAAAATCATTTCATTCATGACACACCCAATCAAGCTTGGGACATGTCAAGTGTCTATCCAAATGGCTTGATTATTATAACTCATCTATATTAGTTGACAACAGGACCATGTCACAGACATGTCCATTGCATTGGCCAATAACTTAGTCAACGTAATACTATATGAGTACCTGAGTGTTCACTCGAATATGTATTCAAGGAATGAATCCTAATCTTGGCTCACATATCACCTTTAATCTACTTCGTAATACACCCAAAACAAGTCGCGTCTCAACCTATAAGACATTTGAGCTTAGGACAGGATCAAAGTACATTACTCCGTAAACAAGATGATATTGACCTCAAGTCTAAGGACTTTTATCTCCCACACGCCGATGACATTATAGACATATAACAAAACAATACATCAGTAGGGCATACCAATACTTCAACAAGTATCCATGTGTCCATCATGAGTCGTCATAACTCGTAGCAAGTGAGACATACTACATCCCATAAGGATATGATGCAGACCACATGTCGACATATCGTATATCATCGATATCTCAATTTCGATGATCATTAGTCGAGGTAATTTAAGAGTTACGTTATAACATTAATTTTCACATCATTAATAAACATGTAACCTCTAGGGATGCATTTATAGAATATTATAAACAATCAACTAATAATTCAACAAATGCAAATTGCCATAATATTAATCATCATTAATATAAATACGAATGTGTATAAAGTATATTGTGTCCTAAAATAGATTGTCTCTAGGATATACATATACTTTCATTAGAATATGCTCACAAAATATTTGAGACGACCATGTTGGTATGCTAGTACACATTCAAACGTCCGTTCAAAGATAAATTCATAATGATTAACATTGGTCATGAATGAGTGCCTTTGTTGGTCTATAAATCAGTGGCTGAGCGCTCAATGGGTAAACTAATGCTTTTTCGTAGGAAATGAGTGCCTTTGTTGGTCCAAGAAGTATTTAGCTGTATTCAATCAGTGCCTTTATTTTCAGAGAATGTTAACTATAAGCGGGGGAAATGACTTTCTAAAGAAAAAGTTTTACACGCCTCAAAATATTATCAATTATTGTACTCTATTTGTTTAATTAATGCGAAGGGATTTGATGGTATTTAATATTTAAAAAAATATTTTTTAAAGAAAATTACAGTCTTAACAAACTATAAATCTTTACATGATTATAAATTTTAAAATAAAAAAATTTAAACTTAAAACTATTTCTAAATAAATATATACAAGATTCGTTTTAATACACTAAAAAATAAAGCATAGAACAACATAAATTGTGACAGAATGGTACTATTTTTGTTTCTAATTATTTGTCATTTTAGAAGTTGAACATAATTTTTTAAAACTTTTAGTATATAATGTTTTTAACAACAAATGACTTCATTGTATTAATACATAAGTTAGTATCAAAGAGTTAAAAGATGCACAAACATCATTTACAATCTAACAAGAAAAAATTGAAACCCAAATAATCTTACGTAACAACGAAATGAAAAAAAACTTTGCTAATTTGTAAGTTAGCATATTCCAAGATTTAGAAATATATACCGCATGCACCTCGTCAAAGGAACTCATAAGCTTCCATATATCTTCACAAATCTCCCATGAAACTATATTTTTTTTCTGTATCATGTCCACCACATTTTTTTCATCCGACAAGATATGCAGCTTTGACCATCCATTTTTCTTTGTGTTTTTCAATGCTTTTCGAATTGCTAGTGCTTCAACGGTGATGACTTTCACAATAAATTAAATTGAGATGCCAAAGGCTTGAAGTAAATGACCAAAGCGATTCATAGCCGCCACTTCAATGCTTGCCACCGTTTTCTCCTTTTTAGGTTAACAGCTGCAAACATTATATACCATTTTTGTGCCACAATAATATTACTTTTAATAGTAATTGTTTTGATACAAACCTCAATACGGGGTAACACAGAAATAGAGTAAATATTCAACGCATAAAGATTAAATCTTAAGATATACTCCCTCAGTCTCAAATTATATTGTAGTTACTAAAAATAGTTGACTTAAAATATTTATTATTTTAAAAAGTTCAAAGCATAGTTAATTACTTTTTCTCTATTTTTCCTTTATAATTAATGAAGCAACTAAAGCATAGTTCAAAGCAAAGTTCAAAGCATAGTTAATTTAGTACTTCTTTCCATTATTTTCTTCTTTCAGATGGACGATGTTTCCAAAGAAATATTTTCCAACTAAATTTAATGAATTGACCGCGACATAAATAAAAGGATGAAACCTTTGTATAGAAGGGAGGCACACAGGTCTCTGCATGTTCACCTTTAAACTCCACAATTGCAGTGTTTCACTACACTATTTTCAACCTTTTTTGTTCTTTACTCTCTGTATCATATTTATAGCTAAAACTTAAGAGAAAAAAACATTCTTGAAATTTATGACAGATAGTACTTGACCACTGCTTAGGACAAAAAATATTAAGGGGTTTTCCTCTTTTTCACTCTGTACATCGTATTTACTACTCGTGTCAAATTATTTATCGTATTTATTAAAAATAGTTATCTTAAATTATTTGTCATTTTAAAAATTCAAGGCAAGATTAATTAGTTTTTTTCTATTTTATACTTAGTAGAATTTTGTCATTAATGGAGATAACACATTAATAGAGTAAATATTTAATGAAGAAAATTATAACTTAGACATAAATAAAGTAAATTAGTCAAGAACTCTTCCTAATTAATACTCCCTCGGTCCCAAATACTTGTCATATATTTTTTTTAAAAGTCAATTTGACTAAATTTCAAAGTTAAATTAGATTAAATGAATTTAATATTTTAAAATTAAAATTTAGATATTCGGAAACTATATAAAAAATATTATAAGTTGCAAATTCTTTTTATATTAATATGATGAAAAAATATAGCTAAAATTGTTGATTAAAATTCATATAGTTTAATTCTTGAAAAATGTAATTTAATAAGTATTTTGGGAGAGGAAGTATTTCTTAAAGATTATTTAAATAACAAAAAACGATAAATAATTTGAGACCAGTAACATAAATTACATTCTTGAAGTTAATGAGGTGCCTTAAATTTGATATTTTTCGGGTCCCTGGTATTGAAGCTTGTACAGTACAGGCAAAGAGGTGAGTTGTATGCTTTGTAAGGAAAACTGTTTGTTGGGTTTTGTAAGTTGAATGATGATGCTATCTTTCACACATATTTTGTGTTTTAACTTTTATGTAGTAGTAGGAGTATTTGTACACGTGACGTCTACATGACTGTCGTTTAGTGCTGCTGTGTCTTTTGTTGGAATTTGGTTTGCAGTTAAGTGCTGTATAAATGACCCTCTTTGTATATATAAAAGAAAATATTAAATTGGTTTGGAATTTGAAGGTGTTCACATTCACACACACACACACACTCTTCTGCTCTCTTGATCTCTGGTAATACATTCATCTTCTTGATTATTCACAATTATCCTCTCTTCATAAGGCTATAGTAATTCAAGATTTGAAATTTCTGCTTACTATGATGGAGTTTTAGCTTTCTTATCCCTCGTATTTAATAGCTCAGTTGGTTCACTTGTTGATTAGAGTTCGAATCCCGCGCTGTAATCCCTCCCCATTCCACTATATCCTATATAATAATTTTATTTTTTAAAAAAAAAGCTTTCTTATCCCTCCAATTTATCCTTTGTTATCAGTTTGGCTTGTTGTCAAGGTGGTTTAAGCCTTCTTAATTTCACCGTTTCATTGCTTTTCTAACTTTTTCCAGTGATTAAATTTTGCCCTATAAAGGTCCCACTTTTATGCTCCCAAGTTTGCTCTATAAAGGTCCTACCTTTATGCTCCCAAGCTTTTTCTCTTTGTTGTGATTCACTTTTTTGTTCTTGGGGTTATAGCCCTCTTTTATTTTGTGTGTGTATGGAGAAAAAAGATTTCACTGTTTAGATTTTTTTATGAATTGAACCTCTTATAGTAGTTATGAGCTTCTCTAATTGGAAATGCATCTATTTCATATCTTTTCCTCGGGAGTTCAATTAGTTGTTAGTACTTGTTTCTTGTTCTTTCCTTTTTCTTAATGTTCCTCAAAAGGTGTGGGACTCATAAAAGATTCTGTCTTTTTGTTTTTTCTTTTTCCAGGTTCTCTTTCTGTTATGAATCCTACTTGTGGGGTTCTTAACCAACTAAATCTTGATGGATTTTGGTGAGCAATAAAGTCTTGATTAAGTGAAGGAAATGGAGAATTCACACGAGAACGGTAATGGAGAAGTGGCTGAGAATGGCCACAGTCTCATGAGGCACTCTCCTTATCAGCCAGGATTTAAGCTATCTTTACAGTGGCTAGATCTAAGAGTGTTTTATGTTAGAATTAGCAAATGTGAGCTTGATGATTTAACCGCCGAGTACCTCACGATGAACCATGTTCCACTGAATCGCGATACCCTTTTGGAAGTAAATGGTGCGCGGACTGGAATTTATTCTGATGGTGTATCCACTGTACTTAGAAGAGATAGGTTCGATAAGAAATCCGAGGAGGTTACATTTGTAAGTACGGACAGTATAAGTATGACAGGAAGTGTGAAATTCGAGGTTTTTGATAGGGATGTTGTTTTGTTGTATGGCTCATTAGAACTATGTGATAGCAATGGGTTTATTAGTGAATCGGAAAATCATGGACAATGGAGCATAAATTGTGAAACTGATTTGCTTGCTGGCTCTAGCTCTAGTAACTTTCTCAAAGGAAACCAACACCTTGGCATGGATTTGGTTTCTCCTGTAATTGAAGTTTATGTGGCTGGTTGTTTCTCGGGGAAACCAATTATACTGACGAGGACCCTGGAACTCGGCCACCGGAGGAGGCAACTAAGGCAAGGAATGCTGGAATCTATACCGGAATATGAGGCAACTGAAAGCCAGTACCATGTTTCCTCTTCACATGCAATGCAGGTATTTTCCACAATTCTATGTTTAAACATCAGTAAATTAGCAATTTTACCCTTCATGCCAAATTATTTTCATTGTATTTTTGGTTGAACTGCTTTTCCATATTTGATGTAGTAGCTTTTAGCTCCTCTATAGTTGTATTTTCTTATCTTGTGCTGTCAGTACTCAGTACCCAGGACCAGCCAATAATGCTGGAGTACCATGACCAAACTTATCTCTGAATTCTTGGGAAACAAAGGATAAGTTTATATACATATAATATGCACACACTCATACATGCTTACTTATACACACACACACACACAAGACACATATGCATCTTACCTTTTCATTTTGTATGTTGATGTTTCGACTTTTTACAAGGATACCACATGGGTGAAAGGAAATAAAAAACCTTTCCCTGCTATCTCGCATGTGCTAGCATTTAAGATGTTAGTATTTGAGATATTGCATCTCTTATTTACTCAAGTAATCTGGAACTTGGCACCCACCAGTACCAAATTTTTTCAGTTACAAGGACTCCTCCCATGATCACGGGCTAAATTACTGATTGCAATTTATGAACATAAGATAAAAAGGGGAATTTAAAGCAGTAAACACAAGATAACAACTGACTAAAGAAACCTGTACCTGGTTGAAGGCAGAGTTGCAATCTGCATATATACTAGAAAACTCCAATGCACTTCTTTTTTGTATAATATATGGATGACAACCTCTTTCAGAAATGCAGGTAATGCTGCGTACAATAGACCCTTATGGTCCGGCCCTTCCCGGATCCCGCGCATAGCTGGAGCTTAGTGCAACCCTTTTTTTAATATAGGGATGACAGCTCAATGAACTATGTACTGAAGTAATCCTATATAGGAATAGATGAACTTGTTGGAATTTGCAGTGTTGTATGTAATCTACTGCATGTCTGAGTGCTTCCATGAGAAAGAACTTAAATTAATTTCTTGTGTTTTTGGGGCTCAGTTTGGTGTTAGTTTCTGTGTATATCAAATAAGTCCAGAAAACAAACATTAATTTGGTTTTACTAAGCATAAGGTGTTTCTGCTCCAACTTTTGATATGTTATGTGCCATTGTTTTTTGTTTCTTTATCAGCTATTGTGAATATGTTTTCACAAGTGCACAAACGATGCATTTGCAGGTTACAGATCATGCAAAACCCAAACAGGAGCATGATGAATATAACCTTTACTCTAGGATGGAGTATATAGAAGGTGAAGATGGGGAACTGTCATGGTTCAATGCTGGTGTAAGAGTTGGTGTTGGAATAGGCCTCAGTGTTTGTGTTGGAATCGGTATAGGAGTCGGGCTTCTTGTTCGTACCTACCAAGGAACCACAAACTTCAGAAGGCGTCTAATATAAATCCTCACTGTTTTGACTGCTACGACTCTAGTGTCATCTATCCCAAGTAACCTGCTAACTTGATGATTTTGATTGATAACTTTCTCTGGAACGAAGCGCTAATGATGCAAAGCTGATAGGATCCTCTTGTAAGCAGAAAAGTCATGCCCTTTTTCCGTTTCTTCCTGAACTCATCTTTTATAAATAACTCGCAGCACTAATATCTGGATATCGAATAAAACTTGAATCTTGTGTACTTAAGCTACAGTATAGGCATAGACCTTGTTGCTAACCGTCTTCTCTGAATCATATTTCGCATAGGTCTTCTGTCAATTTTTCTTTTTCTTTTGCCAGTGATTGTTAGGTCTTCAAATGGCATTGTAACATGGTCAAATGTGTCTGCGAACATTTCGTCTGTTCAAAGGTTTTAATCTAGTTCATGTTCATTGGATAGAAGATTACTGTTTACAGATTGCAAATAGTTAACTTTCTGATTTTCTCATCTTTGCCGCAGACCTTATTTTTGCTTTCCACACTTCAGGCTTCACACTTCCTCTGTATTTCTTGTAGTAACTGAAGCAAATAGTCGAGGCTTAGAAGACCTCGAAGCCTGTCTTGTGCACTTTTTGGTGTCTAAATTTGCATATCGTATATCCTCAAATTTAAACTTGCACAACTCCAAATTGTAGTTAAAACCAAGTGTCAAAACTATATAACATGCCCCGCTCTTTATTATTAGATACTTATACTACTTCCATTCACTTTTATTTGTCTATTATACTAAAAATAAAATTTCACTTTTACTTGTCCACTTTAACATATCAAGAGAAAGATAATTTATTTATTTATTTTACCTTTAACATTAATTACTCATGTCTAGATTATATTTCGAGACTATACACCAACTAATAAAGTGTATTATAGTAAAATATATACTTATTTATTAATTTTAAGAGGGCGTGCAAATTCAAAAGTGATTATCGAAGGAAGTAGATTCTAATTATTCCTAGTGAATTTAAATTGGTACATTTACTTCTCCACTTGAGCTAAAAAACTCGAGCTCAACGAAAGTTAAACCTATCAACTAAGATCATAAATATGATAGGAACCGTTTGAAATCCGCAGAATTTCTGCAACCTCTAATTGCATGAATTAGTTTTAAAAGTTCCTAATCAATGCCTAGGAATATTAGCTACACGGATGTACATTACTATCTTTGTGCGTTATGAAATTTCCGGTGAATAGCTTCGGAAAAAGCATGCACCCTTGACAATGCAACAAGCGATAGAATGCCATGCTGCCCTACCAAATTGGGTCAGAACACAGAATAGAAGCATGGGAGTCGGGATCACCAACTAGTGTGACGAGGGGGTGGGGGTGGGGGGGAATCTATCTCCCTGAGTGAAAACGAGAAAAAAGTTATTAGAAGGCATAGAAAGGGCAGATTTCATACGCCATTAAGTCTATGTACATATGCTCGCCATTCGATTAAAAACCGATTCTTACAGTCAAGGATACTGCGCAGCACCAAGTAACCAACCATAAAGTCATGGAATTCACAATACTTCCGGTACAAAGGTGAGAGAACATGTTTTATGTACAAATTGCAGTGTCTCTTGGAATGGGGATACTAGTATGCACATTAGACACCAAGAAGTCCGCATGCTTATCCGTCGAACCATCACATATCTGGTTGGGGGTATTTATTTGCTCGTCGGAACCAGGTGGTAAACGCGCTGATTAAGTGAGGACAGTCTTCAACGTTCCTAGTTGAAAAGCTGAGACACTGTTGCAATAACCCCTGGGCATCAGACATAGGAAGCGTGGATATAATCCTCAGAAATGTGTCTTCCAGCTCCACATATACTGTTTTGTGACTTGGCATCATGGGTGTTACATTGTCTTTGCACAAAATCAACACTGGAAGCCAATCTTTCACAATCTTCATTCTAAGCTGTTTAGGCATTAGAGAAATGAAGTAAAGCAGAAGCCATCATGGAAAAATTGCATCACCATTTATGATGTATCAGTTAAGCACCACATTGACTTGCAGGTGATAACACCAGAACAGACACAACAGCAAAAATCAAAATGCAGCTGTTATTATAGAAAGTCCATGTTTCTGGTTTTGAATCAGTTTACCTTTAATACAAATCAGTCATTTTAACGGCGTCAAATAAACAAGGTACAAAAGGAGAAAATATTGTCCATATCCAAACCATTTCTTTGAAACAATCCACACCATTTAAATGTGTTCAGCTGAAAAGGCGTAACTATCTCCTCCTCTTATATTTCCTTTGTACTTTATTTTTGGGGCTGAATGTTTATTAGAAACATAAATCATGTGCCACATCAATTTAGACCTTTAACCACAAAGAACAGAAGGTTCTATGCTGCCCATTTGGTATAAGTGGCATATGAAACTTTCAATACTAGTGCTTGCAGTTTTATAACTGGGAATGGGGTAGTAAGCAACAGTACAAGGTACGACAAAATGTCTAAAAGGAAAAACTGAACCATGTAAAACACTATGATCCAGATTCAAGTTGCATCTCATTGGATACTCTAGTCAAACGATTCAATACCAAATGGAATATGATATCATGTCAAAGGGATTTAGGGTGCTTCTGTTATCGCGTTATTTAGTTGTTACTGTTCCTTCTTTCTGAACGCTACGCAACTTTCCCTTTTATTTGCTATACCCTTTTTACTTTTGTATTTTATTTTTCAAAATATGCGTTACTTGAGCAGAGGGTCTTTCAAAAAGAGTCACTCTACCTCCACATGTGGAGGTAGAGTTAAGGTCTACGTACACTCTACCCTCTCCGGACCCCACCTTTGTGATTACACTGGGTATGTTGTTGTTGTCAAAGGGCTTCAGGAGATTGTGCTATGGAAAATTTAGGTGGAAATGCTAGAACAGGGGGGATTTGAACGATGGCTCCCTGAGGTCTTAACACACTGACGTTTTCCATAATATTCTACTTCCTACTTCCTTGTTCTTCTGAAGGCAATTCTATGTGGGTTCTATCAAAATGTTACCAGCAAACTATACAAATAAAGAAACCAGTCTGGCAAAGAAAAATTAAGTTGTTCAGCAAGTGTACCGTTATTAAAATTCATGTGTATAGAGATTTGACATTAGCAGTACAGAAAGCATCCAACAGTATCCAACATCGGCAACTCCAACATACAAGTAAAACCAAGGAGCAGGTTGGCAAGACAGCCTAGGAAATTAGAGTTGAACATTACTCGAGTGAGATATTAAACTTGGCTTTAAGGCATGCCTTTAAGAAGGGCACTTGTTTCACAATGAGTCATTTTCTTTCTTGTTTTTGCACTTGAGACTAGTGATCACTAAGGGGTAACTTTGTCTTTTAAGATTAGTAACTGATAAAGGGGTAACATTTTCTTTTTAAGCTCACATGCTTCATCTATTTAATAAGCAAAAAGCGGGACAAATTGAATATTCTAGTTTGCATCAGATGATCTGCTCGTTACCTCTACTACCCCCATCTTATTTTCTCACATCCACAATCCTTATTGAGGACTTATTTATGTATATTACTTGGTTACTCCTATAAATATTCAAATTGGGAAGAGGGAACAAAAGCTATCACAAAAGGAATAGGAAAACCCCAGAATCTCTAGGGCACGTTTGGTACGTTGTATTACGCTGGACTGCACTGATTACTTGTACTGAACTAATCTATTTGCATTCAATCTTTCTTCTATGATCCCTCGAGGGAAGATTTTCTGCCTCCTAGGCGGGAACCGAGGGTCCTTAGTTTTCTCTAACTGACAGATAAGGGGAAATAGCAACTATGAACCTTGTTAACAAAGCGCCTCCTGACACCGACATATTCTGAAGCTAAATACACCGTCTTGTCTTAGGAACTCTCCTCCCCTTTCGTCATATATATGGAGATTCTGAAGCCATTTCCATCTTGTATGTATACTTCAGTGGACGTTAGCCGGATCGACTGCATTATTTCTAAAAATAGTACACTCAATCGCTATTTTGAGACTCATCTAGTAGATGGGTCTCCCCTGGACTGTACTAAAAAAAATACAGTCCATTATATATTAATACTCTAATACCGTCCATTATATATTTATACAGTCCAGTCCATTACAATACAGTATAGTCTATGCAAAATTATAGAGTCCAGTGCGACGTACCAAACGAGCCCCTAGGGTTTAGGGGCACTTCTTATACAATTATCATGCCACTTTCACTGACGCTACAAAGAGGATTCAGCCTATGAACAAACATTAAAACCATTCATGATAACAGCAGTTGCTTCGACGAAGCATCACACCAAGTCCATAAGTATCTAAAACTTACTGAAGTACCTCGCGTTGTCAAAAAACATCCATAAGGCCAACCAATAGAGATATTGCAGAACATCTAAAAGCCAATCAACATTTGGATAAAGAACCATGAGAGTTGAGACATAAAGTTGAATATTGCAAATGGATGGGAAAATGACGTTCTCAAACTTTTGCATATTTTGTTTCAAGTATACTTTTGAGAATGTAGGTCTTTAATCCAAAATTTATGTTTTTCAAATGAACTACAATTTTAACACATAAGTTTCCAACGAAATGCATTGGCACTGATGTTTTAATGAACTTTCAAAGCCTAGTTAATTCACCTATGTTTGGCCGGTTAACCGTATTTAACGGATCTTAAAGGGTGCTTAAACACCTTCCTTTAGAACCCATAAGTTAAGTGAACCTTTAACAGGGTTAATTTAGCATTACGTTAGGTGTCCTAATTCACCTTAAAATAATTAGGTGGACT
This sequence comes from Przewalskia tangutica, assembly GCA_029844215.1. Lineage (NCBI taxonomy): Eukaryota > Viridiplantae > Streptophyta > Magnoliopsida > Solanales > Solanaceae > Przewalskia > Przewalskia tangutica. The sequence continues at coordinate 3,673,677 of CM056721.1, forward strand.
CTTTTTGCATATTTAATTGGGAATCACCATTGACCCGGTTAAAATGGGGTATAACAATACTTTCCTATACTACTTGTTAGCTTATGATGATCGTCATTGTGAGATGATCCTTGTGGATCTCTCTAGTACTAATGAGCCTTGTAGTGTTGGCGCCTTCTTGTTTGATGTGTGTAGGTGACCCCTTAAATTTGAGGACAAATTTCATTCAAGAATGATGCAACCAAAATCCATGAACTCATGAAGATGGGAACTCGAGAGCATTCCTTGGCCCCATCACGGGGATCCCAAGTGTAGAAGATCGCATGGGAGGAGAATAGGCATCAAAACGGCCATGTGTGAAGATGTGGTTATGCATGCAAAGAAGGTCATTCCTTAAATCGGAGATTTCATCAAAAGAAGACTAGCCAAACAAAGCCCTTCATTAAGGGTAGAATTGTAATAGTTCATTAGTATTCTTTTCACTATCTAGTATAAGTAGTAGTTATTTCATTTTGAAGACTTAGACTATCTTGAATATTGTTGTTTATGCTACTCATTGAGAGCTTGTCATTGAACCTTGTTTGAAAAGTTGGGTTGCTTGAAAATTCAATTCCCTTGAGGTATCTAATAGGACAAGTGTTTGCTTTGGTTGATCAATTAAGGTACATTGTTTAATATACTTTGGGTGTTTTTTATTCCAATTACGTGTCTTCCTTTTATCTTGTTTTCTTTCAATTCCACAATTTATATTGTATCACTCTACATCCACGAGGTTGGGGCTAAGGTCTGAGTACACACTACCCACCCCAGACCCCAATTACAATGGGGTACGTTTACGTGTTGTTGTTGTTGTTGTTACTCCTAGGCTCTATGTTTAGCAATTAAAACTGAGAAAACGAAACTGACCTGTCTAGTAGCCAAGATAGTCCCCGTGGCGACTGCATTAGAAAGCTTGCAAGTGCATCGAAGCACGACTGCGGGAAGCCCTGGAACGATATTCCTCCACGCATCATCACGTAAAGCCCTCAGCAAATCAGCAGTAAATGAAGCCTGATTGCTCCACTCTTGTACAGCTGTATCAGCCACTCTCAATTCAATCATCCTCTCCACCAACCACAACAAATGCCTCCCATTCGTCATTGCAGTATGCAAATTCAACCTCTGTATCGCCTCGGTCTCATTATGATCACCTCTAAAATCAGGACTCGAATAATCCTCCAACGACTCCTTCACAATCTTCAAACTACTCTGAAAAGCACGGTCCAACACTCTTTTCGCTGTCTCTTTAGATGAAAAGTCCCTCATAAGCTTAGCTACAAATGCCTTAGCGAATGCCATGTTAGGATGGTTATGAAGTGCTGATAATATCAATCCATGAAGCATTTCTTCAGAAGAAGCATTCCTATCAACCGAAACCCTAGCGAGAAGCTCTTGTGATTCCTCCTTGCCTAATAACGGAACGATACTGAGTATTTTCCTTTCTTCATCTTCAGTCCATGGAACAGCCTCAATGAAACGGACACAAGCCTTAATACAATCCTCAAATATTAATTCCAAAGCCACATGTAGTAAACACAAAGCTATCGAAACATTGCTTATAGTAATCGAAAAGTCATTAGTATATAAGAGCTGAAGAACAGTTAAATGATGATCGATTGATCCATTATATGAAGGAACACCGAGATTGAGTTTCCGGAACATTCTAGAAGAGTTTCCTGAATCAACGACGTCGATTGATTCCTTTTGCCAACGATCAGATAAGAGAGCATCGAAGTACTTACAACGACGAAGAACATTAGAGTGGAGATAGATCTGGACATCAGATTGAGATGAATCAACGGCTGAGATTGATTCGGAATCATCAGTATCGAATAACGGTAATTGATCGATGAACAGACGAAGCATGACGTCAGCCGTGGATGAATCGTTAAATCCACCGGTAGCAGTTATAACGGTGTGAGAAGATGTGCGGCGAATACCTGGTGGCTTTTGAGTCCGTTCCGTTAGGGTATTATCCGGACGAGAGTCGATGATTCCGATAGTTGAAGAAATTCGACTATTACTACCAACACGTTGTCGTTTTTTGCCGGAGGTGACTCCGCTGGCACCGCCGCCGCCGACCGTCATGTGATTATGCTAGAGGTTCTTTCAATCAAGTTTCGGATAAGGATGATTGGGATTTCTTCCTCAAGTGTTCAAAACAGTATGTGTAGTAAATTAAGGGCTCAAATAAAAAAATAATGTACTAAACTTTTTAATCAATGGGTTGAGATTGCCGGATTTGGTGTATTGTGAGACAAATGGATAAAATCGAGTTGATGATCTGACGTGTCCGGGGCCCATCTACTGATAAGGCCACTTTATTTTATTGTTGGATCAATTTTGGAAGACTACGCTAAACAGGCGCGAATTCAGATAATAAAATCTGCTCGTGCAAAAAAAATCGAATAGAGTATAAAATGATGTCGTTTTGTGGCTATTGACAACAAAATGATGTCGTTTTTTCCACTCTGCTTACAGTGGATCTGCTAGATCGTTTTGTATTTTAAAAAAATAGAAATTTTGGTGGTGTAACTAGTGCTGTTATCGGTTCGGACACGTCCGGGTATCCACTTACCGGAACCGGTCCGATAAGCTTACCGGTCCGGACCGATAAGGTTTCGGTCCTGGAACGAGATCCGGTCTCGGACCGAAACCTTATCGGTCCGGTTCTCGGTCCGGTTCTCGGTCCGATTCTCGGTCCGGTTCTCGGTCCGGACCGGTAAGAATTTTCCGGATCGGGCCGATTTTATTTTTTAAATTGAATTTCCAATACTGAAATTGACATTCTCGGACACATTACCACGAAATTTTTACGTTGAAATATATTGTATAGCGCGAGATATTTAGATTTGAAAATGGACAATTGGTAACAATTTTGGGTAAAAGTGAAATTGATTGGCAAGACGGATGTTTTTTAAGAAATTGGCTACTCTAAACTGCTTTAGCTGTTTGTCCGGCCCTATCTCGAAAAAATACGTGAAATCAAAAAAACATTAGGTCAAACGGACATCCGAGCGCAAAGTTATGATCATTTAAAGTTTCATTAATTTACAACTAATTGTGATTTCATGAGGGACCGGTTGGGGGCTTGCCGGATGGGGCCGGGGTGACGTGGATCAAAGGGTGGGGGGTTGTGGTTCACGGTATTTATCAAGTTACCGGTCCGCTTATATCGGCCCGAGTATTTTTTGATACTCGATCCGACCGCAAGGTTTTGGTTCAGATTCGGTCCAGCCATCTGGTCCTGTTTTCTGATAATTATCGAGATCCCACCTCTAATGTTCTGCAGAAATCGCACCACCGCTACAATGGATCCGCCACTAACACTAATGCCCCTAAAACCAAACTATTTACGCGTGCGTGTTCCTATTACTTTTCATACCCCTAAACTATTTGCGTGTCATACTCCCAAACCTTTACGTACTTCAACCCCAAACAAAACGTGAACCTCCACTGCAATGTGAACCCCCGACACTTCACTGCAATTACGAACACTTCCAAGTTATGATTGAATAACTGAGTTGAGCATCTTAAAACCTTACCTTAATGTAAAACCTTTAATTTTCTTTGAAACTTTCAACGCTGGGCACCATCTATTAGTTTTTGTAATACCGTGGCTTCAAAGAATCACTTGATTCAAAGATGAATTTCTCCTAATCACCAAAAGAAATCAGCAAACGGTATAATTTTGAGTTTTGACACACTGAAAAATTATTGAGTAAAATACTTATCTTGCACTCACGTCATTTCAAGAGATGTACCTTCGAGGTTTCCAAAGCTCGAGATGGAAAAGTCACGTGCTGATAACGTGTTATAAAATAATAAATTAAGGCAATAATATTTGTAGAGAAAGAGAGACGAAAACTCTTGTTTCTTTTGAGGGATGAAATACAATTAAGGAAATATATCTATTTATAGGAGAAAATTAATTTGGTCCCAAAGTTATTAGTCCTAATATTTTTCTTAAAGATAGGCGTCCACAATATATGATAATATCTATAACATCAAGTATTTTTTTTTTCTACCTGAACTATCAGGTGTCAAATTTCCTACATAAACTATCATCAACTAGTTAACAAAACACACATGAACTATTTCACTTATTTTACCTCACCTATCACGTAGAAAAGTGAACAAATGAATAGACCTATTCATGTATATTATGGGATAATACTAATCTAACATATACACCTAACAACTATATTTGAACATGAATAGACCTATTCATGTATTCAAATTTGAAAACCAAGTTTAGACTTTCAACATATATTGGGTATGGTGTACAATGATATTGATATCAAATTACATTTTGCATATTGTGCATACATTGAGTAAATAATTCTCTACACCCTTGTGTTAATTTCTTGCAGAAGCTCCTGAGATACTTTTCCCTAATTTTGTTTTGGTAGGACAAAAATGACATTTAATATCTTTTAATTCTTCCATTGACTTTTAGTGTACGCGCGTAATCAATCTTTTGCTGTAAGGTAGGTGATAATATATTTCATTTCAGAAAATATGAAATCCATAAAAAAAATAGAATGATATTAAATGGTTTTAAACAGGGTCGTTTCAAATATTTTGGGGTCCTGTTCTAATTCATAAAATTAAGCTCTTAATTGGGCTAAGACCTGCGAATTATGGGTTTTTACAGTAAATTATGGCTAATACTACTTAATAAAAAATGAAAAAAGATACCCTAAATTTTTTTGTTTTTCGGGGCCCTGTGCGTTAGCACACCTCGCACGGATCCAAATACGGCCATGGTTTTAAAGAGAAAAAGAGAGACAGTAAAAATAGGACAAATCAATATTTTGTACTAACTAATATGCTAATTTGCGAAAGGGGAATTATCAAGTTTCTTGTAAACATGTATATCATAGAAATAATTGTATCCCTACCCATAATTAGAATATTTCCATATATTGTGTAAATATAATTATGGTAAGACTAGGATTCCTCTTTTGTATATGTTTAAGATTCCTATTGTATAAGGGATGAACATTGTACTCTATATATACCTTGATATTAATGAAAGACTCCCCAAGAGAGATTAATATCATCTTACATGGTATCAAGAGCCTAAAACAAAAACCCTAGTTTTTTAGTTGAGCTACCGCCGGCCCCCCACCCCCCTTCGGTTGCCGCGGCGCCTCTCCCTCCTCCCTCCAAAATTTCTAGGTTTTTCTTTTTCTTTTCCCTCTTCTCTAAATGGATGATCAGGATTCTCCCACTATTCTTGACGCTTCTACCTCCACAAATCCCATCACCAAGTCGTCACCCTCTTTTCATCCCGCCCTAACTGTTTCCAACATCAAGAACCATATCCTCATCCTTCTTGATAAAAAAAACAGTCAGTATTCTTCTTGGGTTGAACTGTTTCTAAATCATGCATGTCTCTACAACGTGGTTGATCATATTGATGACATCATTCCGCGCCCTCAGGAGGTTGATGATTCTACTTGGCGTCGTCTAGACGCCGACGTCAAACAATGGATATATGGTAGTATTTTTCAGGATCTACTTCTTACTATCATGAAGTCTGACTCCACAGCCCGTGACTTGTGGAATCGTTTGGAGGAAATTTTTCAGGACAATAAGCACACCCGTGCTGTGTATTTAGAGGAGCAATTTAACAATACACGTCTTGAAAACTTTTCCAATGCGATCGAAGATCGCAAACGATTAAAGCTACCGACATATCAATCATTGATGTCGACTATCGCATCGACATCAAACTGGTGTTACAATTGATTGTTGATCTTCCTAAAGGTTAGGAATATGATATTCAACAGGCGAATTTCCTTTCATACTTATAATTCAAAGGAAATTAAACATACCTCCATCCCAAATATTACACAAAAATTGAAAGATAAAAATCTTTATAGTAATAATATAATATAAGTGTCACCGACAACGGATGTGGTGGGATGGATAAGATCTCTCCATCCTTAATAAGAGGTATTGGGCTTAGGGGTCTTACGCAACACAAATTCAAATTAATCGAGGCTTCAATGTAGATATCGGACACCCCGGGAGAAATACATAGAAAAAATATAAGGGTCACAAGTTATGCTATGATTTATGTGTTTCTATTTTCGTGAATTCAAATGTGGAAGAATATTTAATACTCCACGCTATGGCCCTTCCGACAACATTTGAATTTGGTGAGTGAGTAGTGGACACACTGTCCCAAAGGCGCCTATGTCAATGAATGTAAAAGATCTGAACCTATGAATACTCTCACGTAGTCTGCCTCTTTCAATTTTTTCTCATTAATGAACTTCAGGGTCCGTCTCACCTGTTTCCTGTTCTTGTTGCATTTTGCACCTCTTTCCTGCTAAATTACATATATATCCTCATCATGTGTCTCCGTGGGCTCGTTTGGTTTATTGTATTGCAATAATTAATCTTACTGTAATTTTCACGTAGATGATAGCATAGTGGTAGTTCAAATTCCAGCAAGGTAAAGTATTAGATGATTTTTCCCACTCTCTGATTTGATGGGCTGCTTGTACCGGTGTGAAATAGCAGGTACTCCATGAGATTGGTCGAACTACGTACAAAAATTGGCTCGAGACTCCGCAATTATAAAAAAAAAAAGGAGACGACGTTTGATGGACTATATCAGAAAAAATAAAAATTGCATAATTAATGCATTGGTTGGTCGGTGATATTAGGTAGTAGTATATTATTTTAGGTGAAATAAATTTATGTGTAATAAAAATATAAAGATTAAACTATTTAAAGATAAAAATGCACTTTTAAAATAGGTTTTACATATAATTTTTCATTATTGATCATTACATAGTTTTTTTTATTATTAATTACTACATACAACATGAACTTACCAACCAAAATAATTATCGATCCTTTTAAGCAATATAATATGTTCAACCAAAACATTGACAAAATCTTTCCATGTTGCCTTGACTATATATGTACATACAAAAGATAACAAAAGAAAAACAATAGGTAACACTATTCTCTCAATAATTGTGTGAGGAGCTGAGGCCTAAACTTATATATATAACTTGAATTGGATGCAATATATTTGATTCATTTCAATAATGAAAGATTAGAGAATTCCATCGGGAAAAAAAAGGGAAAACAAACTAGTAAGATTGTATAGTACATTTAATATCTTTTAATTCTTCCATTGACTTTTGGTGTACGCCCGTAATCAATCTTTTGCTGTAAGGTAGGTGATAATATATTTCATTTCAGAAAATATGAAATCCATAAAAAAATAGAATGGTATTAAATGGTTTTAAACAGGGTCGTCTCAAATATTTTGGGGTCATATTCTAATTCGTAAAATTGAGTCCTTAGTTAGGCTAAGACCTGCGAATTATGGGTTTTTACAGTAAATTATGGCTAATACTACTTAATAAAAAATGAAAAAAGAGATCTTAATTTTTTTTGTTTTTCGGGGGCCCTGTGCGGTAGCACACCTCGCGCGGATCCAAATACGGTCATGGTTTTAAAGAGAAAAAGAGAGACAGTAAAAATAGGACAAATCAATATTTTGTACTAACTAATATGCTAATTTGGGAAAGGGGAATTATCAAGTTTCTTGTAAACATGTATATCATAGAAACAATTGTATTCCTATTCATAATTAGAATATTTTCGTATATTGTGTAAATATAATTATGGTAAGACTAGGATTCCTCTTTTGTATAGGTTTAAGATTCCTATTGTATAAGGGATGAACATTGTACTTTATATATACTTTGATATTAATGAAAGACGCCCCAAGAGAGATTAATATCATCTTACATGGTATCAAGAGCCTAAAACAAAAACTCTAGTTTTTTAGTTGAGCCACACCCTCTCTCATCCCTCCAAAAAGTTTAGGTTTTTCTTTTTCTTTCCCCTCTTTCTCTAAATGGATGATCAGGATTCTCCCACTATTCTTGATGCTTCTACCTCCACAAATTCCACCACCAAGTCGTAACCCTCTTTTCATCCCGCCCTAACTGTTTCCAACATCAAGAACCATATCCCCATCCTTATTGATCAAGAAAAGCGATCGATTCTCGTCAGGTTGAACTGTTTCGAAATCATGCATGTCTCTACAATGTGCTTGATCATATTGATGACACAATTTCGCGCCCTCAGGAGGTTGATGATTCTACTTGGCGTCGTCTAGACGCCGACGTCAAACAATGGATATATGATAGTATTTCTCAGGATATACTTCTTACTATCATGAAATCTGACTCCACGGCCCGTGACTTGTGGAATCGTTTGGAGGAAATTTTTCAGGACAATAAGCACACCCGTGCTGTGTATTTAGAGGAGCAATTTAACAATACACGTCTTGAAAACTTTTTCAATGTGACTGAGTACTGCAAACAATTAAAGCTAATGACGGATCAACTTGATATTGTCGACTCACCTGTTACTGACACCAAACTGGTGTTACAATTGATTGTTGGTCTTCCTAAAGACGAATATGATACTTTGACCACCATGATTCAACAGGCAGATCTGTTACCCAGCTTTAACAAAGCTCGCTAGCAGTTGTTGCTCGAAGAGACTCGGCGTGCTAAGCAGGATGAGCACAGTCAGAAGGCATTAGCTGTTGAAACGCGCCCTCAAGATCCAACGCCGCCAGAAATCTCTCAACCGTAGCAGGGACGCGATGGAAATGGTGGCAGGGGCCGCGGCAGAGGAGGTCATGGTCGTGGCAAGGGTTGCGGTCAACAGAACCAACAACGAATGCAGCGAGGATAGCAGAACAAGCTGGGCGGCTCGCCGGCGATTCGTCTGACGCGGACGCCTCCGTCTGGCCGCGACACCCCAAGTCTGAGCCACAACGCCCGGTTGAGCCTCGGTGCCAAGTCCATTCCAGAACCAGCAGCCCTACAATCTGTATTCTTACCCCGGTTTGTTAGGACCCGCTCCAGCCTCGCAGCAGGCCCACTTCATGTAAGGTCAGGTCCCGCAGCCCTCCGGCATGACACCCACTTAGTTGGGTCAGGCGTTCAGCACCCTCTCTATGCAACAGCCAGACAATACTTGGTACATGGACTCAGGCGCCACATCTCACGTCACTCAGTCTGCATGTACTATTCCTAAACTGTTTAGTTTAAAGCATCCTCAATATGTTACAGTTGGTAGTGGACAACGCATTCCAGTTAAAGGTTCTGGTACCTCATACACACAACCTCCTCATCCACCTTTCTCACTCAAAAACACCCTATATGCCCCCCACATGATTAAAAACCTCATATCTGTCCGCCAATTTACTCGTAATAATTCTGTCTCTGTGGATTTTGACCCTTTTGGTTTTTCTATGAAGGATCATCATACGGGAACACCTCTTACGAGATGTAATAGCACGGGGGCTCTTTATCCATTCACTTCCATCCCCGCTTCCAGATCTTGCTCTCCCGTCACTCTAGCGGTTATTTCTTCCTCAACATGGCATAATAGGCTTGGTCACCCAGGAACCCTAGTTTTTAATTTTCTTAGAGGTAATAATTTCATTGTTTGTAATGGGAAACTTGCCCAAAATTATGTTTCTTGCTCCTTAGGCAAACATATTCGTCTTCTGTTTAAATCATCTACTAGTGTTACATTTGCTCCATTTGATATTATACATGTCGATTTATGGACATCTCTTGTCTCTAGTTCTCTCGGTCATAAATACTATCTTGTGTTGCTTGATGATTTTTCACGCTACGTTTGGTTATATCCTCTTAAATTTAAATCAGAAGTGTTCGCCAAATTTCTTGAGTTTCGCCAGTTCATTCAAACACAATTTGGAAAAGGTATAAAATCATTTCAATGCGATAATGGTCGTGAATTCAATAACTCTATATTTCACCGCTTTTGTACCAATAATGACATGGTCTTTCGCTTCTCCTGCCCTCATACATCACCACAAAACGGTAAAGTTGAAAGAATCATCCGCACCATTAACAATATGATTCGCACTCTATTGATTCATGTCTACCTCCTTCCACCCTTCTGGGTCTATGCTGCTAAAATGTCATAATACATTCTAAATATTCTCCCTACTAGCACTCTTCACAATATGACCCCTACCAAAATCCTCTACCATAGAGTCCCCTCATATGATCATCTACGGATTTTCGGTTGTCTGTGCTATCCCAACCATAGCTCTAACGCCCCCCACAAACTTGCTCCTAGGTCCACTCCATGTGTCTTCCTAGGATTCCCGCCGAACCATAGGGGTTATCTATGCTATGACTTGTCGACTCGTCAAATCCACATATCTCGGCACGCCACATTCGACGAGACCACATTCCCGTTTTCGAATCTTCCAAAATTCCAAAAACCACACTACTCATTTCTTGACGAGCCTGCCATCTCTCCCCTCATCCTCGAACAGCTCACATCCTCGGTTCGCCCGTCGCGGCGCACGATTTCCGATGAGCAATCTTGAGAACACCGTCGACGCGCGACCACATGCGCGGCGCGCCGAACTTGAAGCTCACAACCTTCGCGCGCAGCGCCTGCCAGTCTCGGACACACTCCACCCACCGCCTACTCATCCAATGAAAACTCGTTCAAAATATGGAATCTTCAAACCCAAAGTCTATTTCAACTTGTCTGCCCAAACCATCTCTCCACTTCCAAAGAATCCAAAATTGGCCAAACAAGACCCTAATTTGAATGCGGCTATGTATGAAGAATTCAATATTTTGACTAAACAACACACGTGGGATCTAGTACCTAGACCTGAGGGGGTGAATGTAATTCGTTGTATGTGGTTTTTTCGTCACAAGTTCAGAGACAATGGGGATCTTGAGAGGTATAAGGCCCATCTTATGACTAATGTCACAAATCAGCAGGAGGGCATTGATTATGGAGAGACCTCCAGCCCGGTTGTCAAACCGGATACTATTCGCACAGTTTTGAGCATTGCCATGGAAAAACACTGACCGATCCATCAACTTGATGTGAAGAATGCATTCTTACATGGGTACCTGAGAGAAACATTGTACATGCATCAGCCGTCTGGGTTCACCCATCCAGCAGTCCCTCACTATGTGTGTCGTCTCCGTAAGTCACTAAATGGTCTGAAACAGGCCCCCCGTGCGTGGTATGATCGTTTTGTCAGGTATATCTTGCATATTGGGTTTGTATGCAGCAAGAGTGATACATCACTCTTTATTTTTCATCGAGGTAGTAGCAATGCTTACTTATTACTGTACGTGGATGATATTGTTCTGACTGTCTCTTCGGATAGAGTGAAAAATGAGATTATTGTCTTGCTTAAGTTCGAATTTGTAATGACTGATTTGGAAAAGCTAAGTTATTTCTTGGGGATGTCAGTGATCAGGTCTGCCAATCACATGTTCTTGTGTCAGCGTAAATAAGCAGAGGAGATAGTGTACATGGCGAAGATGGCGAATTGCAAAGTTATGCCTACTCTAGTCGATTCGAAATCTAAGCTCAGTGCTATGGGTGGTGCTCCAGTCTCTGATCTACATTTACCATGCCGACATAGCTTATGTTGTCAGTGCACTTATTTCATCATTTCACTGCTCTTAAGCGTATCATTCGATACATTAAGGATACTTTTGATTATGGTTTGCACCTATACCCCTCTGCACCAAACATGTTGCTTTCATATACAGATGCAGATTGGGCAGAGTGTCCGGACACGCGACGCTCCACCTCCCGTTTTTATGTTTTTTAAGGGATAATCTAATTTCTTGATCTGCCAAGCGACATACTACCTTATCTCGATGGGCCACCACTCCGCTGAGATTGATTATTTACTTATTTCTCACATGACATGTTAAATCTCCCCCCTGTGCACCAGTAATAACGATCTTAACAACGAATTAAATAATACATGTGCATCAACATGATCCTTTTACCTACTTCACCAAACTTGTTTCGGGGTTAAGATGTCGGTGAAAGTGAAAGGATAATGGCTAATCAGAATTTTAATTCATGTTTAAGCTATTTGTTTAATTATAATTGGAAATATAACACCAGAATTAGGTGGAGAGTTAACATTAGATCATATCCACGTTTAAGCAGTCAACTAACGTAGACTCCTTCAATTGAAGGCTAAAATTTTGGAGATGGATTGATTGTGTTCTACTTGAAATGGTCATACGCCATTTCATTCTACCAACAAATTGTTGACTTTATTTAAACCATGAACAGTGCAAAATATACTCCTAAATATAAGTTGAAAATAAAAGGATAAAGGAGTTGTCTTTAATTGTGATTTATCTAGCCATTAAAAAGTTTCTTGGGATATCGTGGATTTGAAATTTGATTTGTAGCAAATTTAAATTTTTGGGATCTAATATTCCTTCAATATACATATTGTTTCAGCAGGGCCGTCTCAAACATTTTGAAGGTCCTGTTCTAATTCGTAAAATGAGCCCTTAATATAAGTAATAAGTTTGATTTGAAATCTGAATTTGAACCTCTACATGTGCGCGCCACTGACACTGAATCACTTTACTCTGATTGGGCTAAGACCTGCGAATTATGAACATTTACAGTAAATTCTGGTTAATACAACTTCAAGTTAATCAACCCATACTTTGATTGAGCTAAGACCTCCATATAGCTAGTCTTCACATTATGTCGAATGGATCACTTATATCACAGTTTGAATCCAATCTTTGTATTAGAGAGCGTCCAATGAGAGTTCTTTCTCTCATATATTTTCTTAAAAATCTCTTGTATAGTTAAATCATACATTGTAAATGTACTCTTATAAGAAAAATTAAGGCCGACATTAAAAACTAAACTTATGTTCTACCCTTGTAGACTTTTATAGCATCCTTTATGTGTGAACTCTTATTTTCAATAATTTTTTGGGCAAGTATTTTGAAAACTTTAACAAATAACTTAAACATGTGTGTGATTATTTTTCATAGGATATGCATGTGAGGTTGTTTTTGTAAATAGACGTTGGTAAGACTCGTACTCTTACGATCCCGTAATCAAATCACTGTATATTATTGACACAGAACCGTCACAAACAATTTGGGGGTCCTGTTTTAATTCGTAAAAGTGAGTCCTTAATATAAGTAAATATACGATTTTAATAATTAAAAATTATTTTAAATTGTAAATAACAACCCCATACAACTTCAAGTTAATCAACTCATACTTTGATTGAGCTAAGACCTGTAAATTATGAGTCTTTAAAGTAAATTTTGACTAATACTACTTAATAAAAAATAAAAAAGAGGTCCATAAAAAAATTTATTTTTCAAGGGCCCTGTGCCGCAGTACATCTCGCACGGGCCCAAAGATGGCCTGTATTGACATATTAGGGTAATTTACTTTAGTCTACCATATTAATTTCTCAAAGTCAATGTATTTTAACATATTCAATTGAAGTAATTAATAAGCTTAAAAGCGATCAACTTACTTATAGTGCCATTATTTATAAATGCGTGTAGGTTATTAATGTAAAAGGTAGGGGAGTCTAATTTTCAAGTACATTTATTAAGAGCAGAACAAGTTGTTGATCTCCCAGCAAAGGAGGACCTAAAGAAGTATTTTGATAAATCAGACTTTTGGACAGTTTTGGTAGTTATGTTCTTCTAATTTTTGTAAATGAAGCAGTATGGACACATTTTAGGAACTGCATTTGAAGTACAAGTATAAAAATGTACGTAATAATAATTTGATAGAAACAATCATTGAATTACTTTTGCTTTTAGCTTATAATTTTACATATATCCTAATTGTAAGATGTTAGAAATAATTTCCATTCGGAATTTCTTTCATTAATCACAATATATATAGTTATACAAATGTGATTCTTAATATAGTAAGAATCCTAAGTTATCTTAAATACATGATACTAATAAATACAATATATACTGTAAATATTTGAAGAATATTCGCTAACACACCCCCCTCAGACGGAGCGGGAGGAGGCCGAATGCTCATCTAAAGTCTGTGAACAGTTGTTTGGGTAGTCCCTTTGTGAAGATGTCTGCATACTGATAAGAGCAAGATACTTGTAGAATTTTGACAAGACCACGTGCCACCTTCTCACGAACAAAATGAATATCCATCTCAATATGTTTGGTCCGCTGATGCTGGACCGAATTATGAGACATATAGATAGCAGATATGTTATCGCAATAGACTATAGATGCATTACGCAATGGACAACTCAGCTCCAAGAGGAGATTCCGAAGCCAACAGATCTCAACAACTACATTAGCAACACCCCTATACTCTGCTTCAGCACTGGATCGGGATAACGTGGCTTGTCGCCGCGGACGAGATCAGATTATCCCCTAAGAACACACAATAGCCTGAAGTAGAGCGTCTCGTGTCCGGGCACCCTGCCCAATCAGCATCTGTGTAGTAAAGTAACCTGTTCGGAGATGAGGGGTAGAGATGCAACTCATAGTCAGGAGTGCCCTTAATGTATCTGATAATACGCTTAAGAGTAGCAAAATCCCTCGGAGCATGCATGAACAGACACACCTGCTGGACGACATATGCAATGTCGGGCCTGGTGAAAGTGAGGTACTAAAGAACACCTGTAAGACTTCGATAGAGAGTAGGATCAGACACTATATCACCCTCAGAAACACTGAGCTTGAATTTCGAATCAACAAGAGTAGGCATAACCTTGCAATTCAACATCTTAGCTCTGAACACAATTTCTTCTGCATACTTACGCTGACTCAGGAACATAGTATCTGCATATCTAGTGACTGATATACCCAAGAAGTAACTCAGCTTGTCCAAATCAGTCATAGCAAATTCAGTTTTGAGAAGAGCAATAATGTCATTTTCAACTTATCAGATGAGGCAGTGAGAATAATGTCATCAACATATAATAACAAGTAAGCGATGTCACTACCATGATGAAAAATGAACAGAAAGGTGTCACACCTGTTGCAAATGAACCCAATCTGCATAATATACCTGGAAAACCGGTCATACCAAGCACGAGGTGCCTGCTTTAGACCATAGAGTGACTTCCTGAGACGACAGACATAATGAGGAACAACCGGATGAACAAAACCGGTGGCGATCGTGTATCTGATTTCTTTCAAATCCCCATGAAGAAATGCATTCTTGACATCCAACTGATGAATCGACCACTTCTTACCCATAGCAATGCTAAGAACAGTACGAACCGTAGTCGGTTTAACAACCGGGCTAAAGGTATCACCACAGTCAATGCCCTCCTACTGATTAGTGTCATTTGCCACAATTCTAGCCTTGTAGCGTTCCAAAACACCATTATCTCTGAATTTGTGACGAAAAAGCCACAAGCAACTGATCACATTCACCCCCTTTGGTCTAGGGACAAGATCCCAAGTATGCAGCTTAGTTAAAGCAGTATATTCCTCAGGCATGGCTGCATTTTAATTAGGGTCAAGTTTGGCCAATTCGGGGTTCTTTGGGAGTGGATAAATGATTTGGACAGACAGGTTAAACTGGACTTTAGGTTTGAAAATCTCATGTTTGGCACGAGTTTTCATTTGGTGACTGGGGACATTGGGTAGTGGCATTGTTGAAGTGACAGGTTCAGAGGTTAGTTCACTAGAAGGGTGCACCGCGGTGCATCCTCAGGGGACCGCGGTGTTGAAGGCGATGGATGAGTAGTGAACTCACCAGAAGAGGGGAATCGTGGTGCTAAAAGTTCTGCAGGAAGAGGGGGCTCACTGGCAAGCAGGCACCGCGGTGCATCATCGAGGGACCGCGGTGTTAAAAGTTCTCCAGGAAGAGGGGACTCACTAGAAGGATGGCACCGCGGTGTATCCACTGTGGACCGTGGTTCTGAAGTCGAAATTTGGGTAAGCTGACTTAGAATGTTTGGGGATATGACTGGTTCATCAAGAAATGAGTAGTCTGATTTCCGGTACTTCTGAGTTCTGAGGGTTTGAAAATGGAAATATCGTCTCGTTGAACGTGACATGACGAGAGATGTGAATTTGACTAGTGGACAAGTCATAGCACATATAACCCCTATGATTGGGTGGGAAAACGAGGAATACACAGGGTGTGTAGTTCGAGGAGCCAACATATGAGGGGTGGTGGAGGTAAGATTGGGATAGCACAGACAACCGAAGATCCGTATGTGGTCATAAGAATGAGTCATACGATATAAAATGTTTGTGGGGGTCTTGTTTTGTAATGTGCTAGTAGGCAAAATATTTAGAAGGTATTCTACCATTTTGACAAAATAGACCCAGAAAGATGATGGCAGACAGGCATGAAATAGGTGGGTACGGACCATGTTATTAATAGTACGAATAATTCGTTCAGCTTTACTATTTTGAGGCGAGGTGTGAGGACAAGAGAAGCGGAACACCATGCCTTGTTGGGAGCAAAAATTATGGAAAATCGAATTATTAAATTCATGTCCGTTATCACATTGAAATGATTTGATGGATTTTTCTAACTGAGTTTTAATAAATCTGTGAAACTCAAGAAATTTAGCAAAAACTTCAGATTTAAATTTTAGAGGATAAATCCATACAAAATGTGAGAAATCATCCAAAAACACAAGATATAATTTATGACATAGAGAGCTAACAACAGGAGAGGTCCACAAGTCAGCATGAACAATGTCAAATGGTGAAACGGTAATATTCATTGAAGACACGAAAGGAAGACGAGTATGCTTGTCAAGCGGGCAAGAAAAACAATGTTGGGCAAGTTTTCCATTATTATATTTAATTCGCTGATTGTTTCTAAGAAAAGAAAAAACACGATCTCCTGGATGCCCAAGCCTATTGTGTCAGGTGGATGGAGGTAATGCAGCAATGTAGACTGGTTGTTGAGTTCTGACAGCGGAAGAGTTTGTGAATGGGTAGAGGTCTCCCACACTATTGCATCGAGTAAGAATTCTCCCCGTATTGAGATCCTTCACAGAGAAACCAAAAGAGTCAATATCTACAGACACCCAATTATTACGAGTGAATTTCCTAACAGATATCAATTTTTTAATAATTTGAGGGGCGTAGAGGACATGGTTAAGTGAGAAGTGTGGATGAGGATTTTTGATTTGTGTATTGCCATAACCTGTAATTAGAATGCGGTGACCATTGCCAACAGTAATGTATTGAAGATACTTTAACTGAAGCAGTTGGGAGAAATTACCTGAAGAGTTGGTCAAGTGTGATGTGGCTCCGGAGTCCATATACCAATTATTGTCAGGCGGTTGCAGAGTGAGTGTGTTGAAAGTTTGGCCCAAATCAGTGGGTTACATCTGTTGGGCTAAAGAAAACTGTTGTGCTGGCATCAGATGTGCTTGTTGAGGAGATGGGCACATTGAGAGATGGGCACTGTTGGTGCCGCAGGATCTTGGGCCGCCATGCCGCTGAAAGCAGGCCCCGGCTTTGGGCCGCCACCGCCTTCTTTGGACATTCGCCATCGCTTGGTGGTGCTACCGGGTATTTGGCGTTATTCTTCTTCTTTGTAATTTTCCTTTGCCTCGATCCTTTTCCTTGTTTCCTTGTCCGCGACCTCTGTTGCCTCTGCCTTTACCGCGGTTCTGAAGCTGCTGATGGTCCTGGTGGAGCAGTAGTCGGCGAATGCAAATTTTCAACTGCTAATGTTTTTTGATTGTGCTCATCCTGTTTAGCACGTCGTGTTTCTTCCAACAACAATTGAGACTGTGCCTTGTTGAAGGATGGAAGTGGATCAGTCTGTTGAATTATTGCTGCAAGAGTATCATATTCCCCCTTTGGTAATCCTGCAACAAGTTGTAGTACCATCTTAGTCTCAAAATGTATGTCCCAAACACGAGAGTTGGTCGTGATAAGTTTGATCGCTTCGATTCGGTCATGTTGTTAAAATTCTCAAGGCGGGTGTTGTTGAATTGCTCCTCTAAATACACCGCCCTGATATTTTTGTTATCTTGAAAATTTCCTCCAAGCGTACCCAAAGTTCGCGTGCCGAAGCACCTGTTTTCAGGATAGTGCACATCAAGTCCTTAGATATAGTACCATAAATCCATTGTTTGACGATAGCGTCAAGACGACACCATGTTGAATCATCAATGTCAGAGGGGCGATGGATTGACGCATCAATATGGTCGAGCACGTTGTACGCACAAGCATGAATATAAAACAATTCCACCAACATAGAATATTGACAGTCTTCTTGATCAAGAGTAATAGGGACAGGGTTCTTGATGTTTGTGACATCAAAAGCCGAATGAAAAGACGACTTTGTGGAGGGAAGTGTGGTGTCATCTATGTCAGAGGTGGAACCATTAGATTTAGGAGAAGTGGGAGGAGACATGATAGCCACAGGTTTGAAGAATATTCGCTAACACTAATAATTATCCGATTAACTAAAAAATCATATATAATTTGAGATCTCGCGTTTCTATAATAGTTATTACATTAGTCAATTGGCACAGTAAAATTATACCGTAGAATGTTACTTAAAAGTTTATCGAAGAATAACTAAGTATGTGTATCTTTTACAAGTGTTTTTTAACTTGAGGTTGAGAAACATTTTTTGGATCAAACACATATTTATCAAGAAGTAGAAATATTTTTTTTAAAAGTAAAAAAGTGTTTTTAAAAAAAAAAAATTGTTATTGTCAAGTCAATTGAAAACTTTGCATTTTTTAATCGGAAATTGCACTATGAACTAGTATTTACTATTTAGGGTTCTTTTACTTTAACGGGATCATGATCTCATGAGCATAAGATGATCGCGACGGTTTGTTGTGTCGGTCCGAAGATTGATAGGTTTTCAACAATTCTTTTATTAATTATTTATTAACTAAGGGTGTGAGTATTTAATTTTCTCATTGATCAAAATATTTTAAAAAATATTATCTCTAAAGCATCATTTCTTTAAATAACTTTCTTAGTAGAGGTAGGAATAACCATTTCTTTAAATGACATTTCAAGTTCATTATTTTATTCCACCTCCCAAACACTTGCAACCCACACAAACCTCTTCAACTCCCCCAACACCCACACCAAACACACCCTAAAAGAAAGACAAGTTTTCAACAGTAATTTGTGCCTTAGTAAATAGAAACGCCTAGCTAGGAAAACTAGGATATATCATCTAATATTTGGTTGTTGCCTTCACACTTTGCTTACCCAACAATCAAAGGAAGCCTTTCCCAACTATTATTTCTTTACGAAAAATCAAACTCTAGTTCCTGAGAGAAGTGGTAATTAATTTATTCTGATAAGTAGTACTCCATATAAATTATTTTCAGTGTGTTACTGTAAAAACCATTAATTCTTTTTGTTAAATCCAAAAAGTACAACATGATCAGCTCCCCAAACTTTTAACATGAGAAAGATCAATTCCTAGGCCCCATTTATGCAATCAGTCATAAGTGAAATGGATAACACTCTTTCCGTTTCATTTTAAATGTGTTAGGGGACATGATTTGAAATAATAATTTGAAATCATATGATTTGAAGTTTAAGTTTTGTTTGAACATGTAATTTGAGTTTTTTAAATTATATCTTTTCCCATTTACATAACTTCCAAAAGTTGTGAAAACCATCAAAACTTTCATAATTTTTATGCAATCTTATCAAATAAGCAAGTCATAGTTCATAACAAAATTAATACGCTGCTCGAATACCTTCCTAAAAAATACAACATCAATTGAGCAAACTTTAGTTCAATAAAAATGAAAATTGAATATGAATAGTACTGTAACTATTCTTTAATATACTCTTCCCACATGGTATGAACAATCTCTTTACGCCGATCATGCAACTGTATCATCATATTCATATTCCGTGATTATTTCATCACTCCTTTGGTATTCCCGCAAAAACTTTTGTATATATACAATATAGATTATGTATTGAACAATTATATCGAGTACAATATAAAGTCGATCAATTGGTATATATATACTAATTTATGGATTTTTTTTTATAAAATATAAATTTATGGGTCAAATTTTATATTTTAAAAAATGGGAAATCATACTTTGGAATCCCAAATCACACATTTTCTGATGATATGGGATTTCAAACAATGACATAAAGTTGAAGTTTAAGTTATATCTAAATTACATAAACAAACGTGATTTGAAATCAAATTATGAAATCATAGTATGAAAACACATGGCCAAACACCTACTTATTTTGAATTGAAATAAAATTTAAGAAATACTCGTAAAAGAAGACTTATGAATCTCATAGTCTTAAATTAAAAATGTGTGTAATGTATTAAAATATCATTTGAATCTTGTGATTTTAAAATTATCAATATTTATGAATTGTCAATTTACTAAATATAAAAACAGATATTCTTTTTGAAATATATTAAAAATGAAAGTAACACTTAAAATATATAAAAAAGGAAAGTAAGACAATTAAAGGTAAATTGGAACGGCAAGATTATAGGATGATAAAAAAAAATATGAAGGACGACAACGTCATTTCATCTTTGCTCAAACGGTCTCTACGTCTCTCTCTATACACAAATGTCATTTCCTTAACAAAACTTCACTCTATAGTATAGTCTATACATTGCTCAACCGGTATCAGCAAAAGAATCTCATTGTTTCTCTTTCTCTCTCTAAAATGCTAACTCCATATTGATCACCTCAATAATCTCCTATACATTTTCTCTTACTCTAGTATTGCCGGAAATAATGGCGGTTTCCGGCGAGAAGAACTCTTCCACCAGTTTTTTTACTTCAAAAACTCCCATTCTAGGTCTTCAGCTCTATGTCGTGATCGCCGCCACGGTTATCATTATGGTTATCATAATTTTCCTCATCTTTATAATTATCCGGTTAAATCGAAGCTCGAAACGACGTCGTAGCTTAATTAAGAAGAGTTCGAGTTTGTTACCTTTAGTATCCGATGTGATTCGCGAAAACAGAACAACCGATCTCAAGGATAATGAGACCATTGCGATTTTGCGAAAAGAAGTGATAGAGATTGAGTCTGAGGGTATAAAAGGAAGTTCAGGTAGTAATGAGTCAAGTACGAGCAAGAGTGACACGTCATCATCGGTGATCTCTGGTTCTAATGAGTCGACAAATATTGGGTGGGGCCGTTGGTACAGTTTGAAAGAATTGGAATTAGCGACTAATGGATTTCGTGCCGAGAATGTGATCGGAGAAGGTGGATACGGTGTCGTATTTCGTGGAGTATTGCAAGATGGTTCAGTAGTAGCTGTCAAGAAGCTTCTAAACAACAAGTGGGTGTTATTTAAATTTTTCATGTTTTTGCATGATTTATTTTTAAAAATGGATTTTAAGTTATGTGTTTAGAATATAATCAAATAAATGAGATGAGTATTAGAGCAGGCCAAAAGCCTGGAAATCGAATTTTATCGTCACCCATTATAAAAATAAATTTTGTATTTGGATCATAAAAACCAATTGAGATGATCACAGACTTCAAGGTTAGGTTTGTTCTCATTTAAGTGTTGTTGTTTGTTTCTACATCTAGTTTGTTTTCCTTGGAAAGAGAATCTAATCTTCTTAGATCTGGATTTATGTGATTATTTTTCTCTTTTTGGGTCAAAGTACAATAATTTGTTACTCCATAGGAAAAGAAAGTAAACGTTACTTTTGTTTTTTTGTTCTTTTTTATCCTCTCTTTTACTTTTTCCTTTTTGTTCTTCAACTATTACTACCTCTTTTACTTTTTCCTCATTTCTTTTTCTTCTTGTTAATCATTCTGATGTACTGTACCAGCCTTAATTATGTTCTTTGCTAAAATAATGATATATGATTGAGTATTTTGCTTAGAAATAATTTTACTTCCATTTACGCCAACCTTTATTTATCTGTAATGATGGTTGGCAACAGTGCAACTGGAAATTGAATAGCTTTGCTCACTGTTATGACTTATGATCTAAGTTATTGCATTACAGAATTTGTTATCATGAAATCACTTCATTAGCGAAAACCGAATGAAAATTAGAACCAAAATTTAGTTTCTTTGCTTAGGTGGATGAGGTGTTCCAAGGTTTTTTTTAATACCTATTTTGTTAATGTTCTTCCCTAAAAGTTTCTATTTGGACCATTGTTGTTCATTCTCTATTTGGATGAGGTGTTCCAAGGTTTTTTTTAATACCTATTTTGTTAATGTTCCTCCCTAAAAGTTTCTATTTGGACCATTGTTGTTCATTCTCTATGACTTGATTGTATACAGGGGTCAGGCAGAGAAGGAGTTCAAGGTGGAAGTTGAGGCCATTGGAAAAGTGAGACACAAAAACCTTGCGGGTCTTCTTGGTTATTGTTCAGAAGGTGCTCATAGGTAATTCATTACAGTTAATATTCAACAAACAATGTGTAAGATTCATGTCTCTGTCTTCAAATGCAATTGCTAAATCCTTTACTGCCTATACAGGATACTAATATATGAGTATATTGACAATGGCAATTTGGAGCAATGGCTACACGGTGATGTAGGGACTGTTAGTCCTCTAACGTGGGAGATTAGGATGAAAATTGCAATTGGAACTGCTCGAGGGTAAGACTTCTACATTTTGTTTTAATTACATAATATGTATCTTAGACCTTGTCATGAACTGAAATTGTATTGACCTAAAGCATGTTCGTTCCAATGCTGATCTGTGTAAACCCATGGTTATAGGAAGCTTTGTATCGCCTAAGAATACCTTCATACAAAATATTATATCTGTGACTAAATAGCAGTTTAAGTGCACATATTCACTCTTCGACAACTTGCTGTTGGACAATCAACCCTGATTTTGAAATCTATGGGCTGCATATTTTTTTGTGTGAAAAAGGGAAAAAGATGCATATCTTTATTGCATGCTTGACCTGTTTTATTTTTCCTATCTAATTCAACATCATTAAATTTTCATTTTTTTTGGTGGCAGACTTGCCTATTTGCACGAAGGTTTGGAACCCAAAGTTGTGCATCGTGATGTTAAATCAAGTAATATTCTGTTGGATAGGAAGTGGAATCCAAAAGTATCAGATTTTGGACTTGCCAAGCTACTAGGATCTGAGAAAAGCTATGTGACTACCCGTGTTATGGGGACTTTTGGGTGTGTCCTTTCTCTGATCTTTCCAAAAATTTATAAACTAATACTAAATAGACGTTTTTTTGCTAATTATTGATGATGATTATTGCCCACAGATATGTTTCTCCTGACTATGCCAGCACTGGTATGCTTAATGAGGGGAGCGACGTGTATAGTTTTGGTGTTATGCTCATGGAGATTATTACAGGAAGAAGTCCTGTTGACTATTCAAGAGCCCCTGGGGAGGTAAGAACAAGTTTTCCCTTGTCATTTCTGCTCCCACCGTCAGAAAGATATAAAAAACAGAAAACACAAGGAGTTACAAGAAGATAAGAATAGAAAGTACCTCCTCTTGTGGGGTTGAATCAGCTAGATTCCGAAAGTTTTTTGGCATTATTTGTGACATCATTATCAAAAATTGCAGATGAACTTGGTCGATTGGTTTAAAGGAATGGTAGCAAATCGACGTGGTGAAGAATTGGTCGACCCATTAATTGGAATCCATCCTCCTCCTAGATTCCTAAAGCGAGTTTTGTTGGTCTGCCTTCGCTGCATAGATATGGATGCGAACAAGCGGCCAAAGATGGGACAAATAGTACATATGCTTGAGGCTGATGAGTTTCCTTTCCGTTCAGTAAGACATCCCACACAGCAGCCTTGATTCACTGAATTTTTTTCCCTCCTATTTATGATTTCAATTATAAGTCTATTTAAAAGTTGAACATTGATTTTGGTTGGCATATAATTCTCATTCACTTGCCATTGGCCCTCGGATTTCTCGGTTATAGAAGAAAAAGCTCAATCACTTGTATCAATTAGTTGTTTGTATTAGCATGTGCTCAATCTGCTTGTCAAAGCATAATATAAGTCATCTACTGTTTGTGAACTAAGCATATGATAAACTGCATTACAACTAATTCATCAGACCTTCCAATTGCTGAAATTGGCTTTCTTCCCTTTTACTTCTTGCAATCACTGAAGTAGAGTAACCCTTAAAATCAGTATGGTTTGGTGGTAAGCCTTCTGGCCTTTTCCCAGTCTGTTAGAATTAGAGAGGTGGGTGTAACTACATATCAATATGATCACTTAAATTAGTATGGCCCAGTATCAAAACATCAATAGCAAATTCATTGCTGAATTTGACTTCTTTTTGCAGGGGTGGTGGGGTGGGGGAAGAGAAAATTAGCTCATTATTTAGTTGATTCGCGTTTATGGGGTTCATATGGTGTAGTGAACTCTTTTTTCCTTTGTATTTTTTTTTTAGTTGGTTCTTTTTTTCCCTCCCTTTTGCAGGAACCTCGACCAGTCCAGGAAAAAGATCATCTACCTCCACGTTCAGCCCGTACGAATAGAGTTCAACTAGCTACAGAGGACGGGGCGGGTGATGATGAACAAAAACCTAGAGGGAGATGATTACCCTTTATTGGAAATGAAGAGTTATACAGGGTATTTTAGTATGTGTATTCTTTTAAATCATTTCCGCCGAGTCCCAGTTTGTTGTTTCCTACAGTATTAATTTGTATCTCGAGCTGTGCTATTGCCCTATGTAGGCTCTATTTTGGTCAATTTTGTATATAAATATAACTACATTACACGATGTCCTTATATTGACTCAGAGAAAACACTTGCATTATCTTGTTATTTACAAACTAGTTTACTTTAAGAAATGCAGAATAGCAGAACTGTGTAAGAAAGGTTTTACCAAATTAATTTAGCCTGTTTGTCATTGCCTATTCGGTACAATTCATAATTTCTGTACTTGTCTTTGATGGGTGCTTGTTTACAGTGCCTACCATCACTTGCTTGTTGTCGTAATGAATGTAGTCATTACTTGGGAAATTCAAGTAAAGGCTCCCTAGTCCCTGGTGTTAAATTCCTCGTTCACGAGAACTAACTGAGAAACTTTGGGTCCATATTTATAGGCACATTCAATTTTTGTTTACTTTACTCTCGTTTTCGACGGGGTCTATTTTTGTGTGAGGCTTTACATTTGACATTCATTGGAATTCCTTCTTCGAATCACAAATGGGTATTTTTGGTTCCACTATTTACAAGGTCACTCAAATGACGAGATAATCTTTTTTTTTTTTTTGTCAAACCCACTTGAACACCTCAAGTAACGTTTGTTTCATATAGACAACTGAGGTGAGGTAGAATTCGACTATGTCATTTAAACACTTTTTGATGACTTGACAATTTGGGTGAATTGCACACCAAACAGGTGCATGAAGACCTTAAATTTTTTAGGATTTTTTAAATCTTCTCTTCTTCCTTCTCTCTCATTCTCTCTTTCCAACAAGTTTTATTTTATATTTTTTGAATTACTTTTTCCTTTCTTCTTCTTCTTTTTCCAACAATCTAGATACAGTTAAAGAAGAAGGTTTTCTTTTCAAGCTCCTGCACCCTCCATCACTTGATTTAATTACTAATTCTTTTACGTTCCCGTTTTCTTCCATTTTTAACAAGAACAGTATAGTAGTGCACCTTTACTTCCCACAATCAACTCAACTTGAACTTATACTGAAAATGCCTAATTTTCTAAGGCAAGAACTCAATTGACCAAAAACTAGAAGAAAAAATGCCATTACAGACCGACCTTACAAAATACTACACAAAAATCATCGAAAGCTTAGCATCATCTTCATCAACTACAATAATAGGAAATCCCAAAGAGATGTCATTAGGAAGTTCTTGAGCTTCAGTTCTTTCCATTTCTTCAACGGCATCTTCAGGAACACAGATAAACTGGGTGATGAGAGAAAAGTGAAAGACGAAGAAGACGTTGAGAGTTCCGTAAGAATTTCCCACACTGAGCGAAGAAACCCGCATCTAATTAAAATCAAAGAATCCCCTTTTATTGAAAATAATTTCTTAGGATAAAGAATGAATGTCGGACCTAACTCAACTCTATTGTCCAAATCTATATAAGGAGTACATATTCTTATTCTATTATCGACATGAGACTCTTAACACTCCTCGCACGCTCAGACCTTGTTAACTGGAGCGTGAATAATATAATTTGGGGGCCCAACATCGGTGAATAAATAATTGGAATCAGTCTGACTCTGATACCATGTAAAAAATAGATCTTCAGCCTAACTCAACCCAAAAACTAACATGTTCTCATTCCATTATCGATGTGTGACTCTTAACACTTACTCGCATAGTGTAAACGTAAATTTTTAACAATCCATAAAAAAGATTGAGAATTTGCTATAGGAGGATTAGAGAAGGAGATCTAAAACGATTGATTTGATATGTCTGACTAATGGACTATTATAAGAACTTAAATTTTGACAAAATCAAATGCGTTAATGGCAATTTTGGCCTTAAGTTATGCTCATATTATGTCAACGTTCTTTCTATTTTGGATTTCAAGATTCCTATTTTTGCCTAGACTAGTTTTCCGGATGAATCAAGATAGCACAGAGAAAAAGCTTACTAGCACCAAATATTTGTATTAAATTATACTAGTAATTTATTATAGTTAAATGATAAATTAATAATTTAGTAATAATCATATTTGTAAAGATATGTATCATATATATTTAAAAAATGATGTCTTAATCCAAGTTCTCATTTTGCAGGTAAGTTAGATATACAGTTTCATGTATATTGATAAAAATAGAGTCTTGAACATGCTTTAGAAAATTGCTACAACGCAGAAAAAGCCACAAGTTTCTACTTATCCGACACGTGTCCATATTCGAACGTGCACTCAGATTGAAGAAAGATCTTTATTAAGAAACATATAAATACACATTTCTCACACTTTCTTCGACATCAAACAATCACCAGATCTGCGTGCATTAAACTCCACTTATAAATCGAGAAACTTCTAGAAGCTTCGCAATGCCAATGGAGGAGAAGTTGATACAGCGATTAGAGTCGGCTGTGACGCGGCTGGAGGCGCTATCAACCGCTGGCTTCCGTTCCAGTGGTTCCGTCGCAACAGGTGATGACGTGGCGGTTTTAGATCCGTCGATTATTGCATTTGACGATCTGAGGTCGCAGTTCCTCGGGAAGGTTTTGAGTGCTGCAGAGAAGATCGGAGGACAAGTTTTGGATATTACTAAGATTGTTGAGGAAGCTTTCTCCGCTCAGAAAGAACTTCTTATTAGAATCAAGGAAATTAAGGTTAGGTCAATTCTCTGATCACCTCATTCTACTGTATTGTTGATCTCTTTAGTATGTGTTCAACTTTTTTTATATAAGCTAACTTTAAACTTCCTATTTTATCCGATAGAGAATTTTTATAGCTACACATGTTATGTCATGTTTAAGATAATAAGTTTCAAAAATCTCATAATTAGGGAATGGCTACCTTACTTTCACCTAACTTGTTTGTGAGGGTCCTATTTCCCACCTTGTAATCACCTTCCCCTACCCCTAATGTAATAAAAAAAATAAAAAAAAATTAAGAAAAAAACTTATAATTACACAAATGTTATGTTATATTGAAGATAACAAACTCAAAAAGTACCCCTTTCTCTTAAGCTCTGTGTCGAGTCAAACTATGTCACATAAATCGGAACGCTAGGTGTGTACTACTACAGAATTCTGATGTAAGTTTCTTTGATAATGTGGATACAATAGTGAAGTTGCAAGGACTTATATAATGTAATATGTATGTTTTTTGGTTTTCGTGGTAGTATCCTTTCCATATCATTTGAGGTTCATGAATAATCTCTTTCATTAGTCTTATTTGGAGTGTAGGAACTGTTGCTTGAACCGTGTGAAGATGGTAGAATTTGAATCAGAATTATGCTTGTTTGCTATCTTTTGCTAGCTGAAAAGGTGATGTGCTGTCCAAGTCTTTTGATTAAACTCTGTATTTATCTAGAAAAAGAGGTGTAGACTTTGTCAATTTGCATTTCATCATCGCAAGTCAGAAGTGTCGATTCTTACCTTTTGCTTGAAATGTTTGAGATTTATGTGCGTTAATTAGTGAAAATACAGGAAGGTGCTGTCTAATAGTGCACAAAGTTGTTTTCTTTGTCGAAGATGCTTTTATTTGTATACTGGTTCAATGTTCATCTCGATTCTGTAGAAACCAGACAACTCAGGTTTGGCTGAATTTCTCAAACCATTGAATGATGTTATCGTGAAAGCTACAAAAATGACAGAAGGACGCCGATCTGATTTCTTCAACCACCTGAAGTCTGCTGCTGATAGTCTATCGGCTCTAGCATGGATTGCCTACACTGGGAAAGACTGCGGTTAGACATTTTTTTTATCTTTACACATTCTAAGTCAGAGGGCAACTGCTGAAGTTCTCATTTCTCTTTTCTAGGCATGAGCATGCCTATTGCATACGTGGAGGAAAGTTGGCAGATGGCTGAATTTTATAGTAACAAGGTAAATTGGCCTTTTCTAGCAGTTTAGGTTCTCCTTCCAATTGCTCTCTTTTGGTTGAAGGAATCTTTAAGATATTTTTACAGAACCTGGACAAAATTGAGTGATAGAACCATTCACACTAAGAAGTGAATGCGTCCTTTTTCGCCCCATCTTTTTTCTTGTCCTTCCCCAGTATGTTGGAGGTTGCATCTTGAACATGTCGCTTGGAAGAAAAGGGTACAGTTATTGTTTCCCATCTGAATGAAGGACACACATAGGTGGAACTTCCATATTTGTCTGGAAGAAAATAGTAGGAAGATATGTGAAGTGCCCTCACATTTCATAGACTTTTCTTGGTGGTGAAGAGGGATGAGGACTTATTAGTAAGAAGCTGCACTTATTGTATTTTGCTACAGTTAACACTTTTTAGTTTTCTGAATTTGTGCACTGTTTGCTTTGTATTACCGCCTATAAATGAAGTCCTATCTTCTAACTTCTGTATAATTTTTTCAATAAATTTTAGATTCTTGTGTTGTTCAAAAGCAAAGACCCAAATCATGTTGAATGGGCAAAAGCTTTGAAAGAACTGTATCTCCCTGGATTAAGAGATTATGTTAAGAGTCACTATCCATTAGGTCCTGTATGGAGTGCTACAGGGAAAACTGCTGTATCTGCATCGTCAAAAGGTCCTTCACCAAGTGCCCCTGCTCCTCCGGCTCCTCCTCCAGCTTCTCTCTTCAGCTCTGAATCTCCTCAGGCTTCATCATCACGCCCCAAGCAAGGGATGTCTGCTGTATTTGACGAAATTAATTCGGGAAAGCCAGTGACTTCGGGTAATTTGCCCTTCCCACCCTCATGTATAATATAGATGAAGTTTACCCTTATTTGAATGTTTCCTTCTAGGATTGAGAAAGGTAACAGATGATATGAAGACAAAGAACCGTGCCGACAGAACTGGCGTTGTTAATGCTAGTGAAAAGGAAGCCCGTGTGAGCGCACCTTCTGTCTCTAAAACTGGACCTCCAAAATTGGAGCTTCAGATGGGCCGTAAGTGAGTAAAGAATAGGTTTCAATCTATCTCTATGTGCAGTTTGCTAGCTCATTTCTAACTTTGATGTCATGTTGTTGGCAGATGGGTGGTTGAGAATCAAGTGGGAGAAAATAACTTAGTTATTGATGATTGCGACACAAAGCAATCAGTATATGTTTATGGGTGCAAAGGTTCAGTTTTGCAGATCAAAGGTAACTTAATTCTTCTCTATAAGTGAAGTAGCATAAACTGGACAATAACAAGGTGGGCTTATGTTGCACTTGTATCAATTTATTGGTCACACAGGAAAAGTCAACAACATCACAATTGACAAATGCACTAAGATGGGAGTTGTATTCGCGGTCAGTGATAAACTTTAAGAAAAGTTCATTAAATATTGAAGGCTGCTGTAACCTCCACTAAATGGCTTACCTGATCATCTAAATTTGGTGAACAGGGTGTTGTGGCAGCTTGTGAGGTTGTCAATTGCAATGGTGTAGAGGTGCAATGTCAGGTATAAAAAATTATGGTTCAGAGCTTTATACATAATGGTCTACTAGTGAAGTTCAATAAAATTTGAGTGTTAACAATTACTATATGATTATGTTTTCATGAAACTAATGTTAAAAATCTCCTTTTATGTGGGATACTAGGGATCAGCTCCTACAATTTCAATCGACAATACAAATGGCTGCCAGTTATACTTGAATAAAGATTCTTTGGAGGGTTCTATTACCACAGCTAAGTCAAGTGAAATCAATGTTTTGGTTCCTGGTGCTGGGCCTGATGATGATTGGGTAATGTTGTCTTCTCTCTCTCTCGAGATCGGTTTTATTTTAATTGGTATTGCGGCTGAAGCTTTGCATTAAGTCAGATGTCACCAATACTCCTTACATGTCTGCCAGTGAAAAAGAATTTGTGAGAAATGGTTACATGTGTAGGTATAGTGTTTGGGCTTGTTATCTCTGATAATTATATTATGTTTTGAGCTTTTTTCCTTAGAGAAACACACCATCTACAATTGTATGATAAAGCTAGCTACTGGTTAAAAGGGATCATGCTTCTTTGTATTCTGAAAATGCATGATGTTCTAGTCGCATTTTCCTTTCGTTTTTATTTTTTGTGTTGTATCCTAATGGATTTCATGTAAGCAAGCAAGACTAGCTTTTCAACCTGGGAAGATGATCATGGTTTTCGGCTCTTCACTCTTCTTTAAACAGAGATTAAACTGTATCTTATGAAGCAAAAGGGTGAATTTCAAGTATCAAATTTCATGTTTTAGATGAAACTATTAAGTAAAACTTTAATGTATGCACGTTGTTGCAGGGTGAGCATGCTTTGCCACAGCAGTATGCTCATGTATACAAGGACGGACACTTTGTGACCACTCCTGTCTCCCACTCTGGAGCTTAACTGGTGAAAATTTCTACATCCAGTTGTTTTCCTATCTATTTTTCCAAATTTTTCTTTGTTTACCAATTTGATATATTGGAGAGTTGAAAGTTAGTCGATTCTTTTCTTTCTTGATTGTAAGGTATGTTCTGTACCTCGTGCCTTTTTCCTGAAGATCCTTTTTTCAGTTGGTTCAAACTTCAAAGTAAGGGGCTTTGTGACTTTTCTGTTGTCACATTTTTGTTATTTGTACCAGAGCTTGACCTTTTAAAGCTATCTCTTTTTTTGTGGAATATTATATATTTTCTATAGCCTGTAATCTTCCATTCGATATTTTAAAATAGAGATGTCCTAATCAGTTGGAAAAACCGTGGTCCACAATGAAAATTTTAAGTTGAGCATATTCTAGTTGTGTTGTTACTCTTTTTAAAGAAGTGTTATTAGTAATTAAAGGTTAGCTATTTTTGTTTTTGGAAGGAAAAGGAATATATAGCAGGGCATAGTGGTAAATGAACCTAGTCATTTGTGGAGAATTAAGAGAAATGGTAAAATCGAGATGAATTTTTAGTTTTTTTTTTGTTGCTTTAAGCTTCTCAATAAAGTGTTTTAGCTGTCTTTACATGGCAACTGGCAAATTGTTTCCCACCTCATTCAAATGGCCATATTGTAATTCCGGACTTCCAATAGAATCCTTTAATACTGGCTTATTTGGGGATTGAAGTTGTTGGAGCTACTGTCTGGTGGGCTAAGTGGAGATCAACGAAAAGTCATTCATCTATGTTCCGAGTGAGCACTGTTTCTTGGTCTAGTCTGATATAGTAGTTTCTTTTTGATATACTTAATAAATGGATTAGTTATGCCATTATGACCAACTTTTGTCCAAGTATAACAGAGTTGGTTAAACCTTCTTTAATTAAGTTGTCGAAACAATCACCTGTAAAGCTTAAATACGTGGTATGTCAACGTTTGCTTAGAATAGCTTGGCAATGAGTCTTACACGATTAGATTACACACTAACAATAGCACCATGTTCCGCTGTTCCATTAACGTCTCTTAGAATAGCAAACATTTTGACCGTCTTCCGTTTCAGTTTATACATGTGGAGTAAACTCATAAAATAAGAACCCCGTGGTACTCTTTTAGTCAGAGAATTGTCATGCTCTATCTAAACAGGACACACAAACCTTAAATGCTCTTTCTCTGACAACAGGACACATTATGTGTGCCACGAAAGTTTGTTAGGCTATGGGGCCAGGCGAGCCTGCTCTCCTAGTCTTTAGTTTTTTTTTTTTTGATAATCGAGTTTTCTGCGCCGCACTACTTCACCAGTATACTCGGACGTCCTCGGGTGGCGATGGCCCTTTAACAACATCACCAGTAAATCGCAGAATATTCTCCAGTGACTAGTTTCTAGGAGCGTAAACAACTGATCAATGAGACAAGGTCAAATTTTTCAACATGCAGAATTTTTTCACGCGAAGAATCGAATCACGCGTCCATGTCGGAAAGACTTTATAGCTGCGCTTACCACTGGACTATGCCCCGGAGGACGTCTTTAGGTGTTTTTTCTTTAGGTTTTGGGATGTGGGGGACTGGGGGGGGGGGGTCCATTGAGTCCGAATAGAAGTAAAAAAATTGCAATCTATAATATTTTGCATGATTTTTAACACATGTAGTACTATTTCTTTTGAATAGTAAATGATAATTGTATGTTGAAACTAATAAATGATTAGTGATCAGTTAAAAGTTGAAACGTTATGCCATTTGTTAGTTAGCATTCGCCATGAAGGGAATCGAAGGCAGTAACTGACATAAAGAGCTTAAATGAAAGATCAAGGATACTGCTATACTCTGCGACAGTTATTTGGGAGATAACTATTTTTTTGGTACATGTGGGAGAACTATTTTTTTTGGTGGGAGAACTATTTTTTTGGTACATGTGGGAGATAACTATTCCCTTTCACATTATTAATATGTTGTTCAAATATAAGAAAATTGAGAAATGCAAGGTAAGATTGGGCACAATACACACTTGTGATTCAATCTTTCTCCGGTCTCCATGAATAGCGAAAGTTTAGTGCATCGGGCTGCCCTGTACTTTATGACTACCATTAGTGTACATGGCTTTTGTGTGTAGCAAATATGCTTTTCTAAAGTTAGAGATGTATTTTTGGAAACTTGACAGCATCCCCGACAAGAAAAGAGTGATGAAAGACATGATTTCTAGGATTTCTGGCTAAAAGGTCGGTGTACTTTCGGGGTATATATATTTTATTCGGCACAACGGTTTACTGTTCAGATAAACTTTTTAAAATTGCTAGTTGCGTGAAATAAAAGCTATGCTGGCCTGAATTCTGCTTATCCATTTTTATATTAGGTAAAATTACATTAGTAATTTAGTAATTTAGTAATTTAGTAATTTTGTAATTTTGACTCCTTTGTAGATACAACTTTTTATATTTTAAATTTAAATACTTACACTATATTATGTTGAATTCAAACACTTACGCACCAAACATTCTTTTAATATGATTCCGCTCAATTGTAGATAACTACAAAATATTTGTATGAATTGTATAAGACTGATCTCTCTTCTGTTCAATAGTTTTCGTTCTTTCTTGAGTTTTTTTTCGCTTCTTCACAGCTTCTACTTCCTTTCACACCATCTTTACTATTTTTATCCCAATACTTCCTATTCGTTGTCTACATTTACTTGTGCAGGTAATTAGTGTTGAAAATATTTATTAAATGTGAAATAAAGTAAATTCTATTAATTATGAATCGAACAATTAGGGGTCCCTCGCACGTCGGAAATATGGTTTTCACACATGTGCATATAAAGTATCAAGGATCACTATTTCCTTAAATGAAAGAGATATTAGTATGTATACGAATTGTTTGAGACGCAAGAAAATAGACGGTTATTGGCCAAATGACATATGATTTCACGTTGGTAAATGAAAGGAAGAAATGTGTAAGAGATGAAAACGAATCAGAAAAAATCGCCACGGAAGATGGGAGGCACCATGCAAGCGCGACGTGATCG
Source organism: Przewalskia tangutica (assembly GCA_029844215.1). Classification (NCBI taxonomy): domain Eukaryota; kingdom Viridiplantae; phylum Streptophyta; class Magnoliopsida; order Solanales; family Solanaceae; genus Przewalskia; species Przewalskia tangutica. The sequence continues at coordinate 3,707,450 of CM056721.1, forward strand.
CGGTGCCACCGCGTGGATCATGCAAATCCAATTTTCGGTTTCAGTGGAATTTAGGTACCGCGGTGCCATCCCGAGGGACTGCGGTGCCTCGACGTTTTTCAGTACCGTTATGGGCGAATTAAAGCTGATTCTTGGGCTGACTTTGGAGCAATTACTCTCCATTATTTGGCCATTGAATTTAGTCATTACTAGATTGAATTAACCTCAATATCAGTGGTCATTACTTGACATTGATGGCCATTCATTTGGTGAATTGAGAAGACCAAATCATCCACCTATAAATTGATGCCTTTGGCACAATTGAAAGACACATTGACACTTAAACATTTCTCTGAAAATTGTCTTCCTCTCTAGCAATCACAATACACTCAAAGATCTTTCTTATCAAGCGAACACTTGAGTTCCTTTACTCATTTGTTTAATTGTTGTTTTATCTTGGGAGATAAGTTGCTAAAACAACCGTTGAAATGATATACGGGGACAATATTATCTTAATGATAGATTGAAACTTCAATCGACTCAGCAAGACCATTTCTTTGTTTAATTTTTAGATTTATTGTTTATTTGTTGTTGTTGTTACAATTCTCATTTCCTTGTAATTTTATATTTATATCCAACAAGCTTAAGATAATAGTTGTTGTTTCAACGACAACATGACTGGACACGATCACTTGAACGCTGAAAACTCCAACGACGCTCAACGCAATCCTACTGCCTTCAACACCACTCTTCAAGGCAATTCTAATGCCCTAAACCTCATCAAGCTCGCACAACTAGTGTCAACCCCATCGCTGCTCGGCGCCCAAACGCCTTCCAAATCGCTTCGAGGCGCCACTGTCACGACGCCTGCTGGTTTTCACCATGAATGTCCTGAAAAGTTCATGGGTACTCACTTTAAGTGATGGCAGCAAAAGATGCTATTCTTCTTGACGGTTATGGGAATGTCACGTTTCCTAATCGAAGACCCTCCACAAGTTGGGGAAGACACGGACCCTCAGTAAAATGAAATGGCGAGAAGGGGCCAAGGTATTCATGTCATTAATGGCATGAAGATGGTTCAAGATGCATGGAATCATATTGACTTCATGTGCAGGAACTATATTCTGAATAGTTTGCCCGATCCTTTGTACACGGTATATTGCACCGTCGGGACAACCAAGGATTTATGAGATAAATTGCAAAAGAAATACAACACCCAAGATGCGGGTGCTAGAAAGTTTGTCATTGGAAAATTTCTGAAATTTCAAATGGTGGACAACAAAAGTGTGTCATCTCAAGTCCAGGAATTTCAAATGATAATACATCATCTAGACTTGGAAGGATTGAAGCCCAACGAGCAATTCTTGATTGGGCATTAATCGAGAAGCTGCCTCCCTCGTGGACTAAGTTTATGAATTACTTAAAACTCAAGACGAATGAGATGACCCTAGACGAACTTATTGTCAAACTCCAAATTCAGGAAGACAATAAGAAGGTCATGTCAAAGGGGAAACAATTTGCCGAGGCTAAGGCAAATCTGACAGAAGTTAAAGGGAACCCAAGCACGAAGTTCCAGAAGGATGGCCAGTCCCACACAACTGAAAAGTTTAAGGGAACATGTAACTATTGTGGTAAAGTTGGTCATATGGCCAAAGACTGCCGCAAGAAAAAATATGATAATGCCAAAAGAAAGGATAAGGTAAACGTCGTCGAAGACACACTCTTAGACGATATGATTGAAGAATTCTCAGCCGTTGTGCTAGATGTCAACCTCGTTGAGAATCCAACACAATGGTTGCTAGACACGGGTGCTGCCCGCCACATCTGTTCCAACAAAGACGCCTTCTCCACATACACACCAGTCACAGATAAGAAATTGTTTATGGGCAACAATTCTTCTTCTGAGGTACTGGGGGTAGGAAAGGTAGTGTTATACCCCGTAGTTCTGACCCTGCGTATGAGAGCGTACGAAAGCATGTAAGACTTAAAAGTTTCAAAGGATAGGTTGACGGATTATTCCGGACGGATTTTAGTCAACTTTGAGGCGGGTTATGACGCGATTCATTGAGAGTTCCTAAGTATTTTAAAGTCCTAGGGCGTAGTTCGTTGAGTCTGGATTCCAACGCAACCAACCGTTCGTCGATAGGACGTCGGAGTAGAAAGTTATGAGAGTTACAAGTTCGGTCGCAATCGGACGTAAATGTGTGAGCCGCAAAGCGCGGCGCGCGGCGGATCTGGCCGCGCGCTAAAGTTCTGGAGGGTCATCAAGTTGAGGCCGCGCGCCGGATAAGAGGCTGGCGCCGAAAGTTCAGAGAGCCGGCGGAGGTTTCAGCGCCGCGGCGCCGAGGCGGTATTTTTGGGCGGAAAAACTTAGAAAAGTCAGATTTTTCTTTTAAAGACCTTGGGAGGGTGACAAGTGTCCCCCCATCTGATTTCTTGATGCAATATATTGACCAAGTCTTGAAGACTTGGTCATCTTCTAATTTCCTCTCTCTAAAGCTTTAGCTCTCCTTCTCTCTAAGTTTCCAAGAGGAATTCTAAGCCTAAAGAAAATCAAAAGTGTGATAGGAAGGAAAGGTTATTACAAGCTCAGAAGACTATTGTGGTGATATTCTTGGAGTAGAGGCTAGCAATTGTTGGAATAAATTGGCTAAAAGCTCTAAGGTAACTATTCTTCTTTTATAGTTGGTATTTGGTATTGCATGTTGAGTAGGAAGAACTTTTAGTTGGAAATAAGGCTCTTAGATTGATTGCATGTGAGAAATGTGGTTGGGATATGAAAGGATTGGTTAAAAGAACAAGTGAGCATGTTGTAGCCTAAAAACTACCTTAAACTTGTTAAAATGAATTATTGTACCTTGTGGGGCATAATTAGTTTGGGTGTGTAATCCCCTTTGCATTGTTGGATTGTTGAGCCTTGAATGAGGCATTTGGATGATAAATTCGGCCTTGAGAAAGGTGGCAAAGTATGTAGAAACAAAGGAAATGCTGCCCAATTTTTCGTAGAATTTAGTGGCTTTGAGTTAGATTATTCTACATTGAAATTAGAGGTTAATAAACGTATCATGACTATTATAGGTTGAAATATTACTTGCGATAGTTTGGACCTAGCAAATGGATTGACCAAAGAGGTATGTGAAGCTTTCCTATCTCTTGAGCATGAATAGATGAAACTATGTAGTACGGTAGACGTACAAGATTTGGTATTCTTACTTGTTTTAAGTATATAATGACTTGTTTCATTTTAAGAATGTATAATTCCCTTAGTTAGGGAAAAAGTATGATTTTACTAAAGTATAGAGTTAATATAACAACTTTATGGGAAGTTGGTTTATTAGCTTCATAAAAGGTTAATGAGAAGAGATTTTCTCTAAACAAGATAAGTATGTGAAGAGGCAAATTGATTTTAAGGTATCAATTGTCCAAAGGTTTTTATGTATAAAGAAGAATCATTTTTGAAAGAGTTGAAGCATATAGTACTTGGGTTAAACTCCGGTGTTCTTTATTAAAGATATGATTAAGTGCCTTAAGTAAACTAAAATGAGAGTATATGAACAAGACTAAAAGAAGTTATAAGTTTTCTTAACTTATTTATGATATGATGTGATTTGAGATAGGGTAAGAGTATGTGCGGGCAAGCCCCAAGATCGCCATACCACCTCCTTCAGTAAGAGTATGTCCGGCGGCCGCCCCCAAGATCGTCATACCATCCGCTTGATTAAGAGTATATCCGGCGGGCGATCCAAGATCGTTATACCATCTGCACCAAGATAAGAGTATATCCGGCGGGCAAGTCCCAAGATCGTTATACCATCTGCTCAGGTAAGAGTATATCCGAGGTACCCAAGATCGTTATACCATCCGCCTGGTAAGAGTATATCGCGAGAAAGTCCCCAAGATCTTTATACAATCTGTTCCGTGGATTTGCTACCCATGATGCGAGGAATAACTCATGCGAGTCCTTATGGGCTTAGGCGGGTGAAATAGTTCCACGCCGGCACACCGATGCGAGTGAGTACTCACGCGGTCCACAGACCCATGCGGTGAAATAGTCCCGGGAGTAGGATGATTTTAGTGATACTACAGGCGAGGTACCGTTTTGATCATGAGCCTCCTATTTTATGCAGATTATATATATATACTTGTCACTCTCATTGTTAGTAAGGCACAAGAAAAGGTATTTTATTGTCTTTCATGACTCGACTTGCTTTTAGACTTGATATCGTATTACAAGATTTTTCCGACTTTACATACTTGGTACATATGTGTCGACCCCTTCCTGGGCCGCGTTCACGCCGCGGTAAGGGTAAGCGATTGAGGATCCTCGTTCTTAGGATCACTATTCCGGTGTCGAAGCTCCATTCCTCCTAAGCTTATTTATTGGTGCGGATATTTCCACGATCGATAGGTATTTTGTACATTCGTGGTACGGGTCCTCCCGCCACGGTTATTATCTTTAAGTGCAGTGGCCACCTATGTGTTTTGGGGCTATAAGAACCTGTATTATAAATACGTTGGTTAAGTATGTTTATGGAAGGCACTTATCTACCGCGGATATGTATTACCCTTTTATGATGTTATGTGTTGTGTTATGTTCACCGCTATTCTCTCGACATATACCGAAGGTACCCCAAGAGGTACTAGTCGCGCCCGGTCGGTCGTGACAAAAGTGGTATCGAGCGATTAGTCCTCTGAAAGTGTCCACGCATCGTGTCTAGTAGAGTCTTGATTATCGGTGTCGCGCACCACATCTATAATCGTGAGGCTGCAGGATATCTAGGATTGGTTTCATTCTTTCACTCTAAGATCGTGCAATGAGCCGAGTTATAGGTTGAACCTCCCGATGTTTTCCTTTATGTATCGATTATGCCTCCACGCAAGGCAACCGCGCCCGGCGGCAAGGCACCGGCGGTGAGTCTTTGCTAGTGGACGCGGAGAGTCACGAGGCACGTGCCCAATCCTTACCGAAGATGATGTTTAGGGCGGCGAGTTCCACGCCGTCGCCATCAGCAGAGTTCGGCGTGACGCGCCATCGAGATCATGCAGACGAGCCTCACCCACGCACGGGCCCGAATACGAGATTACGAGGAATGATTCTCGACCAAGATAGTATGGTGGCAAAGCGACAGAGCGGCGCCAACCCAAAGCCGATATTTCTGATTCGGATTTCTTGGTTGTCACCCACCCGAAGTTCTATGGTTCGAGATTTGATGAGGATCCGCAGAGTTTGTCCGGCGATTCTGGACCACGCAGTCCAGGGCATCGTGGACCGAGTGCATTATACTAGCTTCTGCATTCACGCGATATTGCGTTGAATTGGTTTTGAGTCACGGGTATTGTCGAGGTGAGATGCTCTCCCGGTGATTGGGAGGAGTTCACGAGGCGTTCTAGACCACTTCGCCTCCGGAGGTGAGGAGAGCCCGCGTAGATAGGTTCTTGACCTTGAGACGGGAGGACTATCGCGAGTACACTGAGTTTGACTCCGGCGGATATGCACACACCATCGTAGACATGGTAGGCGGGGTTCATAGATACGTGATGGGGCTACCGTCGCATGATCGCTGCTTAGGAGTAGCTCTTCACCGAGATGGATATTGCGGGATGCAGCATACGCGAGATCGGCGAGAGAGCAGGATCGCCAGATTTGGGCGGCCCAAGAGGCGAGACATCGAGTTCTCGGGGCGATTTAGCGGCAGCCTCAAGCCAGACTAGTCCACCTTCCACCAAAGACAGAGTGCTCCTTCTCGATCCAGCGAGGTCCGATCGCAGGTTATTCGGGAAGCGAGTCGGGGCTCAGGACTTCGTGTTTTCGAGGCGAGACGGCGACTAATCGAGACCACCTACCTGCCGGTGCGTCGACGCGTAGGTCTCATCCGGCGAGTGCCGTATGGGTTCGAGATCATGTTACTCTTGTGGCGGCAGGCCATCCGAAGAGATTATGCGCCCCAGCGGCGGGAGCATTACGGTTCACCGGCGGGTGCATTGAATCTTCATCTTCGATGGTTAGACGCCCGAGGCGGTACTTATGGCGGCCGAGCCGCGCAGAGGTCGTGGTAGGGTTCGATTCTAGCGGTCCTCGAACCGCATATATGCTATGTCGATCGACAGACTGAGGCGTCGCGGATGTCGTCAGGTACATTATTGGTTTCTTGCTGTGATGTATATGCTTTGATAGATCCAGGTTCTACCTTGTCCTACATATCTCCTCATATTGCCAGTAGAATAGGGGTAGAGCCCGAGTCCATAAGACCTTTTGAGGTGGCTACGCCGCAGGTGATTCGATGGTAGCCGGCGAGTGTATAAGGCTTGTCTGTGACTATAGATACCGTCGGACTCTGCCGACTTGATAGAGTTGGATATGACGCACTTTGATGTGATTATGGGTATGGATTGGCTAGCGTCTTGCTATGCTAACGTGGTGTAGAGAGATTAGTTCGGTTCAGCTTCGGTGAGCGGTTATCGAGTGGAAGGGAATCTTGCGTCGCCGGCGGTAAGTTTATTTCTTACCTCGCTAGGAAGATGGTGCGCGCGAAAGGGTACATCTATCATATGGTTCGTATTCGACATCGAAGTCAGGACCTTGATCGGCCCGGCCGTTAGAGTTTCGGATGTATTCCGGATGAGCTTCCGTATCCTCCCGAAAGGAGATTGAGTTTGCATTGACTTGGCTCCAGATACTCGACCGATATCTATTCCGCCATACAGGATGGCACCTGCCGAGTTGAAGGAGTTGAAGGACCAGCTGAAAGATTTGCTGGAGAAAGGCTTTATTAGGCCAAGTGTTTCTCCCTGGGGAGCACCAGTGTTATTTGTAAAGAAGAAGGATGAGACGCTGCGTATGTGTATTGATTACAGGCAGCTGAACAAGGTAACTATCAAGAACAGATATCCCCTCCCCAGGATTGACGATTTGTTTGACCAGTTGCAGGGTGCAAAGTGTTTTTCCAAGATAGACCTGCGATGCAGTTATCACCAGTGCGAGTTAGGAGATAGATATCCCAAAGATCGCATTCAGACCTTGATGGGCACTATGAGTTCAGAGTGATGTCTTTCGGGTTGACCAACGCCCCAGCAGTATTCATGGATTTGATGAATAGGGTGTTCATGCCATTCTTGGATATGTTCGTTATAGTGTTTATTGATGATATCTTGGTGTATTCGCGCACGCAGCGAGCATCTGAATCATTTGAGGGCGACGGTTTTGAGAGTCCTCCAGACCGCAATTGTATGCCAAGTTCTCGAAGTCGCGAGTTCGTTAGCCGGTGGCTTTCTTAGGGCATGTCATCTGGCCGACGGTATTCGGGTTGATACACTAAGATTGGCGATCAAGACTTAGCCTGCACTCCACTACACCGACCAGTGCGCAGCTTTGGGCCTTGCGAGTTATTATCGGAGGTTTGTAGAAGTTTGCTTCATTTCAAAGACTTTGACTAAGTCGACTCGAAATGCGCTATGTTCGGTGACGGATACTTGTGAGGAAAGTTTCGATTCTTTGAAGGAGAAGTTGACGGCCCCAGCTTCTTACTCTTCCGCAGGGCTTAGATGGATATGTGGTTTATTGGACGCATCAAGTGTCGGGCTTGAGTGCGTCTTGACGCAGACGCAGAGTTATAGCTTATGATCTCGACAACTTAGGAAGCATGAGAAGAACTATCCCACGCATGACTTGGAGTTGGCGCGGTGATTCATGCCTTAAAGATCCGAGGCATTATTTATATGGAGTTCATGTGGACATTTACACACCAAGAGTCTCCGACATCTTCACCAGAGGAGTCGAACTTGCGGCGAGACGGTGGTTGGAGCTACTTAAGGATTACGATGTTGATATTCTATACCACCCGCGGAAGGCGATGTGGTTGCGGATGCCCTTAGTCGCAGTCGATGGGTAGTCCGTCGATGTTCACCTGCAGAAGAGGATATGGTCCGAGAGTTACATCGCAGCGAGCCTTGGGGTTCGTTTGGTTGATTCTGGTAGTGATGGAGTTCGGATTCGAGAGGTTGCCGAGTCTTCTATCGTCGAGGAGGTAAAGAGGCGACAGTATGAGGATCCGATTTTGGTACGGTACCGAGATGCCGCTGTTCAGAAAGAGAGGAGTCTATTTGAGGTAGCGCCTGATGGGGTGCTAAGATTAGAGGGCCGGTTGTGTGTTCCCGATGAGACCGGACTTCGTCAGCAGATTTTGAGAGGCACATGCTCGTTATTCTATTCATCCGGTCGACTAAGATGTACCATGACCTCGAATGCGTATATTGGTGGGATGGCCTAAAGAGGACGTTGCGAGTTCGTGGCGCATGCCCGAATTGTCGAGTTAAGATTGAGCACGAAGCGGTGGCATTGCGAGCTATTGATATTCGACTGAAGTGGGAGGTGATAAATATGGATTTTATTACGGGCTACCTACCACTCGGAGGAAGCGTGATTCCATTTGGGTGATTGTCGACAGTCGATTTAAATCGGCCCATTTTCTTCCGATCGAACGACGTTCACCGAGGACTATGCCGATTATATATTAGAGAGATTGTGAGATCGCACGGAGTCGGTGTCGATTATATCGGATAGAGGAGCCTAGTTCTCGCTAACTTCTGAGGTCTTTTCGGAAGGATTAGGGACACAGTGAGTCTCGACGGCGTTTCACCCTCGTGATCGACGGACAGCCGAGCGACTATCCGCATAACTCGAGGATATGCTGCGGGCTTGTGTTATGATTTCGTGGTAGTGGAGGATCATTTGCCTCGTGGAGTTTGCTTACAACAACGGCTACCATTCCAAAGATTCGGGACGCGCATGAGGCCTTATACGGAGAAAGTGCGCAGTCACCGATAAATGGTTCGAGGTGGGAGAAGTCCGATTAGTCGGGCCGCACTTAGTTCAGCGATGGATAAGGTGAAGCTTATCCAGAGCGATTGTTGGCGGCTGAGTCGGCAAAAGTCGATGCAGATCATCGGGCGTCGACACTGGAATTCGAGATAGATGATTGGGTTTTTCTAAAAGTATCGCCACGTAAGGCGTGATGAGATTTGGAAAGAAGGAAACTTAGCCCGAGGTACATTGGGCGTGATCGGTGTCCGTAGGGTAGGCAAGGTTGCTATGAGTTAGATCTTCCGTCCGATTTGGAGCGGTGCATCCAGCTTTTCATGTCTACATGTTGCGAAAATGTATCGAGATCCATCTAGAGTGCACCGGTTCGGGATGTCCAAGTGGCAGGAGTTATCGTATGGCGAGAGTCCCATAGCGATACTCGATCGTCGAGTTAGCGACTTCGAGCGAAAGACGTGGCTTCCGTCGAGTCATGGCGGAACAACAGGAGGAAATGACATGGGAAGCAGAGACGATATGATGAAGAAGTATCCTCACTTATTCCCTATACCTCCAGGTAACCTACTTTCCTGCTTGTTAGTTTTGATTCAGTAAGTTCGCTTAAGTCTGTTGTGGCTCGTGGAGCTTCCTTATTTTTGCAAAAGAGTATTGAGAGGGTCTATGTCGATAATATGATTTGAGTAAGCCTAGAAGGAACATTCGGGACGAATGTTTCTGGGAGAATGTTATACCCGTAGTTCGACCTACGTGTGAGCGCATTTAAAGCATGTAAGACTTAAAAGTTTCAAATGATAGGTTGACAGATTATTCCGGACGGGTTTTAGTCAACTTTGAGGCGGGTTATGACCCGATTCATTGAGAGTTCTAAGTATTTTAAAGGCCTAGGCGTAGTTCGCTGAGTCTGGATTCCAACGCAACCAACCGCTCGCCGATAGGACGCCTGAGTAGAAAGTTACGAGTTACAAGTTCGGCGCAATGACAGTAAATGTGTTTCGCAGCGCGGCATGGCGCACGGATATCTGGCGCGCCTAAAGTGCTGGAGGGTCACTGAAGTTGAGGCCATGCCACGGATAGCAGTGCCGCGCACAAAGTCCAGAGCCGTCCGAGGCGGGATTTTTGGGCGAAAAACTTAGAAAAGTCGATTTTCTTTTAAAAGACCTTGGGAGGGTGACAAGTGTCCCCATCTGATTTCAGATGCGATATATTGACCAAGTCTTGAAGACTTGGTCATCTTCTAATTTCCCTCTCTCTAAAGCTTTAGCTCTCCCTTCTCTTTAAGTTTCCAAGAGGAATTCTAAGCCTAAAGAAAATCTGAAAAGTGTGATTGGAAGGAAAGGTTATTACAAGCTTGTGAAGACTATTGTGGTGATATTCTTGGAGTAGAGGCTAGCAATTGTTGGAATAAATTGGCTAAAAGCTCTAAGGTAACTATTCTTCTTTTATAGTTGGTATTTGGTATTGCATGTTGAGTAGGAAGAACTTTTAGTTGGAAATAAGACCCTTAGATTGATTGCATGTGAGAAATGTGGTTGGGATATGAAAGGATTGGTTAAAAGAACAAGTGAGCATGTTGTAGCCTAAAAACTACCTTAAACTTGTTAAAATGAATTATTGTACCTTGTGGGGCAGAATTAGTTTGGGTGTGTAATCCCCTTTGCATTGTTGGATTGTTGAGCCTTGAATGAGGCATTTGGATGATAAATTCGGCCTTGAGAAAGGTGGCAAAGTATGTAGAAACAAAGGAAATGCTGCCCAATTTTCCGTAGAATTTAGTGGCTTTGAGTTAGATTATTCTACATTGAAATTAGAGGTTAATAAACGTATCATGACTATTATAGGTTGAAATATTACTTGCGGTAGTTTGGACCTAGCAAGTGGATTGACCAAAGAGGTATGTGAAGCTTTCCTATCTCTTGAGCATGAATAGATGAAACTATGTAGTACGGTAGACGTACAAGATTTGGTATTCTTACTTGTTTTAAGTATATAATGACTTGTTTCATTTTAAGAATGTATAATTCCCTTAGTTAGGGAAAAAGTATGATTTTACTAAAGTATAGAGTTAATATAACAACTTTATGGGAAGTTGGTTTATTAGCTTCATAAAAGGTTAATGAGAAGAGATTTTCTCTAAACAAGATAAGTATGTGAAGAGGCAAATTGATTTTAAGGTATCAATTGTCCAAAGGTTTTTATGTATAAAGAAGAATCATTTTTGAAAGAGTTGAAGCATATAGTACTTGGGTTAAACTCCCGGTGTTCTTTTATTAAAGATATGATTACGTGCCTTAAGTAAACTAAAATGAGAGAGTATATGAACAAGACTAAAAGAAGTTATAAGTTTTCTTAACTTATTTATGATATGATGACAGTTTGAGATAGGGTAAGAGTATGTCCGGCGGGCAAGCCCCAAGATCGCCATACCACCTCCTTCAAAGAGTATGTCCGGCGGCCACCAAGATCGCCATATCATCCGCTTCAGCAAGAGTATATCCGGCGGCGATCCAAGATCGTTATACCATCTGCACCAGTATAAGAGTATATCTGAGGGGCAAGCCCCAAGATCGTTATACCATTTGCTCCAGTGTAAGAGTATATCTGAGGTACAGCCCCAAGATCGTTATACCATCTGCTTCAGGGTAAGAGTATATCTGAGGGGAAAGTCCCCAAGATCGTTATACCACCTGTTCCGTGGATTTGCTACCCATGATGCGAGGAATACCTCATGTGAGTCCTTATGGGCTTATGCGGGTGAAATAGTCTCATGCCGGCGGGTACATGACGCGAGTACTTCACGCGGTCCACAGACCCACGCGGTGAAATAGTCCCGTGAGTAGGATGGTTTTAGTGATACTACGGGCGAGGCACCTGCTTTGATCACGAGCCTCTATTTTACGCAGATTATATATATATATACTTGTCACTCTCATTGTTAGTAAGGCACAAGAAAAGGTATTTTATTGTCTTCATGACTCAAATTGCTTTTAGACTGATATCGATACAAAGATTTTTCCAACTTTACATACTTGGTACATATCGTGTTTCCCCGCCTGGGCCGCGTCACGCCGCAGGTGGGTAAGCGATCGAGGATCCTCGTTCTTAGGATCACTATTCCTGTCGAAGCTTCATTCCTCCTAAGCTTATTTATCGGCACGGATATTTCCACGATCAATAGGTATTTTGTACATTCGTGGTATGGCGGGCCCGCCCGCCACGCTTGTTATCTTTAAGGTCGTGGCCACCTATGTGTTTTGGGCTATAAGAACCGGTTGTATTATAAATACGTTGGTTAAGTATGTTTATGGGCACTTATCTACCGGCGGATATGTATTACCCCTTTTATGATGTTATGTGTTGTGTTATGTTCCGCTGCTATTCTCTGACATATACCTGACAGGGTACCCCAGTAGGGTACTAGTCGCGGCCCCGGGGTCGGGTCGTGACAGGTAGTCTTCAAGATGACGTCCGGAAAGGAACTGACTCTAAAGGAAGTGATGCATGTCCCGGAAATTCGAAGAAATTTAATCTCCGGACCTGTGTTGGTCAATGCTGGTTGTAGGCTAGTATTTGAGGCTAACAAGTTTGTAATCACGAAAAATGAAACTTTTGTAGGTAGGGGCTTCGTCTGTGAAGGCCTCTTTAAAGTTAATGCTAAACCTGTAATGCCTTCTACTTAGAGAGAGGCTTCGCCTGTGAAGACCTCCTTAGGCAAATAATGCACTTGCAATACCTTTCTTTTAACTATCAATAAAACTGAGTCTTCATTACATGTTTGAATCTTCTAATTTATTGCACCATAGATTAGATGTGTTAACTATCAATTTATACTGAAATTGGTAAAGTTGGAATTATTGACGTCTATCAACATAAACCCTCAACGTAAGTGTGAGGTAGGCATAGAGGCAAAGAATCTCCAAAAAGCTCCCCTTAGATCCGTCGAAAGAAAAACCGCTCCTCTAGGACTCACACATATATCAACATATGTGTCTTGAAGTTCGCTCAAGCTAGAGAGGGGAACAAGTACTTTGTGACTTGCTTAGATGATGACACAATGTTGTGCTACCTTTACTTACTTAAAAGTAAAGACGAAGCTTCTAAAGCATCTAAGCACCACAAATCAAAGGTTGAGAACCAACAATGCCAATGGGTCTATAGATAAGTATAAATCTAAGACATCCATACGTATGTTCATAACTATCGCCGTCTTGCGGGATCTTGAAATACATCAAATGAATGTCAAGATAGCCTTCCTAAATGATGATTTGGAAGTAGAAATATACATAGACCAACCCAAGGGGTATGTAGTTTCAAAACAAGAGACAAAAATTGTCGGCTTGTCAAAACGTGGTACGAACTGAAACAAGCCCTAAACAATGGCACTAGAAATTAGATAGTACCATACTATTGGAAAATTTCGCCATTAACGGGTGTAACAAGTGTGATTACATGAAAGGAATCTCGTCATGATATGCCTCTATGAAGACGACTTGTTGATCACTGGAAAGCGTTGATTTTTGAAACTCACGCTAAAGTCCGGGATACGCGATATGAGATGTCTAAATGTACTAGAGGGGTACAACAGTACAAACTGGATATCTGATAGCGATGACATCAAGTCCACCAGCGGATATATCTTTACAATCGGTGGTGGAGCTGTGTTTGAAAATCATCTAGGCAAACACTTATTTCCCGATCCACTATGGAGTCAGAATTCATCGCTTTAGACAAAGCGGGAGAAAAAACTGAGTGACTTCATGGTTTTCTAGAGGATGCTCCTTATCGATAAACCTGTCTTCTCAGAATGATCCGGTCATGATACTTCATTTAAGAGCACGAAAATTCAATATACAACGGCAAGTCTCGTCATATACGACGAAGACATGAGTCCGTTAGGCAGTTGATCACCTCGGGTGTGATTTCCATTGATTACGTAAAATCTAAGGAAAATATCGCAGATCCCTTGACGAAGGGAATACCCAGGGATCAGATGAACTACATGTCTAGGGGAATGGGCTTAAAACCCAATCAATAAGAATCAATATAGTGGACACCCAACCTTACGGACTGGAGATCCCAGGGATAAGGTTCAATGGAAAAACTAAACTGTAAAGGTTCAGATGAGCGCTTCGGTGGAAGCAAGAACACTTCGGATAATGATTTCTTCTTAAGAAACATAATCCAAGGTCATTCCCGTGATAGACATAAAGTGCTACCTGCAAGAGGGGTAAAAAGATAAGTTTCCAAAACCTTTAATGATCCTCCAAAGTAAAGATTAGGTTGAGGAAATTTTTAATAATTCATAACGCTTGTATAGCTGGGTATTGCAGGATACCTTGTAGGAGACCACCTATTTAAGTGCGAGGATATACCGCCTCAAATGAACACACTTAAGAAATCAAGGGTGTCCACGGCCCACAATGGACAAAAACACTAGAAAGATTGAGAAGGAAAGGTGTTGTGTTGGTATCATTATCTTGACATATACTAAATACTGACGGTTCAAGACATCACGTTTACCGCGCAGTAAATATGTCCGATGGTATTTTACTATGGAAGGTTCAAAGCTCCGGCTACCTCTCCAGATGCAACATCGTTCCGCCGAGTGATTGCTAGAAAGACACCATACGTGTGCACCAAAATCTCTTCCAAGAGAGGATTGTTGGAAATATTTATTAAACGTGAAATAAAGTAAATCATATTAATTATGAATCGAACAATTAGGGGTCCCGCACGTCGGAAACATGGTTTTCACACACGTGCATATAAAGTACCAATGATCATTATTTCCTTAAATGAAAGAGATATTGGAATGATATACGAATTGTTTGAGACGTAAGAAAATAAATGTTTATTGGTCAAATGACGTATGATTTCACGTTGGTAATGAAAGGAAGAAATGTGTAAGAGATGAAAACGAATCAGAAAAAATTGTCACGGAAAATGGGAGGCACCGCGGTGCCACAAGAACAGGACCGTGGTGCAAATCCAATTTTCGGTTCCAGTGACTTACTGGAATTTAGGCACCGCGGTGCCTCGACGTTTTTCAGTACCGTTATAGACGAATTAAAGTTGATTCTTGGGCTGACTTTGGAACAATTACTCTCCATTATTTGGCCATTGATTTCAGCCATTACTAGGCTGAATTAACCTTAATATCAATGATCATTACTTGACATTGATGACCATTCATTTGGTGAATTGAGACGACCAAATCATCCACCTATAAATTGATGCCTTTGGCACAATTGAAAGACACATTGACACTTAAACAATTCTCTGAAAATTGTCTTCCTCTCTAGCAATCACAATACACTCAAAGATCTTTCTTATCAAGCGAACACTTGAGTTCCTTTGCTCATTTGTGTGATTGTTATTTTATCTCGGGAGATAAGTTGCTAAAACAATCGTTGAAAGGATATACGGAGGCAATATTATTTTAAGGATAGATTGAAACTTCAATCGACTCAGCAAGATCATTTCTTTGTTTAATTTTCAGATTTCTTGTTTATTTGTTGTTGTTGTTACAATTTTCATTTCCTTGTAATTCTATATTTATATCCAACAATTAGATCCATAGGTAAAAAAGCATAATTCATTTTATACATATTTACATTAAATCAATAAATATATGATAATATGTGTTTGCAGATAGGTTTCTTTCACTTAAGTGTGGTTAATTAATATATTTTCACACCTCATTAAATCGTACTGACATAATAAGTTGATGTGTTTTGGTGTAAATACCCGAAACAAACAATTTTTTTCCATTCAAAAATTGGTGTCAACCTCTTTACTGGACATTTTTTCCATTCTACATTTCTTTTTGTTTTTGATCTGTTTTGTCTTCGGTTTAGATTTCATTTAGGGTTAGATTTGATTTGGCGACTGCTCCATTTTTTTCCGACGAACAAGCTTATGGCAGATATGAAGGTTGTGGTTGGTCATTTGAAAGGCTAAGGGAGGAAAACAAGGTGGTATGTGGAGGAGATGATGGCTGGAGAAAGAAGGGGAATGAGAAGTGTGGGTGGCGTCGGCGGTAGCAACAAAGAGTGAAGTGGGAAAACGGGAGGGGTGAATGCTGGCGTTGTTCTTTCACCAATGAACTCCGCCAGTCGCCGATGTCCAGCTCCGGCGAGGCAGATAAACAGACCAGTGGAGCGTGGAGGAGATGGGGCAGCGATGTAGGAGATAATTTATTATTATTTTTTAATTTAAAATTTGTGTGTCCCCGTCTTATTTGTTATCTTTGTGTGTGAATTACACGCTCCATTTGTGTGTTGTTGGCTTGTTGCATATTTATTTTGTGTCCAACTACAGTCCAACACATTAACGGTGAGCTTGGTTCGGGTAATAGAATTAGAGTAAGGAAATAGAATTCCTGATTAACTTTAAAGTTGTTTGTTTGACCTATTTTTTCATTCTCTTTACCATTTTTTTTCCATTCCCTTACATTGATTCCCCGCTCTTAGGTATTTCCATTCTCTTTCTCCAATTCATTACTCGGTCCTGCATCACCTGACCACTGCACTGCTTTCCATTCTGCTTTCAAATGCACTCAAACATGTAGGAACAATCAGGATATTTTTTTTTTTTTTTTATATTCCCTTATTGAATTTTATTCCGTTTATCCTGCGTGAACCAAACACACCCTAAAAATGGTCACGAAGGATTCATACGGTAGAAATTTCAGTTGAAGTTTAAGTGGAATACACGAACAAATTAGAGGGTATGTCGATCAACCCATCTTTCTCTATAATTTTACTCAATAACTATGAAAAGTCCAAATCAATATATCATTCACGTTATCTAATTCCAACTTTCGTTAATTCCTATTGTGATCATTTCTTTCACAATAAAACATATAAATAAAACAACTAAGTAAAATGAGAACACTTTAATTCAAAGTAAGTTGGGATGTTGGATCGATTAGATATAAATCCTACTATATATTTAATTATATTACTCTATTTCAGTTCAATATTATAAATTTTGGATTCTCTAACAATATAAGTTACCTATATTTCTAGTAATATGTAAATTTGTAACGAGACTAGACATCTCCTAACAAATATTGAATTTAAAGCAAATGTACTGACATGACTAAAGTTTGATCTAAACTAATTCATATTGCCTATACTTTTTTTGTTTTGTTTATTTTACCCCTTTTTCGCTAGGTTGTTTGCTTAAATTCTTTACCTGATCGAAGATCAGTAGTGATTAATTTATTTATGTAATTTTAGATCTACATCATCACCGAATAACATATTTGTTATAGCGGAAACAATTAAACAGAAGAAAGAATAATAATGAATGTAAAGGACACAAACGACTTAACGCGGTTCACTAACAATGTGTTAGCTACGTCCATCTTGATAAATACAATTTTCAGAGTGCTTATTAGGTTATGACTCATGAAGTTTATATAGAGTACCCCTTACACAGACTAAGAAAAGTTTTTTCAAACAGGCAAGGAAAATGATTCCTAAACATACAAGGAAAAGGATTCCTAAACATAGTATAAATCTAATATGCCCGGATTCAAGGCATATTTCAACAAATATCCACCTTGACTTGAATCCTCTCACAAATAACAGATGTACCAGATGCACCACTATAGTGCCATATGTACTAGACTAATTTTGCCCCATATTTTGCCCTCAAAGGGCAATCAGCAACTCCTAAGTCCTAACATTGAGCAAGTCCAAACAGTGTTGGAACTTAATTTTAGGTCTACATCATCACCGAATAACATATTTGTTATAGCGGAAGAAATTAAACAGAAGAAAGAATGATAATGAATGTAAAGGACACAAACGATTTAACGTGATTCACTAACAATGTGTTAGGTATGTCCACGGGCAGAAGAGAGAAAAACTTTATTGATCTTGAGGAATACAATTTTCAGAGTGCTTATTAGGTTATGACCCATGAGGTTTATATAGAGTACCCCTTACACAGACTAAGGAAAGGTTTTCCAAACAGACAAGGAAAATGATTCCTAAACATGCAAGGGAAAAAATTCCTAAACATGGTATAAACCTAGTATGCCCGGATTCAAGACATATTTCAACAAATATCCACCTTGACTTGAATCCTCTCACAAATAACAGATGTACCAGATGCACCACTATAATGCCATATGTACTAGACTCATTATGCCCCATATTTTGCCCTTAAGGGGCAATCAACATGTTATACCCCGTAGTTCTGAAGTATGTATGTGAGGATGTACGTACGAATGTATACGCCCTAATTAGGGTAAGAATGAAAGAATTGTTTTCCGACGGATATTATTCCGAACCTTGTGAAGGAAATTTTACGTTTTCAACATTTTTACGATTATGGAATTGTTCCGAGAGATAAAATATTTTGGACCAATAGGAGGGCGACAAGTGTCACCCCTAGATTGGGCCAAGTGGACGAAATGGAGTGGACAAGTGGCCAACAATTCTTGCCTAGTTGGCATGGCTTAGACGTTTTTGCTTGGTAGTGGGCAAGTCTTGCATGGTCAAGACTTGCATGGCTTTAGTAAGACAAGTGTGGGAAGGAACCTTCACATATGATCTCTACCTTACACATGTGTTAATCTCAACCCTTGGTTGTGCTATATAAACCCCCTTAGTGGATGAAAATCAGCCACACTTAACATATTACAAGACTTGAAAAATATTTCCTCTTCCTCCTTCTTTTGATTTCGTCCAAACCTCCCTCCCCCTAACCAAATGTTGTCCAAAAATTCTTAAAATTATAAGTGTTCTTCCTTAATGTGTTAGGAAGATTATTAACCAAGAGTTAGACAAGATTTCACACCCCTAGCCTCAAAAACCTTCCCTTGGCCGAGAGTAGGCCGATTTTCGAAACTGTTTTGGGCAGATTTTTTTAGTCAAGTTTGGAAGGGAATATCTCCTAGCATATAAGGAGTTTTTAGGTGTTTCAAAAGCGTAAAATGAATTTCGTCGAGTCTAGTTTCCAATGCAACAAACCACTCGTCGATAGGATACTGGAGTAGAGAGTTATCGACGTTGCAAGTTCAGCTGACGAAGCAGTAGCTAAAAATCTGGACAGTCACGTTTTTGGGCTATCTTGAGGTAATGAACCTTAACCTCTTTGTGAAATTGATTTATTATGTATATATGGTTATTATACATATATTGGAAGTATATTATGGACTATAACTTATATAAAGATTGGAATATAAGTTGAAAGACTAATGAAGTAATTGGATAAGTAAAATGTAAAAGTTGGCCAAGGACCCCAACTTAAGGACCGTATCTACTTTGGACTTTTTACTTTGGACTTCATTACTTATTGTTGTTATGAAGGCGAGATAGTAAACCGCGTTACCGTTTGGGCGTGTAATCCCCTTCTTTTACTTATTGTTATTATGAAGGCGAGATAGTAAACCGCGTTACCGTTTGGACGTGTAATCCCCTTCTTTTACTTATTGTTATTATGAAGGCGAGATAGTAAATCGCGTTACCGTTTGGGCGTGTAATCCCCTTCTTTTACTTATTGTTATTATGAATGAGAGATTGCTAATCGCGTTCCGTTTGGGCGTGCTATCCCCTTCTTTAGATTTCAGTATTATTGCACCTTAATTATAGTAGGTAGATCACGGTTATCGGGCCTTGTAAAAGGTGGGAAATTGAGTAGAAACGGGGGAGGTGCTACAGAATTTTCCGTAGGATATGGAACTTATTCTTAGAAATATCCTACGAAGAGATCTAGAGGTTAATGGACGTTTCTGTTATACCCCGTATTTCCAGAGTATGTACGTAAGGACGTACGTAGAAAAGTTGAAGCTTAAAGTAGGCTTGGCCGATTTTATTTTGTGCACAACCCCCGATTGGAGTCGTTTTTCGACGAAACGTTTTAGACAACTTGCGAAGGGAAAATTCCGGCTATGTCATTTTTAATTTTTGCGGATTTTTCCGAGAGACGAAATGTTTTGGACCAACGAGAGGGCAACACTTGGCACCCTCTCATTGGTGGACTTAAGGGGCGGCATTGGGACGATTTGGAGAGTGAGAGAGTAGGTAGGATATTTTGTGATATTTGTGTGGTAGATGGATAAGGTACACATGGATGAATCTTGACCCTACACTTGTCTTGCACTTGGCATGATCTTCGCCATTGGTTGGCACATGGCTTGACCTATAAATACCCCCTTAGTCAAGACATTTCTTCATCCACAAAACTTTCCTAAGTCTAAAAATCTTCCCTCTTCTTGTGTTCTCGCCCTAGCCTCCCCTCCCCTGTGAGGCCCCCTCGCCGAGAGTCCCTCCCCTCGCCGAGAGTACCCTCCTAGCTGGGTCGCCGAGGGTACACACACCCCCTGTGGTGTTGTCTCGTATAAATACCCCTCTCTGGTAGAAATACTCCAAGTATCATACTATACCCAAATACCTTAGCCTTATACCTTGTAGTATTCCAAAGTTACCTCTATACGTAGAGCCCAAAATACTACTTTATGTCCTTTTTGTCTCAAACCGAAACTCAAGGAAAACCTTCATAAGAGGTTGAAGTGTTAGAAAGTCGCGTAACTTCTGGCGGTTGTTGAGCGTCGAGCACCGAGTAGAGCTAAACGTTGCTCAGATCGACATTATAACTTGGATAATTTTGGGCTTATCGAGGTAAATACTCGCCCTTATATTGTAATTGGAAATTACATATCAGTAGTTATAGAAATGAATATAAGATTCATGTAAGAGAATTGAACTGTAATGTAAGGATATTACGTAAAAGACTTGAACCGAATCACATCGTAAGAATAATCTACGAGTAGTCTAGTCATCGATAGACTTGTATAACCTTTATAGGTTGAATGATCCGCGAGTAGCATGTTCTACTGGAAGGTGGACAAGGCTAGCGTTATACCATGGGCGTTTTGCTAATAGTCGATAATCGTCGCGAGGTATGTGATTCTTCCTATACTCGAGCATGATATTTTAAAGTATATATAGTACGGAGACGTCGTGTGTTAACCGAATAATAATCGCGCAATGTCTTTTGACTTAAGCCCGAATAATAATTACGCAATGTCTTTGACTTAAGCCTGAATAATCTTGAAGTATTTCAAAAGAATACTGAACCATTTTTAACAGAAGAGTAATACTTGGTTTTAAAAGCTTAAGAGTTATACTAGCTTTATGGGAAGTTAGGTATAACGGCTTAAGAAGGATAAAAAGAAGGGTTATTGACTTTAAGAAGATTAAGAGACTTAATCTTAAAAAGATAAGAGACTTGACTTGGTTAATTAATATGAGTTTTGTTAATAAGTGTGAAACCTCATTCGTGAGTAATGAGTACTTGGTTTTTAAAAAGGAATAATGTTTTACTGATTTCGGAAATCAGAATAAGTATCGAACAAACCACATCAGCGCTAATAAAGGGAAATGTTTTGACTAATAAAGTATTATTAAAACCGAGAAACTTCCACCGCATGTGGCTAAGATGAGACAAAATGATATTACATTTCCTAGATCACGGTCACTGTAATAAGATTGTTATGAACAAGAATAAACTACTCACACATAAGGTGTATGTTTCTCAAATTGTTTTAAAGGATTAAAACTATGAACTACGAAACCTTTCGAAAAATGAGAAACTTGAACATTTGAAATTAGGCAAACTTGAACGTTTGGAAAATAATGTTGTTACTTGATTTTATAAAGAGAAGTGTTTTGGTTTACTTCCAAAGATAGTCACTCTATTTTTATATACTACGAGTATTGTGTGACTATTGTGAAAGAACAGATCTCTTAAAGAGTTAATGTATGAAGTACTTTGGGGATAAAAACCCGATCTTATTAATCATATAGTAGAAACTACCTTGTGTGAATAACTTGATTGTGTTGGTTTGTGATAGCCTTGTAATACTTTCTTGTTGATTTGATAAGTAAACACGCCAGGACGCTACGTGTTATTATCTTGTGATGTTTGTGTAAAGGGGTTTTCCTCGATTGCGCTTAAGTTGTTTAACTATCACCGTTATGTTGGTATTGTACCACTCACCTCGACATCATCCCGAGGTTAAGTCGCCTCCGACGCGGTAGACTCAAAGTGTCCGTGTGACCTATGATTCGAGAATACCTCACGCGGGTCCCGGGGCACGCGAGCTACGAGAGCTCCGTGTGTGCGCGCCTTTATGGTCACGCGATCTACGTGGCTACGCGGATCGCGAAGTCGAGCGACGCCGGGAGTAGCACCACCGACGCGGAATACCTCACGCGCCATCGAGTGGCCTACGCGAGTCAGGGAAGTTCGAGGCTGTGACGCGACATTAGATATCGCGCGAGTGGCGCTTTGATCATGTGACGGCCTAGACAGATCTCATGATACGATTTATGACCTTGTTTGTACCGTAGGTTTTAGTAGTTAGGCCTTCGACTTACCGTCCGATTTTATGATATGACACAGTGGGACACGTGTTCATGTGTATTCCTCGTGCTTTTATATCATAAATCGCCAGAGTGGCGAAGGTATTCCACGCATGATTGATGTTGTGGCGTGAGACCCATTGTTATATTTGAGTGATGACTTTGAGGCGTGAGTCCACGACTTGACATGATCGCTATTTATTGTGAATCGTAGTTTGGGTATCATACATGTCTCCCGCTTTATATAGATCGCTATGATTTCATTTACGATTTTCGCCACATACTTGGTACTGCCAGATCGACCTCTTCGGCCGCGTTACGCCGCAGTTGAGGTACACCGGGCCGTTGATCCTAGCTCGAGTCACGTCGGCGTTTGGGAAGCTCCGCTTCTCCGAGGCTTATCGTGGTATAGTCCTCGTAGTAGGTGCTTACATTCGTGGTATGGCGGGGCCCCGCCCCGCCATCATGTTATCGCCACTCTTAGGTCCAGTAGATCGCTGTGGGCAAGGTTGTAATGGGATGTAATTGTTCGGATCTAAGTTTTTATATATATATATATGCCGCAAGGCAAGTTTTTCTCAGATAAACATGTGTTTCCTTTGCATTATTTCATGTTGTGTTTTATGTTCACGATTTTCTCCGATGTGTGACTACTGGGTGCGGGTAAAGGCATCACTACGCCCCGAACGGTCGTGACAGTTTCGTGGCCATTATAGGTGAAAGTACTACGAGTAGCGTATTCTACTTGAAGGGTGGAAAATGCTAGCAAGGTTATAGTACTTGGGAGCGTTTTGCTAATAGTCGATAACCGTCGCGAGGTATGTGAACCTCTTCCTATCTCTTCTAGCATGATATTTGTGAAATATATATATAGTACGGTAGACGTACGTGTGGTAAAATAAATTTGGCTTTACTTTGATATCTTTTGACTTGGGTCTAAATAATAGGAATCTTGAATATTTCAAAAAGAGTTACGAATCATTTTTGGAAGAAAAGTAAGACTTGGTTTTAAACAAAAAACTTAAGTGTTATACTAGCTTTATGGAAAGTTAGGAATAACGACTTAAGAAAGATAAGGAAAACGGTTTTAATATTTGTTTATCAAATACTTGAAAGGTATAACGACTTAAAAGAAGATAAGAGACTTGACTCATATGTGACTTGATTTAATATGTGAAAAACTTGAATTGTGTAAAAAGTTGCGAAACCTCATTCGTGAGTAATGAGTACTTGGTTTCGAATGATAATGTTATATCGATTGCGGAAATGAGAATAAATATCGAACATCCCACTGCAGCGTTAATAAAGGAAAATATATTGACAAATAATTAATTATATTAAAACAAGTAGAAACCCTCCATCTGCATAGAAGCTAAGATAAGACAAAATTATATTACATTTCCTAGATCACGGTTGCCTTACTAAAGTCATTAACAACAAGTATTGATTTTTTTTAAATTCCAAAGTAAGGACTTATTTTCTAAAAGAACAGAGACTTGAGAATTTGAAGTATGTTGGTTTAAAGGAAAGACATGTTTTTGTCTTAAGATGGTTTAAAAAGAAGTATGGAAATTGTTTGGGTTTACTTAACAAGATGGTTACTCTACTTTGATGCTACGGGTTCGTGTGATTGTTTGTGAAAGGAATGGATCTTTTTAAAGAGTTAAAGTATGTTGTACCTTGGGGTTAAAACCCGGAATTGTTGACATGAAATGCAAGTACCTTGTGTGAGTAACTTGCCTATGTTTTGTGTTAGCCTTGTAATACTTTCTTGTTGGCTTGATAAAGTGACCATGCTATGATGCTACGTGTGTTAATGTCTTGTGATGTTTGTATAAGGAGGTTATTCTTGTTGGGCTTACGTCGTTTAACGATAAGCTGTTGTGATAGTATTATACCACTCACCTCTTGACATGATACCGGGGGTTAAGCCGCTCACGCGAGGAATACCTCACGCGGGTCCCGGACCTATGCGAGCTACGGAGTTCCAGGTAGTGCGGCGAATACCACGCGGTCTACATGCGCTACGCGACTACGAGATTCCGTGATGATGCCGAGAATTAGCTACCTCGATGCGAGAATACTCACGCGCCTGGTGGCTATGCGAATCGCGAAGTCCGAGATTAGGCACGCATAATGATATGGGCGATCGCCTTGCCCGATCATTCGCGCCTAGAAAAGACCGGTTACATTATACCTATTATTGCTCTTGTTTGTGATATGGCACTATGCGCGATTAACTTGGTTGTTTACATATTGTGAATCGTTTTAAAATGTTATGGTTATATTTGAGTGATGACTTGAGGCGTGAGTCCACGACTTGACATGACTACTTACATATCGCTTATCGATATCGTTATCATATATGTCTCCGCTTTATATAGACTATTATGATTTCACTTACGTATTTTCGGGCCACATACTCTGCACTGTTATGATCGACTTCTTCGGCCGCTCACGCCGCAGTCGAGGTACGTAAATTTGGCGATCCGCACTCTGTGATCACCGATCGCTTCGAAAGCTCCATTTCTCGGAGGCTTTGTCTTTGGTATAGTCCCCGTCATTGCAGTACTCAGACATCTGTGGTATATGGCGCCCCGCCCCGTCATAGTTGTGGTTACATTCTGTAGTTCTCTGTAGTACTATTGTGGGCAGGGTTCATAAAGGATGTAACTGTTCAAGTTTTGGTTTTACATGCCGAAAGGCGACATTTTCTTGTTAGACTGTTCTTACTCTTTATTGTTCATGTCTTTTGTTTTTATATTCCGCTGGTTACTCTGATGTATATCTACTTGGGTGCCCGGGTAAGGCACCAGTCACGGGCCCGGGATCGGGTCGTGACACAACAACTCCTAATATTGAGTAAGTCCAAACAATGTTGGAACTTAATTTTAGATCTACATCATCACCGAATAACATATTTGTTATAGCGGAAGCAATTAAACAGAAGAAAGAATAATAATGAATGTAAAGGACACAAACGATTTAACGTGGTTCACTAACAATGTGCTAGCTACGTCCACGGGCAGAAGAGAGAAAAACTTTATTGATATTGAGGAATACAATTTTCAGAGTGCTTATTAGGTTATGACCCATGAGGTTTATATAGAGTACCCCTTACACAGACTAAGGAAAGATTTTCCAAACAGGCAAGGAAAATGATTCCTAAACATGCAAGGAAAAAAATTCCTAAACATGGTATAAACCTAGTATGCTCGGATTCAAGACATATTTCAACAAATATCCACCTTGACTTGAATCCTCTCACAAATAACAGATGTACCAGATGCACCACTATAATGCCATATGTACTAGACTCATTATGCCCCATATTTTGCCCTCAAGGGGCAATCAGCAACTCCTAATATTGAGTAAGTCCAAACAGTGTTGGAACTTAATTTTAGATCTACATCATCACCGAATAACATATTTGTTATAGCGGAAGCAATTAAACAGAAGAAAGAATAATAATGAATGTAAAGGACACAAACGATTTAACGTGGTTCACTAACAATGTGTTAGCTACGTCCACGGGCAGAAGAGAGAAAAACTTTATTGATCTTGAGGAATACAATTTTCAGAGTGCTTATTAGGTTACGACCCATGAGGTTTATATAGAGTACCCCTTACACAGACTAAGGAAATATTTTTCAAACAGGCAAGGAAAATGATTCCTATCCACCTTGACTTGAATCCTCTCACAAATAACAGATGTACCAGATGCACCACTATAGTGCCATATGTATACTAGACTCATTTTACCTCATATTTTGCCCTCAAGGGGCAATCAACAACTCCTAACGTTGAGCAAGCCCAAACAGTGTTGGAACTTGCTGTGTGGAACTGGCTTTGTGAACATATCAGTTGGGTTATCAGCAGTACCCACTTTGTTCACCTTGATTCTCTTCTCACTTCTCAGAAAATGATACCTCACATCAATGTGCTTAGTCCTCTCATGATGGACTTGATCCTTTGCTAAACAGACAGATCGAGATCGCCACGACATCGTGGCCTAATCTCGATATAGATCCGGCACGATCAATCCTTTCAACCGCATTCCTCATCGTTGCTTATGTTAATGTCATGTACTCTGCTTCTGTAGTCGACAAAGTCACTGTAGGCTACAAAGTAGCTTTCCAACTGACAACTGAACCACCAAGAGTGAAAACATAACCAGTCATAGCTATTCTACTGTCAACATCTCCAACATAGTCAGAGTCCAAAACTCGCTATCAAACACTCAGATCACCTCCATAAATGAGACCAACATCGACGTACTTTGAGGTACCGAAAATCCTCTTCACAAATTGTCAATGCTCTTGCCGTGCTCACTCATAAACCCGCTAACAACACTAACAGATCAGGCAAGATCGTCTCAGTGCAGACTATCAGATACATCAAGCTTCCTACTGCACTAGCATAGGAAACTCGAGACATGTACTCCTTCTCCTCAACTGATTTAAGTGCAAAAGCAACAGACTGATGTGCATTTGCAGCACTGGGAGTATCTATAAGCTTTGATGTAGACATGTCAAACCTTGACAAAATCTTCTGAATGTAGCCCTTCCGTGATGCTAAGAGCTTCCTCTCGCTTAGATCTCTATAGATCTCCATTCCTGTAATTTTCTGGTTGCACTCCAAATCTTTCATATCAAACTCCCAGACCGGTAAGATCCTTCAACTTCGGATATCGACTTGTCCTTCGCAGCCTATCAACATATCATCTACATACATGACCAAGTAAATCAAAGAATCAAGCCACGACTGTCAGAGTAAACATTGCAATCATATGGACTTTTGTTGTAGCCAATATCTATCATATAGTTGTCGAACCTTTTGTACCACTGCCTCGGAGACTGCTTTAGCCCATATAAGGACCTATTCAACTTGCAAACATAGTCCTCCTTATCAGGAACCTGAAACCCATCTGGCTGAGTCATGTATATTTCCTCCTTCAACTCTCCATGTAGAAAAGTTGTCTTCACATCTAGTTGTTCAAGTTCCAGATTTTGATGTGCAACTATTACTAGTAGCACCCTGATGGAAAAGTGTCTGACTAATGGCGAGAAAATCTCATTGTAGTCTACCCCTTCTATCTAAGTGAACCCCCTAGCTACCACCAGAGCTTTATATTTGATACCATCAACAAGTGTTCCTCCTTCATTCTTCTTGTAGACCCACTTGCAAGTGACAACTTTTGTGTCTCGCGATCGCTTGGCTAACTCCCAAGTCTGATTCTTATGGAGTAACTCCATCTCATCTCCCATAAGTGAAGCTATCGGAAGATTCGATACGAATCGCTTTTCGTAAGTGGATGACTCATGTAAGTCGGGATCCACTTCTTCAGCAACTTGTAATGCATAAACTATCATGTCTTCAAAACTATACCTTCTGGTAGGTATTTCATAATTTGCTCTCTTTGATCGATCAAGAGCCAAATTGTGCTGATTTGCTGCTGGTAATGAAGATCCTGATGATTCTGCTTCTGACTATGGTTGTTGGACTTCATATGATGGTTCACCCTCATCTGGAGTGACTTGCTACTCCACCTGATTCCCAACACTGCCACCAACAATAGACTTCACAGCCATCTTTCAAACAAACAAATCCGGCTCTGATACCAATTTGTTATAGCGGAAACAATTAAACAGAAGAAAGAATAATAATGAATGTAAAGGACACAAACGATTTAACATGGTTCACTAACAATGTATTAGCTACATTCACGGGCAGAAGAGAGAAAAAACTTTATTGATCTTGAGAAATATAATTTTCAGAGTGCTTATTAGCTAAGAAAATGTTTTCCAAACCGTCAAGGAAAATAATCCCTAAATATACGAGGAAAAAGATTCATAAATATGGTATAAATCTAATATGCCCGAATTTAAGACATCATTTCAACAATATTTATTCTATCATAATTTGACAGGTCTACATAAGATATGACAAATTATCTTATGATTTCACACCTCACGTCAAACAACGTGGTTGTAAATGTAATATGAAAATGGACCAAGGAGTTGTATATAAGTCCACCTTACCCGGACCAAGACAAAGACCTTAAACGAAACCGCACCGAAACTTTCTGTTCTCTTATGTCCTGTGCGCACACGGCCATGTTCATTCCCTCATATCTCTCACTTGTTAATTCTACTACTCCACTTTCTCTTAACTGACCCCACTCCACTCCACACAAATCATAAATCTCAGAAATTTATCCTACAACTTCTTCTTCCTCTGCACAAAGAAGTTTTTCAGCTTCAATGGCTACACAAAGACTCCAGAGTTTCTTCCTTGTTTTCTTTGTTTTACTGCAATCTCTTTATCCCGCCGGTAACTTTTACTTTCCTTTTTCACTGATTAAGACATGAAAAAAACCCTGCCTTCTTTTCACATCCTTAGTTATTTTTTCTTTCTAAATACACACATCAACATTATTTTGCTTCAATTATATGTATAATAAAAAAAAAATAGTATTGTCCTACCGCTTACAGTGTTATTACAGTAGTGAACACTTTTTCACAATTTGTTCAAATATGACAGCACATAGAGGCAAAAATTAAAATATATAACTCATTGTCTTTATCTGAAAATGACTTGTATGGTGTAAACTAGTTCCAATACGATTTTGTGCTTTGTACTGAGTCGACTCAGTTCGATTCGGCTAACTCATACTTGCTCCATCCCAATTTATATAAAAAAAAAATCTTAATTTTTCTGAATTATAAGTTGTACTAGGAGTATTTTTATGTAATTTAATTTCTAAATATGTAAATTATTTTTCTAAAATCTGACTTCAAAATAAAGAAGTTTGTTTAAAATCTGATATATTTCACATAAATTGATATATGTCACGTAAATTGAAAGGGAGGAAGTAGTAATAATTTCACTAACTGTAATTTTCTCTTGCAATTAGAGTCGCAAGCTTTTATCGGTGTCAACTACGGCCAAGTAGCCGACAACCTACCTCCGCCGGCGGAGACGGCGAAGCTCATTCAGTCAACGAGCATTGAGAAAGTGCGGTTGTACGGAGCGGATCCGGCGATCATTAAAGCATTGGCGAACACCGGAATCGGAATTATGATCGGAGCTTCCAACGGTGATATCCCGGCGCTTGCATCCGACCCGAATTTTGCGGGGCAATGGGTTAATTCCAATGTGTTGGCGTATTATCCGGCGAGTAAGATCATTGTTGTTAATGTCGGTAATGAAGTCGTGACCTCAGGGGATCAGAACCTTATTCCTCAACTTTTGGCCGCCATGCAAAATGTCCAAAACGCCCTTAATGCTGGTAAGTGGTTGTTGATTAGTGTCTTCAGACTTTGACTGCTGTTTCTTACGCGGAATTTAGAAGTCAAGTCATCTATTATTTTTTCTATTAACGTTAGACATAAAGTCAGTCCAATCAGAGACCGTGATCGGATTCTAGAAAATTTGTGTGCTAATATTCATCAAAAGTAATGAATGTCGATCACCAGCCTATTTTTGATAGATCGGGTGAATTTTAGACCAATCAAAGATCGGAATATCAGTCGACATAAGTTTTTTAATATCTTAAAGAAACAATGTACCATCAGACTTTGACTGATGTTTCTTACGCGGAATTTAGAAGTCAAGTCATCTATTATTTTTTCTATTAACGTCAGACGTAAAGTCAGTCCAATTCACTAAGTTCAGGTAATGTCGGATCAGTCGACATAAGTTTTTTAATATCTTAGAAAAAATGTACCAATAATAAGTATATACTCTCGTCTCATCTAATATAGAAATGTTCACCGGACACTGCGTTTATGACACAAAATTTACGAAAGTAAGACCGTTGAAACTTGGTAAAACTTCCAATTTGTAAAATGATAAGTTTAAATTTAAAAAAATTCAAATATAAAAAGGTGTTGTCATCTTTGAGTAAAAATTAAAGAGAGTCATATTAAATGAAACATATGGAGTGCTATATGTTGCGATTTTTTAAATAGATAAAAAATTTAAAATGTCTAAAAAAACAAAGCTAGCTTAGGTTTGCTCCCAGCTCCATCTCGGCCGACATCTTGCTCTCGGGGGGGTTGTTAAAGAAAAGAACTGTTTGATTTCTTAGAGGTGATAGTATCATTATGTAAAAGAATGGAGTAATTAACTGGAAAAATTTGCATGGTTCGGTGTTTGTCCCATGGAAATAATGCAAGATATGTGTCTTGCACATAAGTTTTTTCACATAGCCACTAATTTGTGACTCTACTGGTCAAATTGTTTGATTAAGTGGAAATTGATAGAATATTTTTCTCATCTTTATTCATCTAATATGGTAAAAATATATACATGTAATACAATAATTAAGAAAAGTGATATTCTCCTTAATATCTTCCTATTTAATTACCTATTTAATTCTAATAATATCTCCTATTTAATTCTTTTACAACCTACCATACTAGGATCTTTACATCAGTAATATTATTAATTAACATTAAATAATATTATTCTAACACTCCCCCTCAGTTGAAGCTGGAGGGCGCCGAATGTTGAGACTGTCCCGAAATTCTTCAAATGAAATCAGCGGAAGCCCTTTCGTGAAGATATCGACGATTTGATGACGCGTTGGGACATGTAGTACTCGCACTTGTCCGCGTGCCACTTTTTCACGGACAAAATGGATATCCAACTCTATATGTTTAGTGCGTTGATGATGTATTGGATTTTCAGAGAGATATATTGCACTAATGTTGTCACAGTAAACCATAGTAGCCTTCAGAATTGGGCAATGAAGCTCTAGTAAAAGATTCCGAATCCAGCATGAATCAGACACAACATTGGCAACGACACGATATTCAGCTTCAACACTGGAGCGCGACATCGCTGGTTGCCGTTTGAAGACCATGAAACTAAATTATCACCGGAAGACACAATACCGGATGTGGGCGTGCGGTGTCCGGACAACCGCCTACCGTGATCCGTATAAGTGACAAGTTTGGAGACGCAAGATGGGTAAAGATGTAATCTATATTCCCGAGTGCCCTTAATGTAGCGCATAACTGCTTGAGTGCTGCGTATGTTCTTCCATCGATTACGCATGAATAGACACATTTGTCTGGCGCATAGGTTATGCCCGGTCCGTAAAAATGAGATATCGCAACGCTACCGCTAGTCGCAGACAATGTTGGATCATCAAAAGGTTTGCTGAGATGACACTTAATTTGGACTTTGTATCCACCTGTTGCGAGGGTTTGCAAGAGGTCATTCCATCCCGTTCCACGATCTCAGATGCATACTTCTTCTGGGAGAGAAAGAGCCCACCTGCATGTCTTGTCACAACAATTCTTAGAAAGAAGTGCAATGGACCAAGATCCTTCATAGCAAATTCTGAACCAAGCTGAGACATGATATTCTTGCGAAGAGAGTCCGTTAAGTCGCCGAATAATATCATCCACATACAATGAAGATAAGCCGATGATTACTCGATGATAGATAAAAGAGAATTATCGGACCGGCTGTGTGAAAACCCTATATGTGATACAAAATCTGCAAACCGCTGATACCAAGCCCTGGGTGCTTGTTTGAGGCCATACAAAGACTTGTTTAGCAAGCATACATGATTGAGATATTTTGGATCTCTGTACCCCAATGATTGGTGCATGTAAACAGTTTCATTTAGGTGACCATGGAGAAATGCATTTTTGACATCCAACTGGTGAAGTGACCATCCTCTGGAGAGAGACAAGCTGAGCAATCGCTCGATAGTAATGGTTTGACTCATCGGATCAATGTCTCCCCACAATCGATACCAACCTGCTGCGTCTTCCCATCACTTACAAGACGGGTCTTATGCCGCTCAAAAGAACCATCAGATTTTTCTGTATGGCTAAAAATCCACATAGATCGAATGATGTTAGCATTAGATGGACGGGACACTAAATCTCATGTCCTATTTTTAATAAGAGCTTGATATTCATCATCCATGGTCATTTTCCAATTTGGGTCTTTCGTGAGCGATCCGTGGTTACATGGTAAAGGTGATTTGGAAACTTGGTGTGCGTTGTATTTAGTGTTGGGTTTGACAATACCATGTTGACTACGCGTGATCGATCGGCGTTGTCGTGCCAGCCGGATCGACGCCACCGCCAAACGTGGTATTTGTAAAGTGGCCTGGATCGCAGGATTGGGTCAGACAGTGGCGTGTTATTGGTAGGTGTCAAAGCACCGGCTCGAATGTATCGGTGTCGAGACAGTGGGTTGGACGTCATTTGTTAAGGACACGGGTAATGGGTTAAAAGAATTTTGTCCATTAGCAGTGGCAGTGACCGAACTATGAGACAATGGTTGGGTAAAAATTGGGTGTATCCCAGCATCCAAAAACTCATATGTGGGAGATTGTGACTCATTGATTTTTTCTAAATGGGAATTGAGTTTCATCAAAGATAACATGACGACTAATAAAAATCCTATTGGAGGATAGATCATAACATTTGTATCCCCGATGATGGGATAGGTATCCCAAAAAAATGCATGCAGTAGATCTTGGTTATAATTTATGGATGGTGATGGATGGGAATAATGGAAAACACAAGCACCCAAAAACCCGGAGATGAGAGTATGTCGGTTCTCGAAGGTACAGTAATTGAATGGGTGTTTTGGTGTGATGTATGTTTGTTTGGTAGTATATTCAACAAATAAGTAGTCATCCGCCGCATGATGCCAAAAGTTAGGGAAGTGAGGCATGAGCGAGGATGTCCCGACAATATTATTTATGGTTCGTATTTTGCGTTCTTGCCCATTCTCGAGAAGATGTGGGAATGAGAAACGAAAATTCAAACCATTTGTTTTGCAAAAATCTCAAAATTGTCTATTATCAAACTCCCGCCTGCTATCACATCGATGTTTTGATATCCCGTTCAAACTGTTTTTGGATGAAAGCTCTAAAACTAAGGAATGTAGAAAATACTTGTGATTTTTTCGATATGGGAAATGTCCACAAGAATTTAGAGTAATCATCTAAAACAAACAAATAATATCTATGCCCCGAAGAGCTCAAAACTGGGGATGTCCAAATATCACAACGTATAGTATCAAATGGCAAAACAGTGCAATTAGAAGAAGACTCAAATGGTAGTTGAATATGCTTACCCAAAGGACACGACTGACACTTATTAAGAGTTCGTGTACATGAAATTGAATTATTGTGTTTGAGAGAGTTTAAAACAGACTCTCCCGGATGTCCCAAACGTTCATGCCATAAATTGGAATTAAAAACATCAAAATTAAAGTGTTTCTTGTCTGGTTGTAGTAGTGAAGTAACTGGATAAAGTTCTCCCTGGCTATCACATCTCATTAGCCGTGCCCTGCCCTCGAAAATCACACACAAGAAACCAAAAGGATCAAAAGCTACCAGAACTCCGATTATCTGAAGTAAACTTTCGAACGGAGATTAGGTTTTTGATTAATTGTGGTGCATGAATAACATTTTTCAAGACTAATGGTGGATTTGGTTTGGACAATTTAGTAGAACCATATCCTTTTATTGGAATGGAATGGTCATTTTCGACAGTTATACCATTTGATTTGCTCATATTAAAATAGGACGTAAGATTACCTTGGGATGACGTCATATGTGACGTTGCACCTGAATCTATATACCAATTCGTGTCTGGTGGAATAAGCCCGAGCGTGTGCATGGCATGTTCAATGTCCGCCGGCCGCCCATCGCTGAGTGGGCCTCGCCCACACCCGAGGCCCAAAATCGTCGCCGCCTCTCCATCGCCTAAATTTCACCACTGGCCGCCTAAAATCGCCGACGCCGCTTCCACCGCCTCCCACCTCACCGGTTGGCTTGGGAAATTCGCCAGCAGAGGTCGAAAAGAAGGCCTGTGAAGAAGTGGACTGATTTGCTGGGTATGTGTAATTGGAATTGGGCCTGGCCCAGTTGGTGGTAGGGTAAGGACAAGGGGGTCCAACCCAAGTCCATTGTGGCGTGCCCATCGCCGCCGCTGCCGCTTCTCGCCATCGCTACTTCCATACTCGCTGGCCGCGCCGCCGCCGTCGAACCGGCCAGAACCATCGCCGAATTCCGCCGCCACGAATTGCGATTGTTCCCGTTTCTATTGCAGTTTCCACCTTTTTTATTCCCATGTCGTCCTTTTTGACCCCGATTATTTCCATCATTGGTGACCATGTACGTCGATTCGGTTGTGTTAGCAACCTTTTTAGAGAAGTCTTGTTCTTCTAGGATTAACATAGATCTTGCTTTGTAGAATAACGGAAGCGGGTTACTTTGACGGATAACGGTGGCAACTCCGCTATATGCCTATGTCAATCCGGCAACAAGTTGTAGAACCAAACGGTTGTCGGAGACGGGGGAACCAACATTTTTTAATTGATCCGCCAACACTTTGAGGCGTTGACAATAAGCGGACGCATTAGAAAAATCCTCCATATCAACACTGGAGAATTCTTGTTCCAAAGCAACTGCACGAGAATTTTGATTATCATAAAAAATGTCCTGTAATCGATTTCAAGCATCAATTGCCTTAGAATCTGTTTCCATGATCGTGTGCAACAAATCCGTGGATATGGTTGAATATATTCAACCAAGAACATTGGCATCTAGGACATCCCACAATTCTTTGTCTTCATCCGTTGTCAAGACTTTTTCTTTGTCTTTTCCGGGGAAATGATGTGGTGAAGAACCCGGTGAGAACGACAACATATTTTGAAAAGTTCCGCCCATGAAGCATAATGCACATTCTCCATTTGTAAGGTTACGATTTGGATTCAGACATGTTGATAATAGTTGGATGAACAAACAACAGAAAAACACGATGAACAGGAACACAAAAAAACTTTAAATTTTCGGTTTGGAGGAGCCGAAATTCGGAAAAAAACAAGGAAAAAAAAATTTGGTATTAGGAAGATGAATTTTTTCCTTAAGCTCTTGATACCATGATAGAATATTTTCCTCATTTTTATTCATCTAATATGGTAAGAATATATACATGTAATACAATAATTAGGAAGAGTGATATTCTCCTTAATATCTTCCTATTTAATTACCTATTTAATTATAATAATATCTCCTATTTAATTCTTTTACAACCTACCATACTAGGATCTTTACATCAATAATATTATTAATTAACATTAAATAATATTATTCTAACAGAAATATCAGGTGCAAGTGAATATTTTTCCTAATTAACTTTCGGCGTGTATTGTACTATAAGTAGTAAGTTAATAGAGGAGTTAGTGTAGTATGGTTAAATAATACTAGTTGCAAAATATGTGATACTAGTAATTTTTAACCCATATGTTAGTGCCAATTTAAACAACATGAAATTTCAGCTTCCCTTGGTGGGAAAATCAAGGTATCAACGGTACATGCCATGTCCATTTTGTCTCAATCCGACCCGCCTTCTTCCGGGTTATTCAGTCCAGTATTTGGGGACACACTGAAAGCTCTGCTGCAATTTCACAAGGAAAATGGTTCACCTTTGATGATCAACCCATACCCGTTCTTTGCGTATCAGAGTGATCCAAGACCTGAAACTTTGGCATTCTGTCTCTTCCAACCAAATGCTGGTCGGGTCGATTCAGGGTCGGGTATCAAATACATGAACATGTTTGATGCACAGGTCAGTTAATTCCCTTGTAGTAGTATTTTTCTCGTAATTTCTGAATATATGAATTTTCTTATAACAGATAAGAAGTCGAAATTTTCACATTTTCGAGACGTGTTAAGCCATATACATTTGTAGTTAGCTAGTATTTTGTTTAATGCAACTTGTAATCAGAGAAGGTATGAACATTTTACTTATTTGCTCCTTTTTTGTTCCTGTAGTAGAAATATATAGTGTGTGATTGATAATTGCAAGGTAATAGTAATTAATAACTGACCGACTATCATAATCAGTACTCAATGACCTCTATTTCTTGGCCTCTTTTGTGCAATTTGATGGGACCTAAAAAGCATCTACTGCTTTGGATCTCGACTCTTGTGTGTTGATGACAGGCTGTTCTTTTATTTTAGAAAAATTGGACAAGATTCTAACAATAAAAATAATAATTGGACAAGCTTCTGATTCAAGTGTTTTTGGTACAATATTTAATGGGAAAGCTTGACTCTTATTTCTGCAAGGACAATAATTTAGTAAGTAAAATTATTATGACTTCATTGGAATCTTTTTGGACATATTTAAATAGTGAATTCAAACTGAAAATAGTTCTGCAAAGTTCGGTATGCAGGGCCTGTAAAATGCTAGAGTATACTTTAAAAAGAATATATACCATTAAAATTCAGTAAATGAAAGTACACATCAGAAAAAGTAGTGCACATGTTATGTTTTGAAAAATCACAAGTGGTACCATATTTTTTTTGATATTTTCATGTTGTCCAAGTCAGAGGCAGATTAAGATTTAGAACTAATGAGTTTTGTACACACGTTTTAAAGCTTATTTTGTTCCTGCATCAATTGTGTGTATAGCTGACGGGGAGCGCTTTATCCCTAAAATGGGAATTTCTTGTGCGAATCTGGACTATTCAGGTACCAAAAGCGGGTAGCGGATACCTGGTGAGAAAGAAAAAAAATTGAAATAATATTCCACTGTTCCGATATCTTAGCCGCTCTAGTACCAGTATCAATAGATTCTCTTCTTTCTTGCTCACCAAATCAACTGCTCCAATACCGCAGGCACTTCTATTCCCAGTATCAGTAAATTGTCCTTCAGTTGCTCAGTTTAATGTAAGGAAATTCTTGCTTGCGTGCAGGTTGATGCTGTTCATTCGGCCCTCAATGCGTGGGGATTAAAGGAAGTTCAAATTGTGGTTGCAGAGACAGGGTGGCCATACAAGGGAGATCCAAATGAAGTAGGTCCAAGTGTGGATAATGCAAAGGCTTATAACGGTAACTTGATAAACCACTTGAGGTCTATGAAGGGAACCCCATTGATGCCTGGCATATCTGTTGATACCTACATCTTTTCCCTTTATGATGAGGATTTGAAGCCCGGGCCTGGTTCAGAACGCTCTTTTGGGCTTTTCAAGCCTGATCTTTCCATGACTTACGAAGTTGGCCTCTCAAAAGATGTGCAGGTAAAAACAATATCATTTTGCCATCCAACAAGTTTCGGAAACATGTTT
This sequence comes from Przewalskia tangutica, assembly GCA_029844215.1. Taxonomy (NCBI): domain Eukaryota; kingdom Viridiplantae; phylum Streptophyta; class Magnoliopsida; order Solanales; family Solanaceae; genus Przewalskia; species Przewalskia tangutica. The sequence continues at coordinate 3,744,744 of CM056721.1, forward strand.
GAACCAAAAACAGAAAACAAGTTAAGGACATAAAGAACATACTTAACTGTTTTCTCTCAAATTATACATAGATTTTATGTTTTGAAGAGCCAAATAGGAAACTTCTGAAAACCATAGAATTATTAAATTATTTATATTATATGACCAAAGAAGTACTTCCTCCAATCCCAGATATTAGTCGTTTTGGCAAATTGTGTATATTTCAAATTGTTTAACGTTTTAGAAAAGACAAGGAGCACTTATAAAACTACTACTTTTTTTTATTCACCTTAAGAGAGAAACGATTATTTAGACAATTACTCTTATGATTAAGCTTATTCAAATATTTTTCTTAATAAGCATGCAAATAATCTTCAGAATATAAACAGAAGGTACATTAGTATATACCGATGCATTAGAATAAGATGCATGGGATATAGTACATTGTGAACGAAGGCCAGTATCCAATTCAGGCCGAAGATCCTTATTATTTGTGTTGTTTATGTGTCTTTTGTTAGACTCCTACAACTCCAGTAACTCCAGTGAACCCTGCTCCAGCAACAACTCCCACGACACCGACCACTCCAGTAACTCCGGTTACACCAGCACCAAAACCAACAGGAGCTACTTGGTGCATGCCAAAGCCGGGAACTCCCGATTCTGAATTACAGGCAAATCTCGACTACGCCTGTAGCATGTCTGGTATCGACTGTAGCCCTATTCAAGCAGGCGGTCCCTGCTTTGAGCCAAATACTGTAGCATCGCATGCTGCTTATGCTATGAATATTCTTTATCAAACTGCTGGCAGGAATCCCTGGAACTGTGATTTCTCTCAGACCGCTTCCCTCACCTCGACAAATCCTAGTAAGTTTCTTCTCGTCTTGTACCAACTCTTCTCCACAACACCATTTGAGTACTTGATCAATTATGTTACTTCTCCTTTGGTTACGGGGATTATGAGAAACTTCATTTGCTATTTTTTATTTTGTGTCATCAAATGTGGGATAACAATTCAATGATTAGCTATGCCTGAATCAACAGACTAGATGAAAAAATTGCCCATTTCAGTACCCTCAACGTTAAAATTAGAAACACAAGTTAATCCAAATTTATACAGATTAAAACTGAACACAAGTTTTGGGTTATACATCGTTTATCGGTCCTATTTTTAATGCAACTAACCAAACAAATTATAAGTAGTGAACAGTTCATGGAGAGTTTTAGTTCCAATATCAGAATCCATGTATTGTAATCCCAGCGTGATTTTGTCCCCGAGACCCCCAAGAATTCCACAGTACCTATCAAAAAATATTCAACAAATTGATTATTTCTCCAGTTTGCATTGCAATGCTGTAGTGCCATATTTGCTACTTGAATATTCGGCCCTGTCTTTTTTGTCAATAACATCTCATTTTGTTTCTTTTTTTAGGTTACGATGGCTGTACTTATCCTGGTGGTAGCTTATGACGCAGAGAATCTACTTTAGTATCTAAAAATAGCTGATTATGATGGAATAATTTATGGAACTATAAATTGGTCGATAAATAATCCCCTCCGATCCCTTTTTTTTCCTTTTCATTTTGCTAAAATAATCAGTAGTGTCTCTAAAGAAGAACTATATAAATTTAAAGTGTATAGTTCCTCAATACTATATCATTTTGTTTCCACCTTTATCGAAATATCCACCGCAATTGAGTGCAAACAATTACTGCTCTCGCGTCTTCCATTTAGCCACGAAGTGCTACAATAGGTTTGGTATGGTTTTGAAAGATTTCATTTGATATATTTTATTTTTGGTTTTAAAAATACTAGTTTCTACAAACGTGCTAGCACTTTATTTCCTATCAATTATCACAAAAATAATGTAAGACAAATTGATCAAAATTTCATAAACTATCAACATTTTTATTAGTTTTAAAGGAATATGTTGTTTTTCATTGATTATTATGTATAATATATATATAGTGTTACATAATTATTTACTCATTTACAAACTAGGTAACTAATTTTTCTAGTTACAATTGGACTATACTTCCTAATTACAATTGGACTATAATTTTACCTAATATAGAAGATGTACAAAGAATTCTAGAAATATTCTATCAACCTCCGCAATCGAAGCGGGAGATTCTCGTACGCTGAGTTTGGCTCGGAAATCATCAAAGAGTATACGTGGAAGCCCTTTAGTAAATATGTCAGCAATGTGATATCGGGAAGGAACATGAAGAACATGAACTTGTCCGCGGGCAACTTTCTCACGTACAAAGTGAATATTCATTACAATGTGTTTAGTGCATTGATATTGAATGGGATTGTCAGAAAGATATATCGCACTTACATTATCACAATAGACCAATGTAGCCTTATGGATGGGGCAGTGAAGTTCCAAGAGAAGGTTGTGTATTCAACAAGACTCAGAGACAACAGTCGATACACCTCGGTACTAGGCTTTGGCACTGGATCGAGACAGTGTAGGTTGTCTTTTAGAAGACCAAGAAAGCATGTTATCTCCGAGGAACATATAGTAACCCGACGTGGATCGACAAGTGTCAGGACATCCACCCCAGTCAGCATCAGAATAAGAGGTAAGGTTGCAGAGTGAGGACTTGTACATGTGTAAGCCGAAATGAAGAGTATCTTGTAACTATCGCAAAATTAGTTTGAGAGCATTCATATGTTCATACGTCGGGTTGTACATGTGTAAGCATATTTGTTGCACGGCATAGGATATAGATGGTCTCGTGAAAGTGAGTTACTACAATGCTCCTGTTAAATTACGATAGTGAGTCGGGTCAACGTATAGAAAAACCGAAAAGACACTGAGTTTGAAATTAGTGTCCATCGGTGTGTGGACCGGTTTGCAAGATGTTACGCCTACTCGGTCAATTATCTCTTCGACATACTTTTTTTGACAAAGAAATAAGCCATCTGTGTGTCTTGTAACAACAATGCCCAAAAAATAGTTTAGGGGGCCCAAATCCTTTATAGTAAACTCAGAGGCAATGAGTGACATAATGAATCGACGAAGTGCATCAGAAGATGTAGTTAGGATGATGTCATCAATATATAACAGAATGTATGTCATGTCATTACCCATGCTATAGATGAAAAATGAGTGATCAGATTTGCTATGTGAAAAACCGATAGAGGATACAAAGTCAACAAACTATTTGTACCACGCACAAGGAGCATGTTTCAGTCCATATAGTGATTTCTTCAAATGACACACATAATCTAGATAAACTGGATTCCTGAATCCCAAAGGTCGATGCATATACAGTCTCATGAAGGTCTTCATGCAAAAAGACATTTTTGACATCCAGTTGATGAATGAGTCATGATTTTGACAAAGAAATACTAAGAATGATCTGAATAGTTGTCAGTTTCACCACCGGGATGAAGGTTTCATCACACTTCACGTCCACCCGTTGAGACCTGCCATCACCTACAAGACGGGCTTTGTGCCTATCAAAAGAATCGTCAGATTTCTTTTTATGTCTAAAAATCCACATAAAACGAATAACATTAGCATCGGGAGGATGGGGCACTAGATCCCACGTCTTATTTTCAATAAGAGCATTATATTCGTCAATCATGACATATTTTCAATTAGGATCGGATAAAGGCGCTTTTGAGTTGCGAGGAAAATGTGAATGGGCAATCAAATTCGACAAATTAAATTGTCGTTTGGGTTTGGAAATATCGTGCATAGCACAGGTTTCCATCATTCGTGTGGGTGTCGTAAGAGGTGGGCGATATGGGGAAGCGGTTGTGGCAGAGTTGCATACCAAGAGGGAGTAGCAGAATCGGGGATAAGGGGTGTTGTTTGAGGGGAGTGAGTGACCTCGGGCAGCCGAGAATGGCTATTCTGATGAGTATGTGGCGAGACTGATTGATCCACCCGATATGAGACATAGAGAAGTGGGTCGGGCGTCGGTGACGGTACCGACTGATTTTATAAGTGATGAATTATAAGGTAAGATCGTCATTTAAAAAGTTATAGGAATTCGGAGGTGGGGGATTAATTTTGGAAAAGGAAAATTGAGACCCATCAAATATGACATGACGAGAAACGATTATTTTTCGGCTGGATAGGTCATAACAGTTGTATCCATGATGATTAGGGATAGCCCAGAAATACACATGGGGTGGATCTAGGTTGCAACTTGTTGATTTGGGTGATGGATGGAGTAGCATAAACATCCGAACTTTTTAAATGCTTATAGGAAGAATTCTGAAGATAGAGAACTTGAGTGAGAGACTTGTGTTTGAGGGACTTGTTGGGGAGACTGTTTAAAAGATAGGTTGCCATGGATAGAGCATAATGCCAAAATGATGGGGATAGAGGCGTGAGCAAGGAGGGCACAAACTACGTTGTTTATGATCCTAATTTTTCGTTCAACTTTGTCATTTTGTGGAGAGGTCTGAGGACAGGAAAAATGAAAAACAAGGCCATTTTTGGCGCAGAAAAGTTCGAATTCATTATTATCGTATTCTCTTCCATTGTCACATTGAAAACATTTGATATTCTTTTCAAATTGTTTCTTAATGAAAACGCTGAATGAAGAAAAAATAGAATAGACTTGGGATTTATTTTCAATGAAAAAAGTCCACACGAAGTTTGAATAATCATCTAAAAACAACATATATTATCGATGTCCGACTGTGCTTAAAATAGGAGAAGTCCATAAATCACTATGTATTATATCAAAAGACATTAAAGTACATGTAGATGAAGAATAAAATGACAACTTGACATATTTATCAAAAATACAAGATTCACCAACAGGAGGATAAGATACATGTCTGCAATCTATAAATTTATTTTTGCGAAGGGATCGTAAAACAGAATCCCCCAAATGTCCTAATCTACTATGTCATAAAAAGAAGGAAATAGTTGCAAGAGATGAGGTTGGATGACCGATGGTGGTGATAATAGGATAAAGGTCCCCGGTGTTATCACATCGCATTATTCGCATTCCTGTCATAAGGTCATTTACAGAAAAACCAAAAGGATTAAATTCAAGTGAAACATAATTATCGATTATGAAATGACGTGCATAGATTAGATTTTTTATAATGTCGGAACATGGAGGGTATTTTAAAATCTAATGGAGGGAGTAGTGGGGAGAGAGATGATTGTCCACAACCTCGAATAGAAATGTCGTGTCCACTACCAACAATAATATGCCGATTTAAATTGCTCGTATTGAAATAAGATGAGAGAGTACCTTGGAATGTCATCATATGAGATGTGGCGCCAGTATCCATGTACCAACTATTGTCTGCTATGTTGAGAGACATCGTGTTAGGGCGTAGGTGGAATGAGGAGGGGACTTGTGCACTGTATGCCTGTTGTGGACGTGCGCCGATAATGCTAGGCTTGGGCTTTTAGGCCGGAGGTGGGGCCCAAGAGGCTATTGGGTATAGGCAAGGTAGAGCAGCCCAAGTCGGTTGGGCCCACGTAGCACATGGTAAGTAGGTAGCCCATGACGGATAGGTAGACCATGACGGCTGCTACCATTGCCACTGCGGGTTACTGTCGGCCGGTAATGGCTGGCCCCTACCGCCCTGTCGTGGGCTTTGCCGAAGTTTCGCCCTTTGTGGTAATTTCTGGAAGGCGGGCCATGTGTGGGGTCATCGGGTTGCCGATTTTGTGAACCAAAAAATAGGCCCCTACTATCGGCGGAGGGGCTGCCAGTAGTGACGAGGAAGGCGTCAGCGGTTCTCTCAAAGCCGCTGCCCGCTTTGTTTTTCGGATTTCTTTAAGGACAAGCCTCATAGAATGAAGTCAATGGCGCACATTGTTGTAGGATGGTAGCTACGCCGTCATAAGTTTCATAAAGGAATATGTTCTCCTGTTTTTCATTGATTATTATGTACAATATATACAGTGTTACATAATTATTTACTCCTTTACAAATTAGATAACTAATCTTTCTAATTACAATTGGACTATACGTCCTAATTACAATTGAACTACAATTTTACCTAATATAGAAGATGTACAAAGAATATAGTTATGTACATTCAACTCATGTTTTAATCGATTCAAAGCATCTGCAAGATTAATGAAAATCAATATAGTAATAATTAGTTATGTATTTTTGTTTGAATTTGTGAAGTTCATATTCTCTGAACACATTAACTTAGCAAGGGAGTTGTTAGTAGATTTATTCTCATGGCTAAAACTAATTGATAATGCATGAAAATTGATATGCATATGTAATGGACGAAAGAGTCCTGCGAGCATGATCATGCGTAGAGATGGCAACAGATCCTGGACCCGGTCCGAATCCGATGGATCCAGATCCATTTTATAGAATATGGATCTTCAAAATTTGGATCCGACAGACCCGGATCCGATCCGGATCCATTTATGATGGATCGGATCTGGATATGGATCTTGTTTTTGAAATTCGTATCCGGTCCAGATCCGAACAGTGGATCCGTTTTTATTAAATACATTATACATTCATAAGAGGAGAATAATAGGACAGAATGAATCGAATTTGAAAAATATTTTTGGAGAAGAATTACTTATGATAGCGGATAATTAAATCATTCAATATCATAAGAATAAGAAGTAATATATGTGCAAGTTTAAAATTAATACGTTGTCAATTAATTAAATAAAAAAAGGTTTCAATTTTGAAAAACTCCCCTTGCTTATGTCTGTCCAATACATTCACACTTTTAATCTAAGATGACAAGCCATTACCAGAGTGTTCCTTCTCGACAAGATCTTAACTTCTTCCTAGAAAATAAATTGAGAATGTTCTTGCATCATGCTGATCCTTTCCACTGATTTTGATCTTTGCCTTGGCTGGATGACCAATTGACACGTTGAATGTTGGAATATTATTAAGGCAATTTTTTTACATGTGGATCCAGATCTGATCCGTGGACCCAGTGGATCCAATGGATTTGAATTTGGATTTGATTTTTATGAACCCGATGGATCTGGATCTGGATCTGGATACATATATAAAAAACGAATCTGGATCTGGATCTAGTATGATCCGGTCCAGATCTTATCTGTTGTCATCCCTAAATTCATGCATGGCAATTGAGAAATAAGCTACCTCAACCCGCATGAGTGTAGCTCAGTTGGTTCCAGGTGGCGATGCTCCCCGAAAGCGAGTTCGAGCCACAGCGTGCATGTGGGAGTTCATTTCTTCTTTGTGAGGATGACTCGCATGGCACCAGACACTGTGCCTCCCACCTAGTGGGCCGCTGAGTACCATGATTTACCTTCCTCCACCAATCTCTGTCGGGTCGGAGGGGTGGGGGCCCTGTGGGCGAGGGATTTAGCCTTTTGCTCCCAAGAAATAAGCTACCTCAATTCTAATTTCGCATATCTAATGGAGACAAGAATTCTGCTTTCGTGCAAATTCAGAAATTTAACTTCTTTTAGGTTTAAGAAGTATGTTAAAAAGGAAATATGATTAGTGTCCATTAAGGGTATAAAAGTTATTTAATAGATAAAGGATATTTTGGTCAACCAACATTTATATTCATGATTTAAAAAATAAATATATTATACAAATACCACGCCAAAATTAATTTGGCATGGTTTATTTTGGTTTCAGTTTGTTTGATAAAAGTCAGACTCTACTTGTAATATTATATTGAGTATGTTGTTGTTGTAGTTTGTTTTATAAAATAAGTAATACTCTTTAAGTTTATATCACATTAACCAAATTTAGAATAAATAATTAGAACTTGTAATTATGATGTTGCATTCTAAAATAAAAGTCTTGTTCTTTACTAGAAAAAAAGGTAAAGAAAAAAGTATCAGACGTACTATTAGTAGTAGTCACTAGTCAGATCACAGATGTCACGAACTATCATATTTAAAAAACGAGTATGCTTGACATTCTACTTAATGTGTTAAAAATCGAAATCGTCACATGACGTAAATTTAAAAAATGTGTGAAGCACTGAAGCCATTTATTATTTTAAAATATATTTGAGCTATTCAAAACATATGAAATTATTTGATAATATTATAATTGAAGGCAGTGGCGGATTCATAATTTTTCACTCAGAATATTGTAGACAATTTTAAATATCCTAGGCCACTTAAGTTAACCTTTTATATTTGTTCATATGTTCAAAAGTTAATATATATATATAAATATATAAAATTTATCCTATATATATAAACTGTAATTTTTTACCCGAACCCTCACCTTCATGTAAATCCGCCTTTTTTCATGAAAAAATGTTTACATATTTAGTACTTAGGGCCCGTTTGGTACAACTTATTAAAAAGAACTTTTAGAAGTAGAACTTTTAGGAGTAGAGTTTTTTATCAAAAAGTTGTTAGGAGTTTGGTTGTCAATAAAAAAATGTTTTTGGCTTAAAAATGGGAAAAGACAAAAGAGATTTTGCCTCTACTGAGCAAAAGCCCAAAATTTAAGCTTCTCCCGGTAGAGGCCAAAAGTATTTTTTTCAGTCAAAAACACTTTTGATCTTTCCGGCCAAACATCCAAAAACAAGCATTTTTGACCATTTAAAAAACCCAACCAAACGGGCACTTAGTTGCGTGAGACAGGTAATAAAGTTTTTCCGCTAATGGGTCAACGACTTAACATAGCTTACAAGTAGTTTACTTTTGGGCCGGGAAGCCCAAACAGGACTACGCTGTCAACGAAGTCGTTGTGGACCTTACTAGAAACACGTCATAGAGCGTGGACCCGGCGTCTACCGGTCCAACTATCTGAAACCACCCAACACCACCACCAACTTCCCCTAACCTAAACTCCTTTTCCTCTTCACTAAACCCTAATTAATTCAAACAAATTATGTTTAAATTCCCTTAAAAAAATGTCTATTACGGAGCTGAAAGAGCGGCACATGGCCGCTACACAGACTGTAAATGATCTCCGTGAAAAACTTAAGCAAAAACGTCTCCAATTACTCGACACAGATGGTTATTTTTTTCTCATTTACAGTTATTTCCATAATTATTTAAAGATCTGATTGTTTTTTATTTTGGTAGTTTCGGGTTATGCAAGGTCCCAAGGTAAAACTCCAGTTACGTTCGGCCCAACAGATCTGGTTTGTTGTAGGATCCTTCAAGGACATACTGGAAAGGTTATATTTTGTTAATTTTAGGTTAAGATGTCCCATTGAATTATATGAATTCTAATGTTTGATGTGTTTTTTTGTTTGAGTTATACTGTATAACACACTTTTCTTTTTAGTCAATCCCAAAAATATTAGCTAATAATTTAATTTTAAATTTTACCTTTTACGCTTAACGTGATGATTTATAAACACACAATATCTTTGGCTTATTTTAGACCAAAAATTCAAAAATCTTTTGTTATTTCTTAAACTATGTGTCCAGTCAAACTACATAGCATAAATTGAGACGGAGGGAGTAATAAATAAGCTAGATTGACATCTTGAGGTTTGCATTCTATCAAAGACCGTCATATCAAAAGGAACAGAGAGTATTAGTTTCTAATTTTGTTTATTTACTTATTTATTTTTGAAGAATGGGGAATACTACTTACTAATATTTAAGCTCAGGACGAGAATTTGAGCGTTTATGGATTTTAGTCTTTTTTGGTTTATGGCTGATAGGATGTTTGGCAATTAGTGGTGCATTAAAGCAAGTATTTTGGAAGTCTTACTGAGATTGTAGGCCAGTGTTGTCAAAGGACGCTTATTGCTTAAAGTGTGCTTAAGCCCTAAAGCGAGGCAAAAAACATGTTGAGCACTTCGCCTCGCTTTATGTGCGCTTCAATGCCGTCATCAAGGCTCTAAGACATACTTTTCTATGCCGATGAGTGCAATCATGAAGTTGTGATACTAAACAATTGATATTTCACTTTATTATAATCTTTTTTCAATTTCTTTGTTCATATATTTTGTTATTCATGCTTATGATTATTTATCATGGACTACATATACATATTTGTATTTATTCTCCCTTTGCGCATTTTTTCATTAAAGCCCATGCTTTATTTACACTTTGCGCTTAAAGCCCCAAAGATCTTAGAGCTTTTTTGCTTTTGATATCACTGTTGTAGGCCACCAACATGTAAGATGCTGAGCAAGTTATGTTTAAATTACTCCTATTCTCCAATATTGTGGCTGTTTATGAGGATTAATAGCAGCCCTCTTTTATTTCTTTTGTCTGCTTTTCTGTTTTGCCCACATTCCCCTTCAGTAGCCTAATAAATGCTGGATAAGCGCTGTAACCGGTTTTTGAAGTCTACTCAACAACCATTGTATTATTTAAAGTGAGAAAACGTAGTACACGGTGAGTATTGTTACTCGATAAGGTGTCAACTGAGTTCTATGTCAAAGTCAAAACATAACATGGCTACAAACAAATCTGGAAAATAATAAACTTCATGGTAGAAGAGTAGGCAAAGAGCAGTAGAAGAAGATCGAAACAACAAGAGAAACATCCGGAGCAGAGTTGGTTAATAAATCCTTGACAAGGGTCTAAAGCAGTTGATCAAAATCTATTTTTCTTCAATCAGAACGATACATTACACTTTTTATGGAAGGATATTACTTGGTCACCAATATCTGCCCCCTAAAAATTTGGACACGAGGAAAGCATGATAACTGTCAGATTAAGGTAACTAACTGGAAGCCGTTACTGAGACTAGTTGGCTTTTCTGAAGGCCAGCTATAAGAATAGCTATGAGTGTCAAATGGGTAGGTTGGGCTGGATTTGGGTGGATCAAAATGCTAAGTTAATAAATGGGCAGGTCACCAAAACTTATTTGGGTTGAAATGGGTTGGGCTTAGTAGTTTTGTTCTGGTAGACAGGGCTGACTAAGGAGTTTGAGCAGGTTGTGTTGATCTGTTGTGCTTGTAAAGATTCACCTTTGGTGGTTAATGAAAGATGTTTAATTACCAAAAAAAATGGGTTGGTTAAAACGGGATAAAAAGCGGTTCATAACTCAACCCACCAAGTTTAATTCCCCTGTTTGTTCTTTTATAATTTTTTAAGCACCTGATAAAACTATTTTTTTTCTTTTATTATGGTTATATTTAGCATATCAAATAAAAAAATTAAAAATATTTTAACAAAATTTCTATGCGTCAATTTTGCTAAATATTAACCCAACTTTTAGATGGTCTTAGCTAATACTCGTTCAAACTTGAACGGGTTGGTGAGTTATGTTTTTATGGGCTAATTTTTCCACCCTTAAGAATAACTATACAATGTGAAGGTAAGATCAAAATAGACAATCCATCTGTGCAGAGACTAAAGCAAGTAAATGAGGAAGCATCATACTCAGTGAAAAACACCTACATAACACCAAGTACAATGAAGTGAGAATACTTAATTAACCATACTTGCTCCGACGTTTTGCTTCTTTACGTAGGTATGACATCCTCTAACACATAGTTAATGTATTTGAATGGTGTGTTGACGGAGAACCAAAGCAAGTTAATAAGGGAACGTCATACTCGTTGTGAACTAAACTATATAACCTTTAATTACAACAACAACAACATTCGTCGTGTATTCCCTCACGGTAGGGTCTGGGGGTAGAGTGTACACGGACTTTACCCCTACCTCCCAAGGTAGGGGTTGTTTTCGAAAAACCCTCTTCTCAAGAGAAGACATAAAAAAGAAGGTCAGATAAGGTTTGAAGAAAAGTAAAGTGAAGTAAAGTAAAACAAAACAAAGTAAATAGATTATGTCACAACATATAACAAATAATACCAAAAATCAAAGGACAAGAAACTACACGAGTAATACGAAGTGTGACATGCCCAACTACCTACTAGCCTTCTAACCTGATCCGTGTCCTCCAAACCCTCCTATCTAAGGCCATGTTCTCGGTGAGCTGAAACTCCGTCATGTCATGTCCTCGGTGAGCTGAATCTCCGTCATGTCATGTCTAATCACCTTTTTTCAATACTTCTTCGGCCTACCTCTACCCCCTCCTGAAATCATTCATAACCAACCTCTCACACCTCCGTACTGGACGCCTCTCCTCTGCACATGCCCGAACTATCGCAACCTCGCTTCCCTCATCTTGTCCTCCACCGAGACTACCCCACCTTATCCCGAAATATCTTCATTCCTAATCCTGTCTCTCCTCGTGTGCCCAGACATCCACCACAACATCCTCATTTCCGCCACCTTCATCTTCTGAATTCTGAACATGAGAGTTCTTAACTAGCCAACACTCTGCCCCATACAACATAGTTGGTCTAACCGCCACTCTGTAGAATTTGTCCTTATGTTTTGGTGGCACCTTCTTGTCACACAAGACTCCGGATGTGAGCCTCCACTTCATCCACCCCACACCTATACAATGGGTGACATCATTGTCAATCTCTCCATTACCTTGGATAATTGACCCAAGGTACTTGAAACTTCTTTTTATTTGAATTTCCTGAGTACCACCTTTAATTACCAGTATCATTAATTGAGAATACTTTACATGATCATACTTGCTCCTGACTTTTGCTTCTTTATGTGCTTATAATATCCTCTAAAAACTTTGTTGATATATCTGAATGATGTATTGATGGGAAGGTCAATGCAAGTAAATAAGGAAACATCATATACAGAGTATGTTGTATGACCATAAGGAAACAACATAATCTATGGCAACTTAATTGATGTATGTTGGGGGATCATAATATGATAAAGTTTATTATTTACTAATTGTGAACTTATATTTCCAAACTCTTAAAAAATATTTGCAGGTATATTCACTGGACTGGACTCCTGAAAAAAATCGTATAGTCAGTGCATCCCAAGATGGTAGATTAATAGTGTGGAATGCTCTCACAAGCCAGAAAACCCATGCAATTAAGCTTCCATGTGCTTGGGTTATGACCTGCGCCTTCTCTCCTAGTGGACAGTCTGTTGCTTGCGGTGGCCTTGACAGTGCCTGCTCTATCTTCAACTTAAATTCACCGATTGATAAGGATGGGAACCATCCAGTATCAAGAATGCTTAGTGGGCATAAGGGGTATGTGTCTTCGTGTCAGTATGTTCCAGATGAGGATACTCACCTAATAACTAGTTCCGGTGATCAAACGTGTATACTTTGGGATATAACTACTGGCCTAAGAACTTCTGTGTTTGGAGGTGAGTTTCAATCTGGGCACACTGCAGATGTGTTAAGGTAAGTTGGTGATCAATAGCTATGCAATTACTCTCTTAGTCCTTGAACTTTGAAGTATGTTAAACGTATTTTCTGCATGTATATTGGGAAGCAATCTTATTTCATTTCCATTTATACAGTGTCTCAATTAGTTCATCTAACCCCAGACTGTTTGTGTCTGGGTCCTGTGACACAACTGCTCAACTGTGGGACACCCGAGTTGCTAGCCGAGCTCAACGAACATTTCATGGTCATGAGGGAGATGTTAATACTGTAAAGTTCTTCCCTGATGGTAATAGATTTGGAACTGGTTCAGATGATGGAACCTGCAGATTATTTGACATTAGGACTGGACACCAGCTGCAAGTATACTACCAGCCGCATGGTGACGGTGATATCCCTCATGTGACTTCCATGGCATTTTCTATCTCAGGGCGCCTTCTCTTTGTCGGGAACTCTAATGGTGATTGTTACGTGTGGGACACCCTATTAGCAAAGGTACAAGCATCTTGCTTTTAACTCATTTCTCCAAAGTGTTCTATTATTCTAGACATTCTTGTTTGCAAACATTTTGATACGATTCTTGGTCCAAGTCTACTCATAGACATCTCTTCTTTTTGAATAGGTAACAATCAAATTTATTACTACCATTTCCTTTTTAGATTGCATTTTCATTTATTGTAGTTTGATTGTCTGTACATGCTTATGTTTATGATGTCTTTGTTCTTCGTATCTGACATCAGCCTTATTTCTTGCCTTTACGCTTTAATCAATAGGTAGTCCTAAACTTGGGATCAGTTCAAAACTCTCATGAAGGGCGAATAAGTTGTCTGGGACTGTCACCTGATGGAAGCGCCTTATGTACAGGAAGTTGGGATACAAACCTGAAGGTAAGCTTTAAAGTGGTTTTTTTAATGAACAAGCTACATTATAGTTTTCAAGCATCAATCAAAACTGTAAAGAAATGAAGAAATCTAATATATTAGAACCATTGAATTACAGTTATTTGTATGTGGGAAGAACTTGCACAAATAATGGATGGAGCTCCTCTCCATCTCGCCTTGTCTCCGTTTCCCCAAGTTCTTACTTGAATGGGAGACACATGTCATATTTTAAAATTAGTGATTTGAGATTTGATTAATTAAACAAAGTCCCATCCTAGTAAGAACTTGGGGAAATGGAGAGATATAGAGGAGCCAAATCCATAAATAATAACTCTGTTCTCAGTAAGAACTATTCCGGTACCTTGAAATTTTGGTGCCCCAGATTTGCTCTTTGGAGTAGCCTTCATGATGGTTAGCCTTGAATATCAAATAATAACCTGAAAAAAAAGATTTACAATCAAGTGATGCTCATCTGCTATCTCTTTTGTTCTCCCCTCAATAGATTCCTCTGACTGCATCACAGTTCAGTTTCCCGTATATTCTCTACTGTCCATATTTTAAAACAAGATCTTAATTTCCTTTTTCCGTTGGCAGATTTGGGCTTTTGGAGGGCACAGAAGTGTGATCTGAGTGATGAAACGCCTCATTCCGTTATTTATTTCCAATCTCTCTTCATTCTCGTTTTCTTTCATGTCCATCCTATGTTTCGCGTTTCATTTGGCATCTTCAGAAGCTGTAGATCTCTTGTATTCCAGTTAATATTTCAGTCAGATACACCAAACGTGTTCTCACTTATGATCATATGAATCTGACATATATTACTGGACCAGCACCAGTTGTAAAGGATATAACCTATTTGTTTTCAAAATTGTCTGCTTATGTAGTTAAAATTCTTTAAAGACGCTTGAAATTGATCTTGTTCAGTTAACTCAAACAAAGCTAAGGGAGACAAAATAATTAGCTCAAAATTGGCAAGTGAGAAACTTGTGCTATATATTTTAGCCAATAAAGGGTGTGGCAAACCGCTTGGAATTATATCATGAGAAAATGTTGTGGTTTTGCCCATTTAGCTTGGAGATATTTTTGATATTTCTATGTAAGACTAGGTAGAGATGATAAATATAATATCATTGTTACAAACAGTTGCTGAAACACCAGCTAACAATATGACTTCATCATCATTAGCCAATAATGTTAAGCCTCTTAAAATGTTACAAAGGGAGGATTGAGTTCTTACAAACTGAGTCTCTATCTATTGTAGCATTACAAACTAAATACAACCTCGATCAAATTATCAAAAAACAAAACGTGTTAGATGATATAAAGTAAATCGAGCCATTAAACTTCAAAACAAGCAGCATATATGGTGTTCAAAATATCTCCATTCTCACGGCTTCTTCGCAGGTCTACTTGATGTTTTTCCTCAAGGCAAGAGAGGCTAAAATAGCAGATCTTCAATAACTTTAACGGGCACCTTGAGAGTTGAGACACAAAACATAGAACTAAGTAACGATATGATAACAATAATATAACTTAGAATAGCAATGATGGTGAGTGATGACCCATAGATATAAACCAATTCAAATATAAGGATGAAAAACATCCTTGGCTCAGTCGAGAGTTCTGAATTTAAGCCGCCAACGCATATGTCGAGCGACTTTACAGATTTTGCTCCTAAGATTTTAGTTTGTAGTTTCAACTTTTCCAAACAATTGTTGTTTTAATCTACACAAGAAGATGCTGACATTTTCTAAACCAAAAGGTCCAATCAGGTCACACGTATTTTCTAGAATAAAGTCTTATTTGGACGAATAAATTTAGATTTTCAGCTTATATTCTTAAGAAATACATTACAACTTATGTAAATCATCTAAATATATTCATAACCAACAAATGTCCACAAAATGGTGGCAAAACGTATAACCTGTAAAATCTTTCCATTT
Source organism: Przewalskia tangutica (assembly GCA_029844215.1). Taxonomy (NCBI): domain Eukaryota; kingdom Viridiplantae; phylum Streptophyta; class Magnoliopsida; order Solanales; family Solanaceae; genus Przewalskia; species Przewalskia tangutica. The sequence continues at coordinate 3,760,656 of CM056721.1, forward strand.
TCAAGTCGATCCGATCCATTCGCTCATTGAGCTATTTACTCTTCCCAGATGGGACGAACAACAAGAGAGGATTAACTAACCTGATATTACAGCAGCAAAGAAATGACTGACGCCATCTAGTATACGGGAAATTTCCAAAAGCAGCTAACTGCTCTTGACTTCTTTCAGGAAAAATAAATAACAAAATGAAGAAACAAATACCAGTGACTACAATTGAATACATCAAGCAAAATACTTTTCATAGCACTATAGGAACTCTGTTTTACTGCTTTAAATAAATGTAATTATAGTGTGAATTTTACAACCAAGACAAGTTAGCTAGAAGAATAATATTGTCAGCTCTCTTTTTCACTTCTCTCTTGACATTCTTATACTTGCTTTTTCCTACATATAACGAAGATCATAATCGAGATATGACCAATTAATTTCCAAAGTTATATAGTTCAAAAGACCATTTGTTTCCTTATATCAATACATAAAGTTCATCTACCTGAAGTATCTTTTTAGATGAAACAAAGATGAATAGAACCTGTAATGAATATTTTACACATAGACAGTTCAGTTCAAATATATAGTTAGGTAACTACATTGGAGTAACTGGTAAAGTTATTGTTATGTGACCAGGAGGTCATGGATTCAAGCCGTGGAAATAGCATCTGGCATAAATGTGAGGTAAGACTGCGTACGATAGACCCTTGTTGTTCGGCCCTTCCCCGACCCCGCACATAGCGGGAGCTTAGTACACCGGACTGCCCTTAACTACTTTTTAATTGAGATGCTACAGAAGTGCATGAATAGATAGCTACCACAATTGAATGCAAAAACTGCAATAATAAAAGAAGATAAAACACAATAGAACAACGAAGTATCAGTAGCGGGCAACTACAACCCAAGAGGTAGAGAAAAATTAGAAATTACATCAATCTAAGTGCTAGGAGCAGTCATATTTCTGATGACAACATAACTGCATGCCGGCTTGGCATGGTTATCTCTATCATTCAGATAAAGCTCAAGCATCTATTTGCTCAATCAATACACAATTTATTCTAGACGCTGGAAGAGCCGAAATGTTGGTATCATAGCTAGTATCCTACTCACCATACCATAAACATGATTTTATGAATGGGTTAGAGAAGACGTTGACAACGATTAAACAAAACAAACAGGAACGGAAAAACAAACAACAATTACCACGAAATGAAAGAGAAACCAACATCTTCCACGTCACTGAACCTTTGCAGTTGCTTCACTTCCTTACTCTTCATACCTTCATCAATAACGACACGTTAGATGTAGTGTTACAGCAAATCCAAGAGAAACGGTGCACTGACGAATCAATTGGAAAATGCTCTTGCATATTACATGTTATAATACCGAAAATAGCGCCTCACAGCTCTCCTTAGCCAATAAATATATAACAATGTGATAAGTAAGATTACCCTCGAATTTTCTCCGTTACAGGTTTAGTGACAACAAACTACAATAATATAACATTATAGCAGTAAAAATTACTCAAATTGCCTTGTATCTAACTTGACTATGGTGTTACCTTGAATAGCGGGAAAATGGAGCGGCCAAATCCCAATTTCTAGTCTCAAATTGCCTTGTATCTGTTGAGGTTATGAAATAATAATGCAGGGATTAAATATTATTCGGGGTCAAAATGGTCTTTTTACACTTCAGGGGTAGAATAGTCTTTTCTTTATATTGATAGGTTGTTCATCTTTGATAAAAGATCTTCTGTTACGTTCATTCTCATTATTCACATTGTACAGAACCTTTGCCCCTTTTGTGGGTGTTCTTATGAAAATAGTAAAGCTTCCACAAATCTGTCCTCACTAACAGTTGTTTCTACAATTAACATGGTATCAAAGCCAGTTAATGGTTGTTATTGAGAAATCGCAGTGGGAGACAAAACCCTAACCGAAGAGCGATTTTGCAAATCTGCAAATCGAAATCGAAGATCGATTCTGGAAACTTCTGTTCGTGGTTCAATTCGCGATCAATCATATGCATGCAACACGATTTACAACATACATATTACAATCGACAGTCTGAAGCTCGATTTGTGATATTGAGATTTGGATCAATCGACCTACTGTAGTTGTTGCTTGTTTCAACTTTTGCTTCGAGTATTAGTGAGAATAGATCACAATGGAGAACGCCTCACAGAATACACCAGCGATTACGGAGGAAATTTTGAACCTATGTTCAAACATAGTGGATCACAATAATCCACTATTTTTGAGCTCATCTGATACTCCCGGGGCTGTGTTTGTTGAGATTCAGCTAACGGGAATGGAAAACTATACATTGTGGAGTCGCGCGATGAAGCTCAGCTTGTTGACGAAGAATAAGACCGGTTTCATCGATGGCACAGTGAGAAGAGACATGTATGAAGGAAATCTGGTGAAGCAGTGGGATCGTTGTAATGCAATGGTAATGTCGTGGATCATGAAGAATGTTAGTCGAGACTTGCTTAGTGGTATATTGTATCGTTCCACTGCTTCAGCTGTTTGGAGGGACTTGAAGGAGCGATTCTACAAAATCAATTTGTCGCGAGTATACCAGTTAAAAAGGCGAGTATGTTGCAGCGAGTGTCTCGCGGCGATTATTCACGAATGAAGGATCTATGAGATGAAATCGACTCCATAATTCCTCCACCTACGTGTGAATGCGACAGTTCCCGGGCTTATGTGGATCACCTTGCTAGCCAGAGGTTATTAGAATTTTTGATGGGATTAAATGATGGCTACAATCAAGCACGAAGCCACATCTGTTGTTAACACCTACGCCTAGTGTCAATCAAGCATATGCTATGATTGCGCAAGATGAAAGTCAAGTCCATCTTGGAAGATTTGAGGTATTGATTCGATCAATCGTGGCACTATATGGGAAGACAACACAAGATCAACAAAGGAAACCAAATCGCCTAGTGGTTTTACGTGATTATTGCAAGATGAAAGGGCACATTAGGAGAATTGTCGCAAGTTGCTGTTCTTCTGTGATTACTGCAAGAAACAAGGTCATACTGCAGAAAAGTGTTATGATCGTTGGCGATTCCAAGGAGAGCGGAAGGTGAATGCACGAAATTGCTCACGACCACTGCAGGGACATGAAGGAGTTATCTAAACAGCAACATGATATTCTTCAGAACAGGCTGTCTCAATGTAGTCCGGACAGATATGACAAGGTGCTACAGGTGTTGGACCCGGAGATAGGCAAAGGCGAAGGCTCATGGCGGGTAACCTTATGTCTTATGAACATAGGGTACCATTAATTCACTTGGATAGTGGACACAGGGGCAACTAACCATATGGTTAGTAATAACAACATGATTGAAAAAAAGGATAGGGATAGTGCAGGGGAGGTACAACTCCCCACATGTGCTGTGGCCAGAATCACTCATACTGGGAGTTGCAGGTTGAAGAGTGGTGATCTCATTGAGCATGTGCTGTGTGTCCCTACTTTTAAGTCCAATCTGCTCTCGGTCGGGTTAACCAAGGAGTTAAACTGTTGTGCAAGATTTTTCCCTGACTTCTTTGTCCTGCAGGATCTGTTTACTGGGAAGGTCAAGGAGACTGGTAGAGAGGTCGATGGATTGTACATACTGGAATCAGGTAGAAGCTACAAGGAAGCAATAAAGGCACATGCCCATGCCTCTTTGACAGTGATCTCCAAGGATGAGCTGGAAGCTGAGCTCTGGCACAGAAGAATGGGGCATGTCCCACTGAGTATGCTTAGGAAAATTACTGTTTTCAAACTCAAATCGAATTTCTCAATATGTCATTGTGATGTTTGTCCATTAGCTAGACAAACAAGAAAGTCTTTCCCTGACAGTATGAGTAGAACTGAAATGCCTTTCCAACTTTTACATTTGGATGTCTGGGGTCCTTATAGAGTGTCATCTTATGATAATATGAGATATTTTCTAACTGTGGTGGATGATTACACTAGATGGACATGGATTTTCCTATTACATGTTAAATCTGATGTGCTGTCTGTTCTTAAAAACCTGTTTCTGCAAATAAAAACTCAGTTTAATGTGGTTGTTAAGGGGGTCAGGACAGATAATGGGACTGAATTTGTTAACACTGCATGTTTAGATCTCTTTAATGAGTTAGGGATCATACACCAAAGGTCCTGCCCTTATACCCCACAGCAAAATGGAGTAGTTGAAAGGAAACATAGACACATTTTGGAGATTGCCAGGGCCATTAAGTTACAAGGTAACCTACCAGTTAAATTCTGGAGTGAATGTGTGCAGGCTGTTGTTTATGTCATTAACAGGGTTCCTGTCACGACCCAACCCCGGGGCCGCGATCGGTACCTATCGTACTGTCGGGTATATGTCGAGAATAGCAATGAACATACATAACACATAACTTATAAAAGGGTAACATCACCGCCACCGATAAGGTCGCTTTCCATAAAACATACTTAAACAAAGTATAGTAGTACAACCGGTTCTTAGAGCCCAAAACATAAATGTGACCACAGCACTTAAAGATAACAAGCGTATGACGGAGCCACGCCATACCCCTGAATGTACAAAATACCTATAGCATCAGGGAATGTCCGTACCAATAAACAAGCTTCCGGAGAAATGGAGCTTCTGACACCGGAATAGTGATCCTAAGAACGAGGATCCACAATCTGCTTACCCTTACCTGCGGCATGAACGCAGCCCCCGAGGAAGGGGGTCAGTACACAACGTACCAAGTATGTAAAACTGGAAAATACTGTAGTAATATCATAAGTCAAAAGTCATAAACGAAAATCAGTTTACTTTGCACTGTGCCTTACTAACAATGAGAGCAACAAATGTATATATATATACTGCATAAAAATAGGAAGCTCATGATCAAAACAGGGTACCTCGCCCGTAGTATCATTAAGCAATCCTACTCCTGGGACTATTTCACCCGCATAGGTCCTGTGGACCCGCATGAGGTCATCCGCCTCGTCATGGACTATTTCACCCGCATGGGACTATTTCACCCGCATGAGTACCATCGCCGTACTCGCATGGGACTATTTCACCCGCATGGATCCTGTGGACCGGATCTGCATGAGTACAAACGCCGCACTCGCATCATGGGTAGCAAATCCATGGCATAAGTAGTAAACCATCCTATTGGAGCATACCCGGCCACCCATCGCATCGGTATGTCCAAAGGAAATAACAAGAATAACCCGGTTTACCAGTAATAATATATATAACATAGCTCATCCGGCTATCATACATAACATAAGTACTACCTACTATCATATCATAACATAAGCACTACCTACTATCATATCATAACATAAGCAAGTTAAGAAATCCCCTAACTTCTTATTAACATTATTAATATATATCCTCTCATTTTAGTATACCTAAGGCACTAACATGTCTTTTAATAGAAATCCGGGAATTTAACCCAAGTACCATGTACTTCTAACCTTTTAAGAAATAGCTCTTTTTTATACAAAAATTCCAAGATACTAATCACCATAGTATCAAGTTACAATTTCTTTTCAAAACAAGTCACATTCCCTTTTAGAATTATAATAAGTTTCTAAATCAAGTGACTTCATTTCCTTTAAAACCTTAGGCAACCAATGCCTAAAAATCAATTCACATTTCTTATTTTCAAATCATTTACCCGTACTTGTTTTAATTAGAGTAAACCTTTCTTTGTGAACCTTTCAAGAAAACTAATATAACCAACTTCCCATAAAGTCCTTATATTAGCGTTATCCCTTTGTCAAATACATTTTCCCTCAACCTGCAGGACTTATACTTTTGAAATGAAACAAGTATCATATACTTTAAAACAAGTGTAGATTATCAAATCTTGTGCATTATCGTCTACATAGATACAACTATTCATGCTCAAGAGATAGGAAAGCTCTACATACCTCTTTGGTCAAAATCCACTTGCTAAGTCCAACTACCGCAAGTAATATGTCAACCTATAATAACCATAGTGCGTTTATTAACCTCCAATTTCAATGTAGAAATTCCAAATTTAAGTTACCAATTCCTAAGGAAAATTGGGCAGCATTTCCTTTGTTTCTACTCACTTGCCACCTTTTTCAAAGGCCGATTTTCAACACTCAAACGCCTCCTTAAGGCCCAACATCCAAACCAACACAAAGGGGATTACACATCTAATCTTGGTTGTGTAAAATTCTGCCCCACAAGTTCTAATAATACACTTAACAATTTTAAAGTAGTTTGTAGGCTACAACATGCTCATAATATCTCTTTAGCCAAATCCTTCATACCCAACCCACATTTCTTACATGCAATGACTCTAATAGCATTATTTACTACCACAGGTACTTTCTTCTTATCATGCAACACTAAAAACTAATAATAGAGGAAAATCATTACCTTAGAGTTTTAGCCAAATTTATCCAACAATTTGCTAGCTTCTATTCCAAGAACACCACCACAACAACCTTCACAAGCTAGCCACAAACTTCCTTCTTGCCTTTTGCTTTTTTCCAGATTTTTCCTAAGGCTAGAATGTCTCTTGGGATTTTAGAGAGAAGGAGGAGCTTGAACTTTTAAGAGAGAAGGAAGAGCTTTTGTCTAAGAGAGAGAGAGAGAGATGAAGTATGACCAAGTCTTGAAGACTTGGTCAATATAATGCATGCAAAATCGGATGGACACTTGTCACCCTCAGGTCTTTTAAAAGAAAAAATCGACTTTTCCTAAATTTTTCCGCCTGTAATCGCGCGGCCGCTTCGGCGCGCTGCTCCCGCGACTCGATCTTCCGGCGCGCGACTGCTTCCGGCGCTGAAACCAGCGACCAAGATTTCGCTGCCGCGGCACGACTTCGGCGCGCGCTACAATCACGCCGCGCCAGCGCTCGCCTCCGGGCCATGCTGAGACCCGATCATGTCCGCACGAACCACGGGTATAACAGCCTCATCGTCATATTAGGGAATATTTCACCCTATGAGAAGTTGTTTAACAGGATACCTTCACTTTCACACTTGATGGTGATAGGATGCCTTTGCTATGCCTCAAATTTGGTAAGCAAGGACAAGTTTGAACCAAGGGCCATTAAGGCAGTGTTACTTGGATATGTTGTTAACAGGAAAGGATACAAGCTGCTGAACCTGTCTGATGAGACAGTTTTTGTTAGCAGTGATGTCACTTTTCATGAATACATATTCCCCTACAAACAATTCAAGGAGAATGGAGACTCACCTATACTTTCATGCTCTGATCATAATCTGTTTCCTGATATTGCACAGGCTCCCTCACAGTCTATAGTGGAGAGTATGAGCATACATAATGAGCAGGTTTCTGGAGGAGGACCAGCAGATGCAGAGGTGGAGGTGCCAGCAAAGGTGGAGGTGTCACTAGAGGGGCCACCATCTGCAGAGGTGGAGATGCCAGCAGAGGTGCAAGTGTCACTAGAAGGGCCATCATCTGCTGACAACCATGTAGCCAATTTGGAAGATGGAGAATCTGCAGAGGGACCTGGTGTTGCTGAGGATATTAGAAGGTCTAACAGAGCAAGGAGAACTCCAATCTGGTTGAATGATTTCTTGCATCCAGGGTCTACACACAGTCAGGCAGGATGTGTATACCCAATGTCAAAGGTAATGGATTATACTGGGGTTTCTTCTCAGTACCATAGTTTCCTAGCCAGAATTTCAGCAGACCATGAGCCACAAACATACCATGAAGCAACCAAGGATTCAAGGTGGATAGAAGCCATGAATTCAGAAATTCAAGCTCTAGAAGATAATAAAACCTGGGAGGTTGTTGACCTGCATCACAACAAGAAGGCCATTGGTTGCAAGTGGATATATAAAATTAAGTATAAGGCTACAGGTGAGGTGGAAAGATTTAAGGCAAGGCTTGTAGTGATCGGTGTATTTTATATACACCTTTTGAGTCAGTTTTAGTTAATTTTTTATCCCATTTTGCATATAGAAGTGTCGTATTAGGATAGTTTTTCGTTCTTTTGAGTCAAAGTGGTTAAAATGGCCAAATGGCGGAAAAGGAGCAAAAAGAGGGCAAAAGAGGAGATGCCAGAGCTGGAAACAGAGAAAGTGGCGAATGAGGGTAAAATCTGCACTGGGCCACGCTTGGACAAAGATGCAGGGTCAGCGCGCTAAACATCCGAGAAGCTTACAGAGTTCCAGTAGCGCGCTCGCAGCAGACATCAGGGCCGCGGCGCCAAAACACCCGACGGATTGCAGAACTTTCGGCGCCGCGACGCCGACGCGGAAAAATTAGGTCTTTTGACAAAATTCTGGGCCAGGCCTGAAGGAAAAGAGGGAGGCGGTTTTCAGCCTATAAAAGGAGAACCCTAGGCAGTTTTTAAGGGTTCCCTTCTGCACAACACAAGACTTTTGCTTGGAGATGGATACCATTAGTTTAGTAAATTTTTTCCCTTTCTTGTTCTTTATTTCGAGTATGATGAACTTTGAATTAGTTCTCACATGTCTATGGCTAGGAACTAATTCTCTTATAGGGCTTTCCATGTTGAATTGCTAGAAACTTATGTTATAAATTAATGCATGCTTATGGTGATTTTTCTTATTGTGAGATCTATCCAATAATTGAGTTGAATTCTTGGTAATTAATTGACAACTAATTATCACTATATGATTTCTAATCAGATTCCGAAATGGGGGGATTGTGAATATGCTGTAAGTTGGGTAGACATTCTTGGATTGGGGATGAAAATACCTCAATTATTTATGTAGCGTTGATGAGAGGCTTAACAACCCTAATTTTGCGCATTGTGCGTGATGGCCAACTAGGTTTTGTTCTTAATCCTCCTATGAGTTATCCTTATCACTGAAAGGTAGGTAAGGTGCGATACTGGGGTTGAGTGTTTATATAACCCTAACGGGAGTATAAAACGATTTCGTAAACCTGCTTTCTCCAAAAGAAGAATACCATAAGTTAATGCATTAGTAAGTAGCATAAGCGGATAGTAAGGATACATGGAAGCCCTATTCTCATCACCACCGAAGTACAACTTTATATTTAAATAGCGTGCATAATTCTTAGTTATAAACAACAAATCAATTATCAATTCACCAAATAGATACTAGAAAATAGATAGTTGGTAATTGAACCCTAATCATTGTGGACGATATTCTGTCTTACTAAGACTATACTACTTGTCACGATAACGTGCACTTGCGTTTAAAGTGTGTGCATCTTACCGCATCAAGTTTTTGGCGCGTTAGGATTAGGCAATAGTTCAATATCAAATTTGTCTATTTTTAATTTCTAATTTGGTTTTTAATTTTTAATTTTACGTTTTCTTTTCTTTTGAAAATTCGAGGTGCCGTGATTTGTTATGCTTTTTATCTATTTCGAAGTCGGTTTATGCGAAGGAGAAGAGAGGCGGACACTCTTGTTCCTTCAATCCGAAATTGAGAAAACCGCAAGCGAGCGAAAGAATCAATTGCAACCTTGTTAGAGATGAGCGACATTGAGAACAACAACGGGATGGGAGAAGGGTTAGGAGAGAATCAACCCCATCCAAGAATACCTAGGCAAGCGCCCGATAGGCGTGGAAGAGAGAGTCCAAGTCCGGCCCAGCGAAGTTTGGGAGACTATGTGTTGCCAAGAGTAAATGGAGCACTGAGCACGCATTAGGCTTCTGCGCAATAGAGCTAACAACTTCGAGATAAAACCGCGGATTACGAGCATGATGCAGACGATGCGATTCGGAGGAAGCTGCCGAGGATCACGTATACGCATAGCTAATTTCTTGGAGCTATGTGCAGCGTTGATATAACGGCGTTCGATGATCCGTCAGTTGAGGCTCTTTCCCTTCTCACTTAGGGATAGAGCAAAAGTATGGTTGAATTCCTTGCCGATTCGATTTTTACATGGAAAGAGCTGGCACAGAAATTCCTTGCCAAGTTCTTTCCCCCGTGTAAAGCGAAAGAAATTGAGAGGAGTTGAACAACTTTTACCAGCGGATGGAGAGTCCTTATATGAAGCTTGGGAAAGGTTCAAAGATCTACAGAGAAAGTGCCCACACCATTCGTTGAGTTGTGGAACTTGGTCCAAATCTTCTACAACTGGCGATCTGACCAGAACCATCATAGATCAAGGCGGGTGGAGCATTCATGAGAAAACGACCCGGCGCTCATGAGTTATTAGAAGATATGGCCACTAACAACCATGTCTCGGAAGAGAGGTCGACAAATGGGAGAAGAAACGTGAGTCCACGAAATAGATCTTATTCTTGCCTTGAATGCCCAGTGGCCGCTTCTAGCGAAACAACGATTGCGGCATACATCTGATGTCGATAAATGCGGTGCAGATGCCTAAAGTTGTGAGATATGTGGTGGCCACATACATTTGATAGGTGTCCTTCAATGATCCCAACAATATACCCACGGAAGCGGCGAGTGTCGGGCCATAGGTAATTATCGAAGGCAATGAACAACCCCTACTCCAACACTTATAATCCGGTGGAGGAACCACCCAAATTTCATGGAGAGGAGCAGAACCGAGAATCGGTACGACGGCGTAATCGATACCGTGGGCGTGAGAACCAAGTATAGGGGCGATGCGAGAAGCAGAGCTAGAATAAGCAACCCTTCATTCAAGCCCCACAGCCTCAGCGATTGATGCAGGTTCAAGAAAAGCCGGATGAGTGAAAGCATTGCGGCAACGCAACGCCGACGCGATTCATGACGAAGCTAGATCCTCGTTCGTAAACACGAGACACACGTGGGCGGTAGCAAAGCAGTGACAAGCGAGCCCGAGGACATTGCAGCAATACTGAGGTAAATCAGGAAGCGGTGTCGAGCGGTGCGATTAAGAAGTGGAAGACGATTGGAAGCGTGATCGCCTCGGCCGAGAGTTGAGAAGAAAGCGAGTTAGAAAAGAGAAGGTGATTGAGCCTAGCCCAATGAGAGAATACTGCAGAAGGAGTATCTGAGAAGATCCCTTTCCCGAGACTACAAAAAGGCGGTTGATAAACAATTCTCCAAATTTTTGGAGACATTGAAAGCTACATATCAACATACCTTTCATGAAGCATTAGAGCGGATGCCTCCTATTTCAAGTTTATGAAGGAGATTTTGGGAAAAAGAAGAAGGTGGCGAGAATCACGAAATAGTAGCACCGAGAAGAGTGTAGTGCTATCTTGCGAGAAAAAGTTGCCACCAAAGCTAAAAGATCCAGGAGCTTTACACTACCTTGCACATGGCGGGGTAACTTGCAACAGAGCTCATGTGATTTAGGGGCAAGTATAAATCTAATGCCCTATCGGTATTTAAAAGATTGGAGTTGGGTGAAGCCAAACCAACCACGATGAAGTCTGCAACTAAGCCGACAGGTGGTTCATCCAAGAGGCAAGATCGGGCGTGATTGTGAAAGTGGGAAAATTCTTCTTTCCGCAGACTTCCTCATTCTTGATATGGAAGAAGCGGAAATCCCTATCATATTGGGAGGCCATTCCTAGCAGAGGCGAGCTTTGATTGATGTTGAAAGGAGAACTAACACTGGGTGGAGTCGAAGAAATGGTGTTTAAAGTTTTTAAACACGTCGTTGAGCCACCAACGGTGAGTGGGTGATTTGCAATCAGCACCATCAAACCCCATGCGAGCCAATACAAGTCAATCGAAGCGATGAGCCCAAGCGGCATGGTTTCTTTGAAATGCCACTAAAGGAGGTGAGTATTCTGAACTCCCCATCGATAATGCTAAGAAAAAGAAAACGCCAAATGTGGAGGAAATGGATAGTGGGGCTTAATCCACCTGAGGTTATTAAGGATAAGGAACTTGCGTCCGTAAAGAGCGTTAAAAACGGCTACTTGGAAGGCATCCAACGTTTTCAATTATGTTATTTTAATTTATGTCTTTAGTTTATTTTATTTTGTCTAAGAACAGTCTCACGGTCTTGGGTTCTTGTGTTTGTGCTGTGATTGATAGGTAGTGGAAATAAAGCGAAAAAGCGAAAAAGCGAATTTCGAAAAAGCGGGTAGCGCGCGGCTGAGAAGCGAGAACGCGGCGCGAAAAGCGAGCAGCGAAGTTTAAGCCGTATTTAAGCGGTCATGGCGCCAAAAATTCGAAAAATTTGCCAAATTTAAGCGCGCATGCTGCGCGGCGAAAATCCCGAAGGCGCGAAGTTTAGGCGTTGCGGCGCCAAAGCAATGCATGGCGGCGGGAATCGAAACTTAAAACGCGTAATCAGTTTTCCCCAATTCCAAATTCAAAAACCTAACCTTCCCTCTCCAAAACCGAAATTCGGAAATTTGCCCACAATTCCTCATGATCCAACCCAACCACAACCTAAACTCTTAAATTCCCAAAACCCTTAGCCATCTCAACCAACAAAGCTCCATTCCATAGCCTCAAACCACGATTGAAACAAGAACAAGCTTGAAGCTTCTCGTAAAAGGTAATCTTTTACGTTCTTGAATCCTTTTGAAGCCACGGAGGTAGTAGTTCAAGGAGTATTGTAGTTGAAGTAATTAGTCTTGAAAAGTTGATTGTGAAGTTTAGAGAAAAGAGTAGAAAAAGAGTGTGGGTATTGGGTAGAAAAGTTGAAGTTTGGGGGTGTTGTGTTCGCTGCTAGTTGTCAATTGTGTAGGAAACAATTGTGCCACTAAATTGTAAGCTCCAGAAACTGTTTTAACCATGGCCACCAGGAAAAGAAGAGGCTCCACATCCACTCCAACCCCACAATACGATGAAAATAGGTTTGTGAGCTACCAAGCCTACCAAAGATACAAAAAGCGATACGGACCCTTAATACCGAGAGAAGGGAATGGACTACGAGAGGAGTCATATGGGAAGAAGATGTTTATGAGCCCATTCGGGCGATGATTGAGTTAAGGGATTGGAGGAAATTTGTGAATCGGAGAAGATAGCACCGATAAACAACAATAGTGCGTGAATTTTATGCGATTTTCCGGAGAAGATGGAAAGGGGATGCTTTGTAAGGGGGCGTTATGTACTGTGATGAGAGAATATAAATATACAATTGAAAGCAGTTGATGTTGAAGAAAGAAGTGATTGGAATCACTTTAGAACATGGTCTGAAGCATTGACCACGTATTTGGAATCCGCTTGCAGACACCGTGAGCTACCATGGGGTTGTTTTTGATATTGGAAGAAATTGGTTAAGAGCACTGAACAGGTGTCAATTCAACAAAGTAGCCAAAGGTTGGCTATATTTCATCAGCGCCCGCATGATTCCATCCACGCTTCACCGCGAGTGCGGGCGATAGGATTAAAGCGATATATGGAATTATGATGGGGTTGGCGATTGATGTGGGAAAGAAATAGTGCGAGCATTGAGAAATCAGCGGGTTGGTAACAAGCGGATTAGGACATGGCTCGATTATCACAGCTATGTCACATGAGTGCGGTCCCAAAACTACCAGCGACACTCATGAGAGAAACCAGCTGCCCGCGTGTCTATGGGATAGTGCACTCTTTTCCGACCGAAGCCCCAGCGGCGGGCGGAGTACAACCAAGCGGCCAGCAGAGGCGCCATGGGCGAAGATGAGCACGAAATAGGAGCTCGATATGGCGGAGACCTAACCGGCCAACCACGGGAAGCGAGAACCTCCAGCGCCCACGATGGAGCAATTGTATCAAAATCGGATGAGGATGATGCGGACCTTGGACACGATGGTACAAGGGCGGCAAACAAGGCAACAAATCAACGAGTTGAGTTCCTTTGTTCAACGATGGTCGATCGTTATCCACCGCCACCACCATTTTAGCCAAAGTTTGTAAGTGTCTTATTTCTTTTATTGTCTTTGAGTCTACACACATTGGGGACAATGTGTGATTTAAGTTTGGGGGTGTTTTATTTGTGTTTTATTTTCTTTGTGTCATGTTATGTGTTAATTAAGTCTTTTTGATTGTTTTTATGTTTATTTTGAGTTACCAAAATTTTTTGAATTTTGAGTCATAATTGTCTGTCAAAGATCATGTATGCTGTAGTTGCTAGAAACACCTGGTGGAATAATGTAACGGAATTGAAGCAACTATCTAAACACCTAAGTTAGATATGCCAAAAATCCACTGAATCTGTCTATTTGGAGTTTCTTGCTTAAATTATGCATGCTAAATGATAAATGCTTATGTGTTATGATTGCTTGCTATTTGAGGCGAAATAGTTAGGATATGCATGTTAGGGAGATGACTCAGGCATTTCTTTGATATCCAATTCTTACCATTCTTTTTTATCCCGTACTTTAAAAATATCCCTAGTCAGCCCCATTGAGCCTAAATTTGAAACTTCTTCTTTGACACCCTATATTCCCACAAATTGTACCATAAGTGATAATATAAAATAGTGGAATACATTGTGTTAAAAAAAGAGACAAAAAGAGTGAATAAGTCTGTTGCACCCCAATACAAAAGTAATAAGAAATAGGCAAAAGCCTAAGTTTGGGGGTGCTTGTCATTATATACTTCACTCTCCCAAAACAAAAGAGGGGAAAGATAGAATCGAAATGAAGAAGAGAACAAAAAGGAAAAAGGGAATACTGAAAAGCTGAAAAGCTTATGGTACACGAAATGAGCCTAAATTGCCTATTTTTACCTACCTATACCTAAGCCTACATTACAACCCTTAAAGTCCTAAGATCTCTTTTATGCATATCCAGAATTAGTGGAGAATAGCAAGTAAGCATGTCATAGGAATTCTTGAATTTATATGCAGGATTTAGTATATTGACTTCCATTAAGCATGATGAATATGAGTTTGCGAAATATCTAGCTTAATGTGCTGAAATTTCATGCTATATGTTCCTGCATATTATTTTGCTAACCTTCATGTTTTTCTAGTTAACACTAATGCAGCAAAAAAAAAAAAAATCAATGGCAGTGAGTCTTTTATTTTCGTTTCTTTGAGTCTTTTATTTTATTTCTTTCTATCTTTGCTCGAGGGCGAGCAAAGGTTAAGTTTGGGGGTATTTGATCGGTGTATTTTATATACACCTTTTGAGTCAGTTTTAGTTAATCTTTTGTCCCATTTTGCATATAGAAGTGTCGTATTAGGATAGTTTTTCGTTCTTTTGAGTCAAAGTGGTTAAAATGGCCAAATGGCGGAAAAGGAGCAAAAAGAGGGCAAAAGAGGAGATGCGGCTGGAAAGCAGAGAAAGTGGCGAGCGAGGTAAAATCGGACGGTAGCGCGGCCTCACTGCGATCAGCGTAGCGCGCGCCTATTCGAGAGGCTGCAGAAGATCGGCAGCGGCGCCCTCGCGAATGCAGGGCGCGGCGCTAAACATCCGAAAGCTACAGAGTTTGTGCGCCGCGGCTCGAACAGCGAACATCGGCGCGGCGCCAAAACACCGACGGATTGCGAGAACTTTCGGCGTATGCGCGGCATGCGGCGCGACGCGGAAAAATTAGGTCTTTTGACAAAATTAGGCGAGCACGAAGGAAAGAGGAGCGGTTTCGGCTATAAAGAGAACCACTAGCGGTTTTAAGGGTTCCCTTCTTGCACAACACAAGACTTTTGCTTGGAGATTGGATACCATTAGTTTAGTAATTTTTTTTCCCTTTCTTGTTCTTTATTTCATTTTGTATGATGAACTTTGAATTAGTTTTTGTCATGTCTATGGCTAGGAACTAATTCTCTTATAGCTTTCCATGTTGAATTGCTAGAAACTTATGTTATAAATTAATGCTTATGGTGATTTTTCTTATTGTGAGATCTATCCGATAATTGAGTTGAATTCTTGGTAATTAATTGACAACTAATTATCACTATATGATTTCTAATCAGTTAGAAAGGGGATTGTGAATATCTTTGTAAGTTGGGTAGACATTCTTGGATTGGGGATGAAAATACCTAAATTATGTATGTAGCGTTGATGAGAGGCTTAACAACCCTAATTTTGCGCATTGTGCGTGACGGTCAACTAGGTTTTTGTTCTTAATCCTCCTATAGAGTTATAATTATCAACGAAAGGTAGGTAAGGTGCGATCTTGGGGTTAGTGTTTATATAACCTAACGGGAGTATAAAGCGATTTAAGTAAACCTGCTTTCTCCAAAAGAAGAATATCATAAGTTAATGCATTAGTAAGTAGCATAAGCGGATAGTAAGGATACATGGAAGCCCTATTCTCATCACCACTGAAGTAAATCTTTATATTTAAATAGCTTGCATAATTCTTAGTTATAAACAACAAATCAATTATCAATTCACCAAATAGATACTAGAAAATAGATAGTTGGTAATTGAACCCTAATCCTTGTGGACGATATTCGGTCTTACTAAGACTATACTACTTGTCACGATAACGTGCACTTGCGTTTAAAGTGTGTGCATCTTACCACGCATCATGTAGCTAAGGGATACAATCAAAGAGAAGGGATAGACTACCAGGAGACCTTCTCTCCAGTTGTGAAGATGGTCACTGTTAGGAGTGTGATTTCGATTGCGATTTAAAGGTTGGGCCGTTCGGCAAATGGATGTATTCAACGATTCCTTGAGGATCTCGATGAGGAGGTGTATATGAGCTTGCCACGAGGATTGCGTGAACAAGGACAGTTTGCGGTGCTTAAATCATGTATGGCCTTGCCAAGCCTCCCGGCAGTGGAATATAAAACTAACCACTGCACTGAAGTCAGCTGGTTTTGTCCAGAGTCCTTTTGACTACTCACTGTTGATCAAAAGGGATGGAACTAAGATAGCTATGGTGTTGATATATGTGGATGATCTTCTTTTGACTGGTAATGATCAAGGACTCATTGATGAGACAAAGACCATCTTGCAACATCACTTCAAAATCAAGGACCTTGGTGAGCTTAGGTACTTCCTTGGTTTCGAATTTGCAAGGAATAAAGAGGGGATAGTGATGCACCAACGAAAGTATTCACTGGAGCTGATTGAGGACATGGGCTTAACTGGTTCTAAACCAGTAACTTCCCCAATGGAAGCACATGTGAAAATTACTTCGACTGAATATGATGATCTTGTGAAGGAAACAGAGCAAGATGGGGCAGCAACAGGCAAAGTGGGTGCAGCAATTTCACTACACACTGATAGTCTATTGAATCCAGCAGCTTATCAAAGACTGGTTGGAAGACTACTATATTTGACCAATACTAGACCGGATATCTCCTTCGCAGTTCAATGCTTGAGTCAATTCATGCAAACACCCAAACAGTCTTATATGATCGCAGCTGAAAGAGTTGTAAGGTATGTTAAGCAAGCACCCGGCTTGGGAGTTACGATAGCGGCGTGACGGTGACACTGCGACATTGCGACGCAGATTGGGCTTCCTGCCCTATTACTAGAAGATCAGTATCGGGGTATTTGGTGTACTTTGGGTCTTCTCTTATCTCGTGGAAATCCAAGAAGCAGCAGACTGTTTCTCGGAGCTCGGCAGAATCTGAGTATAGATCTTTGGCATCAGTGGTAGCAGAAATTGTATGGATTAAAGGATTGTTTTCAGAACTTGGTGTGTTCTTGACTTCTTGCGACTTCCGGTTTTGACCTATTGTGACAGCAAATCTGCTATTCAAATTGCTACGAATCCAGTGTTTCATGAGCGGACAAAGCACATCGAGATCGATTGTCACTTCATCAGGGAGAAAGTGCAATCTGGTCTGATTTCTCCGACATACATCTTGACCGATGACCAGCCAGCGGATATATTGACTAAGGCCTTGTTACCAGGACACCATATGCATCTTCTTTCCAAGCTTGGAATGAAGAATTTGTTCTTACATCCTCGCTTGAGGGGGGGTGTTGAGGTTATGAAATAATAATGCAGGAATTAAATATTATTCGGGGTCAAAATGGTCTTTTTACACTTCAGGGGTAGAATAGTCTTTTTCTTTATATTGATAGGTTGTTCATCTTTGATAAAAGATCTTCTGTTACGTTCATTCTCATTGTTCACATTGTACAGAACCTTTGCCCCTTTTGTGGGTGTTCTTATGAAAATAGTAAAGCTTCCACAAATCTGTCCTCACTAACAGTTGTTTCTCTAACTTGACAAGCTTCAAATTCTCTAGATTTCTTATTAGCAGCGAAGAGTCAGGCTAATGTAGTTTTGATTAATATAAATTTGATTTCGATCATGAAGCTTTTCCAAAAGTAAGCCCATACGCAATTTTTACCTCATTTAACTTTTCTCAAAAAAAAAAAAAATTGATGAGATTGTTCAAATGTAAATTCATTGAATACTTCAAAAGTAGCAACTCAATAAAGCCGAGCTATCGCACAGGGCCCCGGAAAACGAAAAATTTTAGGGACCTCTTTTTTTATATTTTTTATTAATTAGTATTAACCAGAATTTACTGTAAAAACTCATAATTCGCAGGTCTTAGCCCAATCAAAGTAGGGGTTGATTAACTTGAAGTTGTATTAGGCTGTTATTTATAATTTAAAGTAATTTCTAATTATTGAAATTGTATATTTACTTATATTAAGGGTCAACTTTTACGAATTAAAACAGAGCCCCAAAATGTTTGAGACGACCCTGAAGCAATGGAGTTTGATATGGGCATATAGAGATAAAAAAAAATACTCCTATAATTTACATGTAGACATCAGAAGAGAAAGGGGAAAACCCTAACCGTCGTAACGTTGAGTTTGCTCAGCAATCTTGGATCAGTATACAAAATTCTCACGTTCTCGATCTTTTCGACAAATTTCTTCTGAGTTGAATTCCTTTTTCTTTCACTTTTTTTTAGTGTTGTGGCATTGCTATTTTAGCATGAATGAATCTTATCAACTCTCATAAATGATACCCGCAAGGATAGTCAAGTTGTCGGTGATAAGTGCGGGGCCATGGTCGCGAGTTCGATCCTGCATAAACATTCTTGGTTGGCACATCGTGGCTTGCCAAGTGTGGTTAATCGGCTGACGTGGTTTGCAGGCTATTGCGTCAGCCCGGGGTTTACCCTGTGCGCACTCGAAAGAGTAGCGGCTGCGAGTTTCTTCGTAAAAAAAAAAAAAAAAAAACTCTCATAAATGATAAATCATAATCGAATTACTGAATTGGAAAAATTAGGTGCTATCATAAAGATTTGTATTGACTAAGTTCACGAGATAAGCGAACTCAAATCATTGACATGGGTAAAGCACAGTCCCCAAGATTTACACAAAACTTACATACAGTAATAAGAATATAAAAAGAAACAGGGCTTGTCGAGTGAGTAAAATGCACTCTTCCTACGTGACTCATCATCTACCCAATAGTTTTAATGATTTTTTGGTGGTGGAAACCGAAAAATAGAAATAATTAAAGCACAATAATTAATAAGTAGTGGGAGTCCCTTTATCATAATAAGTAGTATAGCGAAATTATTTATTTAATAGAAGTTATTTTTTACTCATTTTGTGGGGGAAAAGGCATTTTCGTTTTATTTGGGGACTTAAAGAGAATGCTACACTATTGGCCGGGTTCGAACCCTCCTTAAATGAGGAAGCTCACTACCAAGAACGCGAGTTGAACACACAAAATTCACTTCTGGAGGATTAGAGAAGAAATCTGCGTATTCCTTCTCCTAGAAATTTACTGGCAAATTGTCTTGCTCTCTATTTTAGTACAAATAAGAAAAGAAATGAAAGAAACATAGACGAGCGTTTTATTTTGGTTAAAATTAGAAAAATAAAATTAAAAAGCATTAAAACAAAATCAACTTTCTGAAGGCAATCGTTTGTGTTACTACAATATAGAATCAAGTCTTTTACTTTTCTTACAAAAGTTACCGTCTTTTTCGTGAAATTAGTTGAAGTACATGAAAGCTGGCCTGAACATCATAATTATATACAAAAAAAGTGTTTTTTCGTGAAATTAGTTGAAGTACATGAAAGCTGGCCTGAACATCATAATTATATAAAAAAAAAAGTGTTTTCCATCTTTTTTGTCACGCATTCTCTCAACATATTTGTTCCTTTCCCTTTACAGAAGTAAAAATAAATGCATTTTGACCAATATGTTAAAAGGCATTATTTCACCCAATGTGGGAGGGAAGAAGTATAATATTGTCATAACTAACAATGACATATAAATATGTGGAGCCACGTGACAATATTGTAGATAATGTGGCTAAAAGAACCAAGACGGAAGCTATGTTTCTTTGCTCTTCTATCCCAACAACAAAAATCTACTACATTTCTGCCACAAATATCCCTTTTTCTTCATCTCCAACCCCTTCTTTTCAACTTAGATTTCATACTTCTCACCGTGAAAATCTCCGTTATCTAAAATCTCTTGGAATTATCAAACCTGGTACCAAAACCTACAAAACAACACCATCCCCAGAATCCCTTTCCCAAATTTTATCCACTGTGAACTTCCTCAATTCCCAAGGCTTCTCCCAGGCTGATATATCCAGAATTGCTCTTGTTTGTGACCATGTATTTTCTCCTGATTTTAATGTTGAATCTATATTTGATTTCTTCAAGTTTGATTTAGCTGCAACCCCGGAAGAAACTCGAGGTTTAATTCTCCGATGCCCTCAAATTCTTGAATCCAATGTACCCTTCTGTTTGAGGCCAACACTTATTTATCTTAAAGAATTAGACATTGGAAATTTGAACTTGCCAACTACCTTAAATGCTCATCTACTGAATACCCGAGTGGATAAATTGCAAGAAAAGGTTAGATTTTTGCAACGTATTGGGTTTTCATATGAAGAATCAGCCAAGTTTTGTGCTAGATTTCCTGCTATATTTGGCTACAGCATTGAACACAACTTGTGGCCAAAGTATGAGTATTTGGTTGAGGAGATGAAGAGGGATCTTGAGGAACTGAAACTGTTTCCTCAGTACTTTGCTTTCAGCCTTAGAAACCGGATTGTTCCTAGACATTTGCATCTCAAGGAAAGAAATGTTATAATTCCCTTGAAAAGAATGTTGCTGTGGAGTGATCAAAGATTTTATGCTAAATGGAAATGATCCTTTTTATTCTGCTTCATGTTTTATATGCAGCGCTGTATGTCTTTTTTTAAAGTGACGCAATTGTCCAGCGGTATTAAATTCATGTAAATAATATTTAGCCGGGTTGTCCCAAATATAATGCATCTTTAAAGCTATCGATACTCTCATTTAGTAGTAATTTATTCACTTTGCAATTATGACCAACCTTGCACAATTAATGGTGAGAAGAGGCCAAGGGGCTGAGATTCGGACCAACTTAGCGTTAAGGCTTACTAATACACTACCATAATCACATAAAGAATGAACCATCTTGATCGCAAAATTTAGAATGAATACAACAATCATGGTGCCAACTTTGTATCTAGGACATCAAGTAACATTTTAACAATATTAATCAAAATATACGGGCTAGAACTATAAACTCTTTCCTTCGAACAAAAAAAAAAGAGAACGAGAAAATCAATTTTAGTGTTTGAATTCCCCAGAAGACTGACTCATTGAAGAGTGTCGCGGTTCTGAACGGATCAAATTTACTTTGTAAAAAATGAGCAAAAAACCTCACTTTCCATTACGAGTACTAATCTTCAGCCCTCTAACAAAACTAGCCACTTGCAACAATTTCATGAATTGCATCACTGACAGATATATCTTCAGACCTAACAGCCAGTTTCATTGCAACCTCCTTTGGTCCACCGACTCCAAATGACAACCGAACCAGAACCTTTACATTGCCGATGTAAAGACCAGATAATAAACATGTGTGTGACCTTGAATTGCTTGGGACTACCTCAGTGCCCTGGAGAAACATCATAGAACAGTTTAAGCTTCCACATAATGAGAAATATGCATAGTTGCTCAGAAAAGGCTTGACCAAATATGAATGAGGTAATCTGTTAAGTACACTTTAAAAGAGCTCTAACAGAGTTTTGAGTTGATTAAAACCATGAATGAAAGACAAACCTCGCAAGGTTGCATGCCAAGAAGGCTGACGACTGCATTTACAGCTTCAGTCAGGCTTTCCATTGGTCCAAGACCATATTCATCTACCTTTTCACAATCATCTCCCAAACTCTCCCAGGCATTCCTAAAGTTGGACACTCCTACTTTTAGCATATAATCTGCTGAAACAACCTCAAGGTCTTCTAGCTGGTATTCGTCTTCGACACCATCGTCTTCAGCCTCACCAGTAGATGGATCAACCTAGTGAATCACCAAAGAATAGTATATCAAATCATCACATTGCATTAGGTAAGATATTGTTTCAACACATTTGGCGAGTTAAAAGGAGCTACATTTCAGAAACAAAACTGTTGAATACTAATGGAAAGAAAGGAATCAGAAGTTTCTTCCTTTTTTCCCCTTTTGGAGATTGGGCTGGGAAGGATTGTTAAGAAGTCATTCACTCCTCATGTTAAGTTTTGCTGGTTCTGGAGTTCAATACTGTAGCTGAATAATAACACAACTTTTTTTCTGATGCAGCTATTATTTGAACAGACTGAGATTGTTGTTGGGATGCAGCTATTATTACGGAAAGGAGATGGCTTAGTCAAGATGCTCCACAGAGTTCACATGGCTGGTATAGTTGTTAACAAGTGATCACAGCTCAAAAATCCATATCAGGACTAAAATACCAGATATACGCTTCTTAATTCATAGACTATAGAGAAGAGTTCTCAATACGTACAAGTTACATGACTACCGGAATAGCTAAACAACCAGACAGGAAAAGGAAAGAAAGCTAAACATCTCTCAAGTCATACATAGACTCAATCCAGATCTGTTCACAAAATAATTCAGGAGAAGTATACCTCTTTTTTTTTAAAAGAATTCAGGAGAAGTATACCTCTTTAACGATGAACCTTAATGTGTTTGAGAATTTCCCAACAGCAGGGACTCCTTCCGGTCTCTCAAAAGCCACAAATGTCTGCCCTGGGGTATCATATGGAAGGGACTTGAGAGGTTTGGATGCTACTTCAGAAAAATCCTCAGCTTCAGAAGCATCTACTATAACACTGACCTGCAGCAGGCAAATAACACTTCAAAATGATGATCATGTCAAATTAAAATGTAAGAAACTCCTCCAAAGAAAAGTTCAATACATTTTCCAGCAATTGCTCAGGAATAGTGTTGGTGCAGTTGTACTGGAACACAATATGACTGTCGAAAATGTGCTTGACAACATTAACTGCATATTCTGTTTCAGCTTCTGTAAGCTCCACTGACGCAGATGACTGATAAAACATGGGGGGAAATCACCATACAAAACAAAAACAAAAGAAATCACCATACAAAATAAATGATTATGAATATCAATCAACGAACCTTGAAAAGCTTCCCGTAACTGGAAAATTCTGGAATAGAGGACAGTAATCTTTCATACGCATCAACAGTCGAAGTGGGCGCTACAGGTGGTGCAGCCAAACCGGTTGGCTTTTTACCAGGTGCTTTCTTCTCCGCCAAAGGTTGAGATTTGACTTCCTTAGGTACAGAATGAATATCAAATGGCTCCTCCGAGGGCTCCTGCCACCATTATAGCAAAAACATGAGATAAGAAATACAAAAAGAACTAGAGATCACAATATAGAGAAGCTACACACATAGTTCTTCAAACTGGTTTCCAGATTGGTTAGAGGGACACCAAGTGAACCAAAAAGGAATTCCTTCACCACTTCATCAGTTTCAACAACGGCGCCATCACCACCAAGGGTATTCAAGTAAAGTGTTGCACGGTCACGAACCTGCCAAAAGATTGCAACACTTGTAAGCTAACTGAAAAAAGATTATAACACAAGTAGAAACACATGTCGCAATTGTTGATGTCTATAGAAGAGCTAACTGAAAAAATATATTATAACACAAATTAAAACACATCGCAATCATTGAAGACAATAGATAACTATTTGATTCATTTACCAGATCTACAAAGATATAAAATGAAGAAGAAACTGATGGAAGTTTTAGAACTTTATTCATGACAAAACACTGAGTTTCTGATGAGCAAGGAGATGCAGATAATCAGCTACGTAGTTCATTTCAGATGATTTCTCACATATGTAGGTTGCTAAAAACAAGTCCATGCAATACAAATGAAAAGCAAGTTGCTTGCTGCAAATGACTTGAAAACATAGTTAAACAGTAAAAAACAAGGAATACTTTCTTTCTAGTTTACATAGGAATGACGAAAAGATATGGGGGACGGTCAGAAGGCAGGCTGAAGGCTCAGCCATTTTTGGTTGGTAAAGGGAATTCTTACAAGTAAATGGCCAAAGAGTTCTGCAATCCCAACACCATGAATGAACATCAGGAATTATGGAATATTTCATTCGTTCTCTTCCTTCCTTTTTTTGGATTGGAAACAACAATACTTTAAAAAAGCACGTGATTGCTCATACAGACACATCCATAAATTAAGCAAATCAAAGAATGGTTCTCCTGATTAACATGAAAAGGAAAAGGATAAAGTAATCGTAAACAAAGCAATAAAGCATAAATATAACCAGAGGCATGAAATCTAAGGACTAACCTCATCATCACTGTCAAACAGACAACGTTTCAACAGCACAAATATACGAGGCTGCAGCATATTTAAGAAATAGTTTTAAATTCAAGATACAGCATTCGGTAACGACACAAACTGAAACCAGAACAATTCTACCTTTAATGAGTCAACCAAGGCACCAAACTTCGCTAAGGTGCTCACAGCACTCGCCCGGACTGTTGCATTTTCAAGTATCACCCGATTATATATGTATCGTATGTACTTACTGGGGTCAGAAGTCTTAGGTCCTTCATTTCCAAGAAAGTGTAGTATCTATGGATAGATCAATGTGAGAAATAAATAAATATAACACCTCATAAACCAAATGAAACAAAAGATACAATGAAATAATGTAGACAGAAAAGAAAACCATGATTAGTAAGAATAGAGGAAATTAACCTGAGTAGAAAGATATGTAAATTCACAGTCCTCAATGAATTCACACAGGTGAAGCAGGCCACCTTCTTTAGCATCTGGGATATCTCTAATCAGGATCACAATTGAATCAACAATAGCCTTCTTGAACTCAAATCCACCTTCTTCCCTCAAAATATTGCTCAAGAAATTCATCCTATTGTTATTTTTTTTTTAAATGTCCATGTCAAGTGATTGTAAAGAAGTAACAAAAAAATTGGTACATACTGATATCCACGTTTAAAACAGAAGTCCATAATTACTCACAAAGATCTGTACTTAAGGGGGAACTTCAAACACAATGATCTAATGGCTTCCACCACCACTATCTTAAACTCATCAGCGATGTCAGACATGAAGTTAGTGATCTGCTTCATCAGACGATCAACGCTTGATTCATTCCCGGTCTTGAGTAGAGTAGTGATGGCCAGAGTTGCAATACTCCTATTTTGATCAGAAATCAGGCTCTCCATATCAATGTTGCAATTCGTCACAGCCATAGGATGTGTCATTGCCACCTACAGACGGTTCAAAAATTAATACTTGTGCTGTCTTCAGCAGAAAGCAGTTGGTACTATAATAGATTAAGCTATTGTAATTTTTCACTGAATAAATTAAGCTTTTTCAGTTGCAAAATTTAAGACGGTTAATATTTTAACTAATCAGTACTAGTTTTTAGTGGCAAAAAATCAACAAATTAAGTTCTAGTATTTGTTTACAAAAACTGAGATAGGATTATCCTGATGTTGGAAGCATTGGTTAGTGTGCATCATTCGACTAAACAACTAAACAATTATTCATGAACCGCGGTTACCAATTTAACAATTCATAATAAACTAGTAGACAAATGAAATACTAAAATGAATCACCTTATTCAAAGTGCGGACAGCAGCAAACCTAAGAACTGGCTTAGAAGAGCTTAAAAAGAGCTGTAAAACAGTAATAGCAGGAGTTAACTCTCGAGTAGTCACACCACTAAGCTCCGTGATTGCCCTAGCTGCTTCAAAAATAACCATTTCCGCTTTGTGGCGAAGGCAACTCTCTAAATAGTCATAGAATGGCCGATCTCCTGTTTGACTAATGCCAGATTCTCGTATAACCTGAACATATATGAGTCCAATTCACCATAAGTAGTCCAGAATCAGGATTTCTTTCCAGTAGGCAAAAGCCCAATCAAATAATTAGGTTAACACTAAAACTGGAGGGAAAGGAGGAAAAACGAGGGCACCTGACTAGTATAGCGAATCAAAAGGCATTGAGCTAGAGGCGACCGGACACTTCCTTTTGTCAAACTGGTAACTAGCTTGCTAACAGCTAAACGGTCATTTTGTCGAATCTGCAAATGCAAAAAGAAAATCATATCAGGTGTGTGAAGCTGGCACATGTCAAGACCTATGGAAACATAACCTGTCATATGATCTATTACCACTTTATCTTCAAAACATTGTAAGAACAGACCCAAAAAAAACTACATGAAAGAAAAATACTGCTAAGATTTTAAAGAATAGTAGAATAAGAAAAAACACAAACACTATAGCGGTGGTAGAAAACCAGAGATCAAAAGCATGTTAAAACCTGAGCATTGAATAAAAGGGAACACACCATACATTTTAAGATTTAGGGACATCAACTACGGATATATGAGGACTAGTACTGCTTCAATACTTTCAACTTTTTTAATGACCACGAAATCTATCTGGGGCCAACCCTTAGTTCCAAGGGCAGCCTTTGAAACTCGGGAATAATGGGTCCGCTCCTCCACCTTTTTCCAATTAGATACCAAGCTTAGTTTTCATGGCACAGAGCTTGAATCTGTGACCTACGTCAACAGTCCCTCAACCTTTGCCACTTGAACTAACCCTTGGGGGCTTCAATACTTTAATTATGAGGACTTACTCTGTATGATTGCTTTAACAAGGAAAATTTTATGATATAGATAAAGATCCAAAAAAAAATAGTTAATTATAAAGCAGATATCATGCCTGGTGCAGCAGGGCAAGTGCATGGAACTGAACAAGAGCTGCCCTTGATTGAACAGCTTCCTGTACCTCATTGCTCCATCTTTTCACAATTTCTGGATTTGTCTGTTGGAAAAAAACATAGGCCAAGGATAGTTAGGAAGATACCACCATACGAGCAAAAAATGAAAAAGGGTTCTTGAAACCTTACCTGAAGCAAATGGATTCCACTCACAAGGGCAGCACTTGCAACAACAGGATTTTTGTCAACAATGGCTTGTTTCAAGTATCTCTCTATTTGGGTGAGAAGTGTCCCATCCGTGATTCGACAAAGGACCCGAATAGCATTTGCCCGATACATATCAGTTCTGCTATTCATGTCCTTCATAAGAGAGCTCGTAACAATGATAACCTTTTAAAGGCAAAGAAACCACATGTTATTTTCATTCATAGAAGGAGTGGAACCTTGAACGAACAGAAGAAGAAATCAGTTTGTATCTAACCTCGTCTGCGGAAGGAGAAAGCTCTTTGATTATCAGATACACCATTCTCCTGAGACCAATATCCTTTGACTGAAAGAGTTTTGTGACAGAAAAGAAGACTCCTGTAGCCTCAACCTGCAAATTAAAACAACTTAAGTGGAAATTCTCATATGAAAAGAGATAGAGGGGGAGAGAGAATGTCACCAAGTGAC
Source organism: Przewalskia tangutica (assembly GCA_029844215.1). Lineage (NCBI taxonomy): Eukaryota > Viridiplantae > Streptophyta > Magnoliopsida > Solanales > Solanaceae > Przewalskia > Przewalskia tangutica. The sequence goes on from CM056721.1 coordinate 3,788,115, forward strand.
TTAAAAGAGATTTGCTGGAGCAACTGCTTTTGTGGAATTCCCACGAATGAATCCTAATCTTGTTACTTCCCCTTTCTGTCCTAAGCGAGGAGAAGGATTAAAAGCTCTCAATTATAGAAAAGACATGATTATTTAGTTTGCTAATTAAAAATGGCAATAAAGAGAAATTCTTTTCAAAGATCCATATCATGGACGTGACAGAGATATCTGCATGTGTTGAAACAAAAATTTACATCATAAGCTTATGGCTCCAGTAATATTGAAAAAGAAATATTTTACGGCAGAGAAATGGTATGATTCTAAATATGGGCACCATGAGAAAGTAAAGGAAGGGGAAACACTTCAAGGGAGGAAAACTAACATTAATCTGTTGCACATATTGGTCAGTTGTTTGACTAGGTCTTCGATCCAATTTGGCTAATTATCTTTAGTTTAATTTGACTAGCCAGACATATAATTTCCAAAATTCTAACTGCTGGACAGGTCTAGAGAAGCGCATTGCGTAATGTGAAAATAGTTCACGCCATAACAGACTAGGGTTTTAATAGCAGCATTGAGATGCTTCCGAGATCATTAATCATCAAATATTATCATTAATGTGAAAAAGACTATCATTCTAACACACTATGCAATGCATTACTGAAATTATCCTTCACTCCAAGAAGACATGTAATGCAGGTGATATTATCCTCTTTTTCTCGATGACGTAAATCACATATGATATGACCTATAGATAACATACATAATCAGTTAATACCAATTCTATGTATGGCCACAAAAAGCCAGATAAAAAATGGTTCGGTGAGGTACAAAGTGAAGAAAAAAAAGGGTAGTCCGGTGCACTAAGCTCCCGATATGCGCGGGGTCCGGGGAAGGGCCGAACCACAAGGGTCTATTGTACGCAGCCTTACTTCACATTTCTGCAAAAGGTTGTTTCCACGGCTTGAATTCATGAGCATCTGGTCACATAGGAGCAACTTTACCAGTTACTCAAAGTAGAATTCATGAAAAATAATGCCTTCATTATGCAAGAACAACGTACTATGCAGGTCAAGGAGTTACTGACAATCATATATTATCCATATCTTCAAAACCCCTATGCCTGCAAATGAAAATTCAGAACCTTTTCCTTTTTTTCTCATAAAATATAGATGCTCTACTCTGATAGCTTATGTTACACATCTCTCAATCACTTCCATTTTTCTTTTTACCTCTTTAAATAGCGGTTTGGGGCATTTAAAGGGCAGCCCTGGTGTACGAATGCATCCGTGCAAGATCTGATGTGATGGGCAGTGTGATTCCACGATTTGGACATTTAATTTGTAATATTTCATTGTACAGTTATGCCGAAAAAAGAAAGGAATAGATGATTTACTGCCAATACTAATAGCTCTAGAGCTAACCTTTGCAAATGTCTCACCCTGATTCAGAAGATACAAAAGCTTCGTGATGACCTGAAACACCGAAAAAGCACCCACAAATCAATGAACAAATTAGTCCAACCAATTTAACATACCACCACAACAGAATGGGAGTTAATTTACTTTAGCACATCAAAAACAACATACCTGTGAGCATCTCCTTGCATCCAATTGAGGATCATTGAAAACCCTAGCTTCCTGAAGAACAGCACCCTTCTCAATCCCCATAAACGGGGAATAGTCCACTGTATTGTCATACAAATCCAACGTGAACACGCCATTTCACCACTAAACCACATATTCAATCCTACTTTACATAGATCTAAGAATAAAATGATTATTCTACAGCGTAAAACTACACCGTAACAATCTGAGCAAATTAACATCATTCCAGTACACGCCTACCGCACTATTTTCTAGAACTCAATAAATTAAATATACCGAATAGAGATTTATAACTGAATTACGTCACATAAGCTGATTCACAAGTATTCCACTGTAATTAGACTCATTATCGTCCAGATTCACTTAACCACATAAACAATTAACGAATAATCTAAACCACAATGCAGATATATACGCAGCATTAACCAACAATCAGGCAAAAGCAATAATCCAATCAATTAAATGTAAAACCACCGACAAATAACAAATTAACATAATTTTTAAAAAATCGTACTTTCGTCATCGCGATCGTCGTCCTTCTTCACAAGAGGTTGAGCCATTTCTGATACTACAACAGATCTGTAAGGACTCAAGTAAACAAAAGTGAAACCTAGTGGATCAGAATATAATTAGAAAAAGGTAAGATCGAGTTTGTGAATAATACAGAGAATTTGAAGGATATTTATATGGGGGAAGTAGCGATGTTGAATAACAGATCTCTCGATCTCCCTCGACGTATAAGTTCAGTGAAGAGGGTTATATGGGTGAAGTGGGTGAAATATTAAACCGGATCCGGTTTAACCGATGACTATTTTACAGTTGAAGGAAACGGAGAGCCAACCAATGGATTGTGTACACGTCATACCATGAAATAAATCTCTCCCGGTTTCTGGAAAAAACAAAAAAGTAAATTATATTAAATATGAACTTTCCTCATATATACTTTTGTATTTTAACAAAACGCTTTAAATCCTTATATTATTGTAATCTTACACAAATAGAAAATCATTATTTCTATATTTCAAAATCAAAACATTTAGTAGGGGTTTGAACATAAGTTGAATTGTATTTTTTGAAAACTAGTTTTGAATCGATGTTTGGACATGTGTTTCACTTAAAAAAAGAAATTAAGGATTGTGAATAAGTTTTTCAAATTTGAAAACTCGTCTTCAAAAAATAATAATTCTAGTTTAAATTTTGAAGTTTATGAGCTGACATAAAAATTCCATCCATGCTTTTCAATTACAAAAAATAAAAATAAAAAAACTAAGATGATTTATCAATGTTATCATCTAGCGTTAGAAGTTGCCATTACACAATGAAGATAATGACTATCCACTCATAGGACAAGAAACCCTTCCCGCATAAGATATTAATAAATTTTCAACGTTTTAATTAAATCAAAAAATATTTAAACTAAAAATAAAAACTCATTATTTTTTCTTTTTCTATAATTTAATTGAAGCCTCAAAAATATCTTTTGCAACATACAACCTTAAGATCATCTCGAACAGGGGACATTGTCCCCGATAATTATACACAGCATGAGACAATTTGAATGACATGTTGACGTGGAAATTATTGAATATATAGGAGACAATTTTACCATGTGGAGACAATGTCTCCTGCTGGAGAAGATGAAATGGCAAATTAATCTGGCAGCCAGCGATTGACTGCCAGAAATTCATTTTTCACCACTACTTTAATTGTTATTTTTGACCAATAATTTGACCGAATTAAAAAAAATACCAATTTCTTTTATTTTTCAAGATCTATAAAAAGAGACTAAGTTTACTTCATTTGGATGTCGAAATATTTTGGTTATTTTCTCCAAATTTCTATCTTGTTCCAAATTATTTGTTATTTTTTTTTTTTAATATGGATCCTAATCAACATTTTAATCTTCCTCCAAATTTTATATTTCATAACCAACTACAAAATCTCAATATTCAATGTCCACAAAATTCTCAAAATATGTTATCCAATTTTCAAATGACATATATGATGTCAACTAATTTTGGTATGCAATATCCGTATAACCTGTATAACTAATTTTGGTATGCAATATCTGTATAACCTATATAACTAATTTTGGTATGCAACATCAAATGCCTCAAAATTAAATGAATATAAGTAATTTATAATCTTATTATTATATGTGTAATAATATGAATTACAATAATAATATCATATACAAAATAGAAAATGAGATAGAATGAATATATATGGTAGGGGTATATATATTGATGTGGAGGAAAGAAAAAATAAATTATTTTATGAAATATCTCTGTTGTGGAGTGTATGTGATAAATGAAGATATTTGATGATGTGACAGATGAATAATCTGACCTGACATGAGATAAATGTTATTTCAATTATCTCGTGCTGGAGATGGTCTAAGAATTACGGAGTATATGGATTTCAAGATATGATCTTTATCTAAAAGTTTAATTGACAAACGAAATTAGTGATTGAGCACCAAATTTGACCTGACCCGATCCGAATAGAAAGTGTGTGTTTTTATCTAGGGATGGCAAATGGGGCAGGACAGGGCGTGGTAGGACATGTCAAACGTTAAACGGGACAAGACAATGCTTAAACGGAACAGTGCAGGGCGGGACATGTCAAAACACATTTTTAGAAAATTATAAATAGGGTAGGGTAGTTAATAAGTTATAATTTTTAGAAAATTCTAACTAGTTTGGATTGTGAAATTATAATATGTTACGATGAGTTGTACTTATTAGAATTGGATAAAATTTTATAGAGTTGTACATCTTTCTGTTACGATCATATTAAGACTTTACGGGGATTAATCCGACTTACGATTTGAAAGTTATCATTGTTTAAAGTTTCTGTCTCAGACCAATCGAATTCTGGAAAGGCGAAATGTATAACGTAAAAATTATACAAATCGGTAAAGAATCTGAAATTTTGTGATGAATAAAAATTCTAGATTACTCTGTTATCGACAGTTTGAGACTTTACGGGGATAAATCCGACTTACGGTTTGAAAGTTATCATTGTTTAAAGTTTCTGTCTCGAATCAACCGAAATCTGAAAGGGCAGAATGTATAACGTAAAAACTGTACAAATCGGTAGTGAATCTGAAAGTTTGTTGAATAAAAGTTCTAGTTTTCTCTGTTCTCGACAATTTGATACTTTATGGGGATTAATCCGACTTACGGATAAGAAGTTATAACTGTTTTAAGTTTGTGTCTTGTTTCATAAACATAAATAGGACAGGAAAGGGCTTAACGAGACAGTGCAGTACAATTTTTTTTAAATGCTAAATTTGGCTTAGCAGGTGAAAGCTTGTTTTGCCCTAACCCGCCCTAATCTGCCCCATTGTCACCCCTAGTTTTATAGACTGCAAGTATAATCACGTTGAATACTTAACAACTACAACTGGACAGGTGTGAAACATTTTGGGTTGTTCTAATTCGTAAAAGTGAGCTATTAATTGAGTAACACATTTGAATGATGAGTCTTTGCAATAAATTTTGACTAATAATAATTAATAAAAAATGGAAAAAGACCTAAATTTTTTGTTTCCTGGGCCCTGTCATGGATACAAAACGGCCCTGCAACCTGGCAATCATTTTTCTACTAGAAACGTCTAAATTGCCAACTGTCTATCTGTCACGCCACACACACACATAGAGACAAACACGCCCCGGAGTTGTCTGAATTCAGTCAGATCGAGTCCACTGAAGATGCCTTCTCGCCGGCGAACACTTTTGAAAGTCATCATCCTCGGCGATAGCGGGTCAGTTTTCACTACATCACATGTTATTTTTTGTAAATATAGATGCTAAATATTATTGTACAACTTTGTTCTATTCTATACTGTTCTAGGGTTCAATAACTTATGAGTCATCGCACTTCATGTTTAGTCCACTAATCACTACATCACATGTTTTTTTTTGTAAATACAGATGCTAATATATTACTACAACGTTGTTCTGTTCTAATCTACTGTTCTAGGGTTCAGTATCACTTGAGTCATCATTCTTCATGTATTCCGCCAATTTTTAAATTTTGCTTGGCGTCATACCAGATTGATTTTTGAATTTGAGTTTTTGAGTACGGTGATCCAAGTTTAGGATAGAACGTAATGATTAGAGAAGATTCGTTCATACAGTCGAGTCTAACTAGTTGGCAATTGAGTTGTTGTTGATTTGATTGTTTGATTTATCATGATCTAAGTTCCATTAATTGCAATTACATCACATGTTTTTGTGAATACAGATGCTAATATTACTACAACTTTATTCTAATTATATACTGTTATAGGGATCATTAACCCTTGAGTCATCGTCCTTCATGTTTATTCCACTAATTTTTTAGTTTTGCTTGGCCTGTTCACAGATTGATTTTTGAATTTGAATTTTTTATTATTGTGATCTATGTTTGGGATAGAGCGGAATGATAAGAGAGGATTCGTGCATACAGTCGAGTTTAACTAGTTGGCAGTTGAGGCGTTGTTGATTTGATTTATCGTGATCTAAGTTCCACAAGTTACTCAATTTTCAGTATCTGTCCATGAACCACTTCTCTTTGTGTTTTGCAGGGTTGGGAAGACCTCGTTGATGAATCAGTATCCTCGAACGCTTTGTAACTGAATTTTTAGTAGTGTTCAATTAATAACAAGTGCAGGAGTATTATGAAGAAACAATTTGATTCACTTTTTAGACGCGATTATACCTTATAATAGAACTGCCTTATTGTGGGCCTTAAATGATTCTTTATAGATATGTAAATAAGAAGTTCAGCAATCAGTACAAAGCAACTATTGGAGCTGATTTCTTGACAAAGGAAGTGCAGTTTGAAGACCGGCTCTTTACTTTACAGGTTAGTCAGATTTTGTCTCATTGTTGTGTATTAACATACGAAAACAACCAACTTGATTTTCCTGTATCAAATTGTCAATTCTAGGTTTGCTAGATTACTTTACTCATTGGTGATTCCTCGTAACGACTAGAGAGAGAAAGAGGGGGTTTTCCTCTGACTATTGAATGAAGACCAAACAACCAAAATCTGAGAATAATGAAAAATTTAAATATGCTCGAGTATCATTCTGTTGATTGGTTTATGAGGGGTTGCAAGTTCGTTCTGTTCATTGCACCCCATCACTTCCTTTGCTTTAGATTTTGTTCCTTTTTTATGGGTTGCAATGTTCATTGTGTTTGTTGAAGTTCGGACATGTTTTTCTCTTTCAAGAAGACGAGAATCATCTTTAGCCATCTTCACTAGAAAGCTATAAAATAAGAGGAAAAGAGAAAACGTCAGGATAAAGGAGGTCAATTTGTGACTTTGTGTATGGGAGGCTAGAGTAATTGTCTAAATTCTCTTAGCCAACCACTGAGAAAAGAAGATGCATGTGAGTCAAATGTCAATTTCTTAAGGAAGATTAGGATCGATCTATCTCTGTTGGTATTTGTAGGTATATCAATTACTCCAATACAGGTGCAAAAAGATTCTCATATGGAACATTATCTTACTTTGGATGAATAACTGTGGTTATAATCCAATTTATGTAGAGGTTAATAGATGGTTTATGCCATGGACTAAGCTGCTTTCTGAATTAGGGCATTTATTTTGGATATAAGAAGATAGAAGTTCCTATTTGTATAAAGGATTGTGTATCTTTTGGAGAGAACCATATTTTGTAGGTTTCTCCTTCTTGGGTATCTCTTGTATACGGCCATCTCGGTCTTGTTCTGTACTTGATCAAAAAAAGAAGATAGAAGTAAAAAAAAAAATAGAAGTATTTTACACGCATTGATCTCCTAGAAATACTTGTGCATGATGATATTGTGTAGTGATGGATTTCTTTTTAGGTTTTAAGCACTTATGTGTTAGTAATGGATCTAGGTTTCAGTGTTTCTCAAGAATATGACTTTTTCAAGAATGATAATATGTGGCCGTTTGTCCATGGATAGTTTTCACCTTTTTCCGGAATATTATTCCGGAAAATAAATTGGACATAGAATTGTTGCAATTTTCTCGAATTCAACTTGAAGAATTAAGTTGAATTCTTGAATTTTCCGCAATTTGAAGAACTCCAAAAAGTCATTTTCACAACTTTCACTCCAAATCACGCACAAATATTCTAAAACAACTCCAAATTGTATTCATGTCCAAACACAAATCCAATTTCTAAATACCATTTTCAACTTGAAAACAAATACTACTTTTTTTCTTCAAATTTCACAATTCCTATGTCCAAACGCCCACTATGTTTTTCTTGAGAATGTTCTACTAATGAGAAAAAGAAGAATTACCTTAGCAAAAAAGGGAAAAGATCCTGATAGGGCAGCCCGGTGTATAAAGCATCCGTCCGTCCGAGGAAGAGCCGCACCCTTGTTGGTGTGATGTAGACAACCTACCCTAATGCAAGCATTAGAAAAAGGAGACATGCAACACGAGGACTTCATAGGAGCCACCCATCCTAATAGTACTCTCACCCAAGCACACTTAACTTCGGAGTTCTAATGGGATCCGGTGCGTTAGTGCTGGTATGATCGTATCCACACAAAAAGAAGAGAAACTGAACACATCTTTCTTTGTCCTTCCATACAGAAATGTTATATGCGGGTAAGGGATAGGTTTCCTGGGTATAGAAACATGTGTTTACTGCCCATTATCTTTATCCATCTTCACTCCCAGTATGTTTTCTCATTCAGCCGAGAATCTTAAGTCACATTTCAGCTTATTTAACCCAATCCCCCAAATTAAAAAAATGATCTACAGGTGTTTCTCCTCTTTTTTCAAGTTATTCCTGTCTTTGTCCTTCATCCACTGCAATGAAAAGGATAGAACATGCATTGCCTTGCAGATTTCTTTTTAATTTCTCAAAATATCCAATCTAGAGAACTCATGGTGTATCCAACCCAGTTCTCGCTTGGTCAAGACTTCATCTGTCTCTCAAATCTATTCTTTGGTTCATACAAGCTCTGATATCTAGAGACACGCTCTATTGTTTTTCAGCTTGAATATGACGCCGTTATTCCAAACATCTGCATGTATTAGATTTGGTATTGGGGAGAGGTAGTTGGTTGATGTATTACCAGTGTTTATATTTTAATTATGGACAGGTCAACCTGGTCTGTTTTCTGCTCTAACTTTGATTTTTCTGGTGGTCCAGATTTGGGACACTGCTGGCCAAGAGAGATTTCAGAGTCTTGGCGTTGCCTTCTACCGTGGTGCTGATTGTTGTGTCCTTGTTTATGATGTAAATTCAATGAAGTCATTTGAAAACCTAAACAACTGGAGAGAGGAGTTTTTAATTCAGGTATTTCTTCTTTCTTTGCCTCTGATTGTTTACCAGGTATTTCTTCTTTATTTGATTCTATTGTTATCAACTTACATTATTAACTAATTATAGGCTTATAGCCCTATTTGCTTCTTGCTGAGATGAAGGCTTTCTAAGCTTTTCCCTCATGGAGCTTGTTATGCTTCATCTATCGTGAGTTGCTAATTCGGTGTTCCTCCCTTTTGTTATGGGCACTAACAAAGTTATGGCCACTTGTATTTGTTAGTGCCCACCAGTTAATGTTTTTGATCTTTTTGCCTAGGAGCACATGCAAATTGGTGTTAAAAACGTTAAAACTAGTTGTTTGGTATCTTCGCCATTTATCGCACTATTTTTTCTTGTTTATCAACTATTCTGTAATCTCCAAATGAATATGCTGATTGATTAGGAATTTTGCTGCAGGCAAGCCCATCTGATCCAGAAAATTTTCCATTTGTTGTGCTGGGGAACAAAGTTGATGTTGACGGTGGAAATAGTAGAGTGGTAAGTTCCTGATCCAACAAATTGTGCATTGCCTATAGGACTACTATAGTTCCATAAGGAGAACAACTTTTCTTCCGTAGAGGTATATATTCTTCTTTTTCACTTAAAGATACTTGTCTGCTCTGTTTTAGGTGTCTGAGAAAAAGGCTCGAGCCTGGTGCGCTTCAAAGGGCAACATTCCCTACTTCGAGACTTCAGCCAAGGAAGGCACCAATGTGGAAGAGGCTTTCCAATGCATTGCTAAGAATGCCCTGAAGAGTGGAGAGGAGGAAGAAATGTAAGTCTAAACACTATTTATACGTTATACCAGTTGTTGTCCAATCTTATAGCATGGTGCACTGCGCAAGGTAAAAATAATTATCTTCCCAAGAAAGTGTCACAGCAATTGGAGACAACCTAAAAATAATGTGGGACATTAACTGAGAAATGGGGGATGCAAAAACATGGGTGCGTAATCTTGTAGGACCTAGTTGTCTTAGCAAAGCTGCTCTTTTCAACTCTAATAAGCTTTTGCCTTGCCTTCTGACTGTTTCTGGTTAACATTATTGTTTTCTCTTGTCCTATCTCTTTCCTATGATGCTTTACCAAGTGTCCAAATTAGATTATCAATTGTTGTTAAGCTAGACTTTTGTGGGCAAGTGATGCTACCATGCAAACGTGTTATATTATGAGCTCTGCAAGATTTATACCGACTAAAAATTTGTTTCAGTACAAGATATTTATTTCTTTTACATTGATCAAGATAATAATCTGTTTTAATTTTTTTTTCTGCCGCAACTTTTATATGATAAAGATACTTGCCCGACACAATTGATGTTGCCACTAGCCGTCAGCAGAGGACAGGTGGATGTGAGTGTTAAACAGTACATCATTTTCGAGCTGATTATAAATCTTGAAGCTGCAAAAAAGATGGATTCTCTTTCGCCCTCATTTTATTGTTTGCTTCTCTTGGTGTGCTTTTCCCCTAAATTATTAAGTTGTACCTGTATATTATCTTTTGCACGGGGAGCTGGTTGGTTTCTTAGTGCTCGAATTCTGTTGGTGCTATTTTCACTTTGATAAACCTTCAAGATTTACTGAATCCATATTCGCCTCTTGCTTTACAATAATCTTATAATCCATTTCGGTTGATTTGTTTTACCTTGCACTCATGTAGTTCAATAATGTGCATCAGATGCTCCTATATATGTTGTACATATGATGAAAATTTTGAGGCGTTTTGCATAGTTTAGCAAGCATAAATTCTTGTACAACGGTGCAGAGCCATATAGTTGAGGGATATATAATAATAAATCAAGAGTTCATCAAATCACATTTCAGAATGCAATGAATGTGCTAATCCAAAGACACTCAGCGCATTGTAGCACAAGAATGTTAAAGCGCAACAAATGTGTTGCAAATCGATGGATTGATGCACGACCTACATTTGCATAAAGTTTTTCCCCAATTAATTGTAGTTCATTAATATTTATTTACTTCGTTAGGTCACTTGGCAATGACTAATTAATATGATTTGATGCAAACACTCAAGTGGACTTTTTACTAGGACTGCTGCCTGGAACTGATAAAAAGTGCTAGCGTAAAGTGATGTTAGAAACCAATTGTGTTAAAGATCTCAATATTGTAATTTTCTAGAAGAAAATCTATACTTTTTTTCCCATTATGATCTTATAGAACAGTTAGATACATTCGTGCCAGAAAACATTGAATTAAAACTAGTGCGCAAAAGCAGAACATTCAATAACATCCACGAAAGGCAACAAACAGCAACCCCAATATTACAGGTACACCAGTTTCTGGTGACACACTGAACATCCGGAAGTTTCACTTAGAAGCAGTTTCAATTAGCAAGAACATGCCAATCACGGTCATCATCATCCACTAGAGATGTAAATTGGTACTATTTGAGGCTAACATCAATTCAAACCAGTGGGATTATCTGACAACAAATATAGCAGCCTCATGTTCATGCAATTAACCCGAGGAAACACAATGAAATAGGTAACAATGATATAGCACCCTCATGTCTTGCAATCAACTGAGAAAGCAGAATGATAATCATACCGTTAAATAACAAGAAGAGACCTACACACTTCCACGAAAATATTGGAGAATAGGATAAAGGAAACGATGCACAACACATCTGCAACAACTGCACATTCATCTTTAGAATAGTGCACCTGATTAATTGACGCAACCTCAGTTTATTAGATGTCAAGAAGTTGTGGGGATGTGAACAGTGCATGCTACAGGTAAAAATAAGACAAAAAGAGAGCCTTACTTTCATCACATAAGCATAAAAGATCTCACATTTACAAAATGTTGACAATATATAATGCGCTAGAAACCATTTACATTTTGCTGTCCAGTAGTTTAATCGATAAAACTTCGGCTTTCCGCAACGAAACAACTAGCATATCAATCCTAAATCACTATCGCCACAATCTGATTAACACGTGACGACAAGTGCTAAATGCTATGGAGAAACTCTTGCAAATAAAACTTCGCAATTGCTCTGCTGTTAAAATATAGAACCCACAACTTGGCAGCAGTAGCAAGTTTGAACGCGAATAGGAGAAGAAAAAGGAGCCGATATCTCTAAAAAAAATCACTATCATAACTTGTGTAATTTTGATATGTGATTATGGCCAGAAAACTACTTTAAAAGCTGTTTGGATGGATGAATGGATTGAATTCAACAATTATACTTGCCATATTCACAGCCAGATAATTGCAGTATTTGCAAAACAAACTAGTAAAACCGTTCTAACTAATATAAGAAGCTTCATTTACAGAAGCAAAAAAATGTCAAACCTTTGAAGGAGGGAGTAACATAAATAATTAAACTGTTTATCCAAGCATCACAATAGATTCGAAAGCATGTCTAAATAAAATAAAATGGATTCTGAGCATTATCTTTTGAAATAGTAGACGAATTTACCTCTAAATGGTCCAGCAACCACATAAATGTACTTGGTGCATTGGTTAATTCAAGAAATAACCATTCATGCAAGCAATTCTTTGTTTTACAAGCAATTTTCCATTCATCGACAGGATTCATCCTAATTTAACGATATCCACTTCTCAAATCAATGTAGACAAATTACTGACCCTACTCTTAGATCCACCAGATCCCCGTATCCGTTCTTTTCAATCAAGCTAAATACTGACTAAAACACTTCCTGACTGAAAGGTTTGGACATGATATTAACAAAATAATTGATTGTGGAAAATGGAGAACTATCTACTTTCAGTTGCAAATTGGCAAAAAAGGAGATAGACCACACACAAATGTTTCCCCTTTGCCTAAACATTTCGCATCTATCATGACCGAAATCCAACAAGATGTGTTCAATAAGTTGACGGTCTATTTCCCAGAAGATGGTTGTTTAGCAGTTCAATAAGAAGGAAATAAAGTGCACTCAAGGGGAAAAGCTGGAGTGACAACCTTAAGGTTCGAATCTCAGCAAAGGTGACTCAAGACGAATTCTTCGTATAAGCCTAATTCTGCCAGGAAAAGTTAGATGCTGGTGTGAGGTGGCAAGTACTGGGTGGATTACTTGACACACACCCAAGCTGGCTCCGACCAACACTATAAGAAAGAAGAAAAAGTATAATGTTTTGTAGTCACAATTTGTGTCTGCTGCAGCGAACACAGGGCAGTTCACATTGTTAAGAGACAAAGATAAAAACGAGTCTATAGACAGATAGCCAATCAAATTTAATAGAGGCCACATAAAGAAAAATCAGAATACGGAAGGTACAGAAAGAACAATACGTTATCAAAGTGTTAGTTACCGCAAGAAGTCTCGACAATCTGTCTTCTTGACCAGCCATGGGAAGAAAATGAAAGGAAAAGTTTAAAGAAAATAATGTGAAGGAATTAGACAAGGCAATAAGAAGAGGAGGAGTAGGGAGGTAAACAAAGAACGTCAAGCTTTACAGGATGCAAAACCAAGTTTTTCTTTCTTGACCGAGGACAATTACCGACCTATTGCCCCATTCTTTCCAAGTTCCCAAATCTTGAACATTTACATGCACACTCAGAATTTTAACAATCAGTCCTCAGATTCCTTCTCATATAGAATAAAAAATATATTATCTAACCTAATCCTTTCAGCTGGAGTTTGGATACAAAAAGAGAACTTCTAACTTCTGCTGATTAACAAGTTTAGCTTAATGACTCAGGACAACATGAAAGGTAAACACATACTCACATGACGAAAGATATCTGAAGACCGTTTCTTTGCTCTTTCGACTTCTAGATGAGTTCACCCTCATGCACTTGAGCAGATATTACTTAGTTCTAACTGAAAGAAGCTTACTTTGACGGCTGCATTGAATTTCCTGAAACTGCTGTAGGCATAAAAGAGCTTGGTGTAGGAGTTCTTGCCATTATGGGTCTTGAATTTGGTAGCCTTTGGGAGCTCATTGCAGTTAGAAGCCTAGGTACTAAATTAGTAGGAGGCACTCCAGGGCGGTTAGCAGGTCCTGATAGTGGCACAGGACGAGCTGAAGAACCATATCTTGATGCAATTATTTGATTACGTTCATAGAGGAGCCTCTGTTTTGACCTCTCCAACAGTTCTCTGACCCTCATAACCACATTATCCATGTCGCTAAAGAAGGTTAACTTGCTCTCCAGCTTGTGTAACTGCAAAGAAGCAACTTGGATGGTTGAGAATCATTGAGACGGATCAAAGCTAAAAAAGGCAAACATAAATCAGCCCAAAATCAAGTCAGCAGAACGTTGGAGAATGCTCAGAAATTGACCAGACAAGTCCTAACTCAATGATTAAACTTGGGTTAGTATTCCTCCTATGTAAAGCAACATAAACATTCAACCAAAGAAAGAGAATAGAGGAGGTATTTCCCAAGAGAGAGACAGTCTACTACTCATCTATACGACATAATAATTTTTTTGTTCTAAAAGGAAGACAAAAACATTTTACACTCAAACTTAATATCCATCTCCTAAGTTGCTTCGATTGCTCAGGATCTATTTCTCCCTAAATCTTGCATTACAGCTCATTAGCTGATCAGCCTCAATTTTGACTGAAAGCATTGCCCAGAAGCAGGTGAAAAGCTTGCAGCTGTTGGATGTTTTCCATAGAATATAATTGGGAGCCTAAAAGATACAATTTTCAAAGAGCTGGTTGGCCTTGATTACCTGCTTATCTATTAATGACGTGGTAAGCTGCCGAATTTGGTCCTCTTCTTGATCTGCAAGATATTTAGCCTTGACTGCAGCAGCTGACAAAGCAGTGACTGCTGCACATTTGATCTTATCAATATCCAGATCATTTTTGGTCTTCAAAGGATCTTTTCTCCAATCATCTTTCGCTTCTCCAGCCCCTGAGCAACAGAGCACCAAGCGACAATTCAGAATTATAGGAGGATTCAAAAATTCTAAAAAGCCTTAGTTAAGTCCAGAGAGAAGAATATTAATCAGTTTTCCGCTTTGGGAAAAGAACAACAACAACAACATACCCAGTGTAATCCCACAAAGTGGGGAATGGGGAATGTAGGTTGTACGCAGACCTTAACCCGCCTAAGGTAGGGAGGCGCTTTGGGAAGAGACCATAAAGAGAAAACATTAATTTTATCCCCGAGGATATAGGGGCACTAAACGAATATTTAAGATCCAATATTTGTCTTCGCAGCATTTCAACCTTATGGATAAAATTGTTTTAACGGCCACCTTACTTGACCAACTTTGCCCATCATTTGCCTTCCCAGCTCCAGCAATCCATCAACTCACTACAACCCCTCCTCCTCCCCCTCCCAGCTTTGGATCTCCTTTCTTAAACTCCTGAAATTCATATCCCAATCCCACATAGAACCCGCTTGTCCTCCCAATTCCACCCGTATTAGTTAAACTTATTTTAATTTCAAGGTCAACTTATCTCTCGTTTATCTCTTAACTGTGGATTTGTACCAATGATTCACAAGAGGGGACTATGTGTGTAACACTCTCCATGCCCCCTAGTGTGTTAGTTTAACTTATTCATTTCAAGGTCAACTTATCTCCTTTGCTCTCTATCTGCCTCTACCTGTGGATTTTCATCAATGATTCTCACCCCTCCCTAATATTTTATATGATGCTAGAGGGAGAAAGATATCATTGTATATGCCGGTTTTTAACAAGGTATGAAGTTTAAGATGATAATATAACTTGAGCATTATAGTAGTGGTAGTAAATTGTTAGTTGGACAAAAAAATTATATCAATGTCTAAAATTTGAATAGACCCCATTTGTGGGACTATATTGGGTATGTTGTTATTGTTGTAAATAAATTCGAATTTTTGAAGTCACAAAAGTTGTATTGTATAATGATGGTATTAATGGCATGGTGTCAAACACTTTGAGACATAATGCAGCTACCATCATACAACTTTATACGGTTATTTGTGGGAGAGGGGTTGCAGGGAACAATGGATGACAAAGGGGAATATGAGAGTTTGGACTTGGGAGAAAAGAGGAATTACAGGAGACTAGTGCATTGTGTGGCGAAATAGGAAAGCGAAGGTGCTGGAATAAACTTCACTCGTGTTTCAATTTGAAGATCTGAATTTGGTGATGACAACTAAAGCACCGTCACATTATCAATTACAAACTCAAAGATACTGGTGATACTCAACAAGCTACATCATGCCACTGACTGAAGACTCAAAAGATCCTTTGTGATTCTCTCAGTTGAAAGGATTATTTTATAGAATCGATAGATAGCCGATTCTATAGTTGAAGGGGGAGCCTTGGAGTAACTGGTAAAAGTTGTTGTCATGTGACCAGGAGGTCATGGGTTCAAGCCGTGTCAACAGTCACGGCAGAAATGCAATGTAAGGTTGTGTACAACAGATCCTTGTGATCCGGCCCTTACTCGGACCCCGCGCATAGCGGGGGCTTAGTGCACCGGGCTGCCCTTTTTTAGATAGCCGATTCCCTCATAAATGCAGGTCATGTAGTTTATTTTTTGGGATAACTAATAGATGTCCTATAGCTTTATGTCTCTGTTTTTTCCCATTCCTTGTCAAGCATGTTACAAAATTTAATTCCAAAATCATATCCACTCCTTTGTTGCGCTTGCACTCCATGATTAACACTTTTTTTTTTGAGAAATTTGTTATACAAGCTTCGAATTCAACGGATAATAAACCCGCCCTCTACCCTTCTCCTCTTAAATACCGGACTTTGACCAGCTAGGATTCAAACTCGTAACATGCACCAGCCACACATCCTGTGCAGTACTAACTTCTCCGGTGAACCAAAACCCCCAAGGAAAACATTATTAGCATAACTTTTACTGTGCATAAAACATAATATAAATTGAGAACTCGGACCTTTATTTTCGTCATTTTCAAGTACAGAGTTTGATTTCACGGATTGCTCAGGCTCCTTTGTTTGCAAAGCAGGCATCATGTCCTCGTCTTTAGGACCTGCAGAATCAGAAGGAATGGCCATTAAAGCTCCATCAAGTGACTCCTTTTCGAAGCCGGGTGGGAGCTCCAATTTAGACATCAAAACATCTGATTCTGCTGTGGTACTTGGTTTCTGTCCCACTAAGCCTGCATCATCTGGTTCTTTAAGTGATGCAGTTTTCCCCTCTTTGTCAGTAGGAATTTGACCAGATTGCTTTGAAGTATCAGATTTCTCTGGATTTTCTTCACTTGTAGAAACCAAATGTGTCGCTTCTTCAAGTTCCTTTTCATTATTCTCTTCATGGTTTTCACCATCCTGCTCTTCACACTTTTTGTCAGTGTTTGCTTCACCTTTGATCTGTTTATCTTGTCCAACTGACAAGCCATTCTCCTCAGTAACTGATGTCAATTTTTCCTCTTTCTGCATTTCAACATTGACATCCCCATCTTTCTTGTCGTTTGGATCAACTGATCCATTAGCAGGTCTGCATAACTAAATTAGCAGTTAGACTCCAAATCAATTCAATACCTGTTAACTAAGCTAAAAGGAGGAACACAAACCTATCTGAATCAGGTGATGTCTTCCCATCCTCTGGTGGATCTTCCAAAACAAAACAGTGCCTTAAGGCTAGCTGCTCACCAGAAAGATTACTAGAAATGGATTTCAAAGAGCTTCGTACTGAGGCAGTAACCCTTTTAGCTTCTACCAGTTTCACCAGGAACGCTGCCTAGAGACAGAAAACATCACAATGAAGACAACTAAAACATTTCCAGTAATCACTTTGGTTTTCCCAGTTTTAACTCCCCCCTTCCCCTATACTTTTTCAAGGGTAAACAAGAATATTAAAAAAGAAAAGATGGATGGATCAGTCAGGTCATTGCGTTCATCCACATTTTAATAAAGAATAATTAGAGCTTTAACAGCAGAATAGAAAACCAACTTGATTCTACTTTTTACGACTTCCATCTCTTTTTGATCGGTAAAGACAGCTTTTCATATGTAATAAGTGCCCGTTTGGTACAGCTTATTAAAAAGAGCTTATAGAAGTAGAGCTTATAGGAGTAGAGCTTTTATCAAAAAGTTGTTAGGTGTTTGGTTGTCAATCAAAAAAGCACTTTTGGCTTAAAAATCACAAAATGCATAAGCCATTTTGCCTCTTCTTCCAAAAGCCCAAATTTTGAGCTTTTGGAAGAAGAGGTAAAATAGCTTTTGGAAAGGCCAAAAGCTCTAGTGCTCTTTCAACCAAACACTCCAAAAAAATTCCATAAGTGATTTTGTTAAAAAAAAAAAAATTGGCCTTTCCAAAAGCCCAACCAAACGGGCACTAAGACCAGCAAAAAGAAGTTGCTGGATAAGTTACAACCAAAAGTACACCATTACAAATTGTGTAATGCGCTGATGAAGTCAATCATGGCACTAGGGTCAGGAGCATGTACATCTTCCATTTTACACCAAAAACTAAGCAAAACTTTACTTTTGTGTTTGGTATTAATGACTGTTCTACCTACTTCCAAACAACCTATCATTTCTTTCCTTCCAGACGAACAACTGCCTCTTTTGAACAGGATTAAAATATCTCATTGAAACTGTAGTGCTATAATGAAAACCATGTCCTTTTCAAAACAAGGTCACAACCTGTGAAAATGGTGAGAAAATACTTCCACCGCAGAAAGATGTTACCTTGATCATGTAAATAACAAAAAATAAAAATTTGATTTCATTATTCAGGGAAAAACATGTACAGATTGTTAGCTTTTAGTAGAGACTAGAGTGCCTTGAGTGCTCAGTTGCATCAAAATTGTGATTGAGCCTACGGAAAGTAAAAGAAACCAACATACCAGTGCCATTACAGGATTGCCAGTATCAGCAAATGAAACATGTTCTCCAGGTGAAGGATAAAAACCAACAGCTGTAAATGCGTCCCTCAGTGCGTCGAGTGCACAGTTCTCACCAACTTCCTCCTGAGGAGTTAGCCCATTCACATTCTCTGGCTTCGATGTTTCCACTATGGATGAAAGCTGATTGTCATCTCCATCATCCTTACTCTCTGTTGTTTCTGGGGTATCAATACTGGCTGATGTATCATCTTTAGACAAAACTGCATCTTCTTTTTCTTTAACACACTTATTACTTTCAGCATCAGTATCCAGGAATACATCCTCTATTGGCATTTCAATGAAGTGCAGAATACACTGAGCTTTGGTCTTTGTAGCCACATGCTCAGCAATCTCATTCCAGTTTTCCTTATAAAGCTCTAATGCCTCAAGGAGAAGAAGAGTTTCCTGATCTGTCCACTTCCCACCACTTGCACCACCACCCTCACCAGGCTCCATAAGAATGAAATCTGAAGGGGACATCCCAGATCCAAACTTCCCATTGTTGAAGCATTCACTACACAAGTCAAAATCTGCCTATGTAGTAAAAACCATCAACACAAAGAAGACAGTCAGGCATGTAAGTACTCAAGTTCTGACAAGACATACTTCAGCAGTGAAAATGACCTTTTAATATGCAAGTAAAAACAGATTATGAATCATACAACCTAAGGATATAAAAACATGGACAAGTGCATGCACCAGGTTTGCTAAGGCAGAAACAGTTTCATAATGAGTATAATAAGCAACAACTAACAAATCTACAGGGTTGGCTCAAGCACACGCCTTTTATGTCCAGAAGGAAATAATATGTACTTCTGAATCACATTCTTCGATCTACAACAAGTATATGACATTAACCAAGATGATGATCCCTTTATCTGAATAAGGACATGAATAGAAAGAAAACACTGGTGGTGATGCCCTAGACAGTAGGCAAGTGGTAATCACTTCTCATATCAATGTCTTATCTCACTAGCCCCAAAACAAAAAAAGGCATTAGTATTGAGCAAAAATACCTCCTTTTGGCAATGATACCGCTTTCTTGAGCAGTCAGCTGAGCAAGAGTCGCAATGGTACTCAACAGCTGGCCCTTCAGACTTCATCAGTTCTTCAGCAATGGCTGACTCTGGAAAGAACCCAGAAGACACAGAAGGAGTAGCTACACTAGACCTGGGAAGAACTGGGGTCCATGTTTCATCTGATTCGAATCGAAACAGCTTATCAATCAAAGAATCTGTCTTTGCTGCCTCGTCCGCATCAATATCAACTTGCATAACCGGATTGGTTTGTGGGAAAGGGTGGTAATTAATTAAACCCCAGTAGTCCAAAAACTCCATCACTTCCTGTTTTACATCCAAATCTCCTGCTGAGAGCTCAGACAAATCATTCAACTCAATTTGAATATTGGGGTCAATATGATACTTTTTCATGATCCAATTCCGTATCTCCATGTATATTTCTGGAGTCCTACTTTGTGACTTCTCATTGAAGAATGACGGCATTGTTCGCTTCTCCAAAGGATGAACCTTTGTCCAAGAGAACCAACCTAAAAACTTTGAAAATGTCAGAACATCTGGAAAAGCCCTAATACTTTTAAATTTTAGTAGCAGACTATACAACAACAACATACCCAGTGAAATCACACAACGTGGGGTCTGGGGAGGATAGAATGTACGCAGATTTTACCTCTACCTTGGTAGATAGAGCGGCTGTTTCCGAGAGATCATCGGCTCAAGACCAAGAACAAGCACAATCAAAGCAAGAGAATCGATCAAACCCGGACAAAAAATTTAAAGCAGTATGAAAAATGCTGGTAACAAAAGCGAATAAGACATGATAGCGCATTCTGAAAAAGGAAGTCGTAACTAACGTAGGTAAATAAGATAAACAAAGTACACTAAATAACACATAACAGCATAAATCAAACGACATGGACTATAAAGCAATATTGAACCTACTACTATGATAGTCTAAAGGCTAAGCAGGTCTACAATAATAACACTACAACTACCAGTTTGTAAGCGTAAGTAGTACTATGCTCGACTATCTAATACTCTTCTACCCTAATTTGTGTCCTCCACAATCCTCTATTTAAGGTCATGTCCTCAGTAAGTTGCACCTGCACCATATCTCATCTAATCACCTCTCCTCACTACTACTTCGGTCCACTTCTACCCCTCCTAAACTCATCCATAGCCAACATCTCACACCTCCGCACTGGGTCATTTGTGTCTCTCCTCTGCACATGTCTGAACCATCTCAACCTCGCTTTCCGCATCTTATCATCCACCGCGGTCACTCCCACTCTGTCCCGGATATCACCATTTCTAATTTTATCCCTCCTTGTATGGACACACATCCATCTCAACATCCTCATCTCCGCAACTTTCATCTTTTGGATGTGCGAAGTCTTGACTGATCAACACTCTGCCCCATACAACATAGTCGGTCTAACCACCACCCTATAGAACTTGCCTTTAAATTTTGGTAACACCTTTTTATCACACAGGACTCCAGATGCGAGCCCCCATTTCATCCACTCTACCCCAATACGATGTGTGACATCGACATCAACCTCTTCATTCCCTTAGTCAACCCGAGGTACTTGAAACTTCCTTTCTTTGAATGACCTGAGTACCAAGCTTCACCTCTAGGGTTGCTCCCGTTACTGAACTTGCACTCCAAGTATTCTGTAGTAACAGACTATAGATAAAAAAATTAGGAGAGCAATTTCCAGTTTGAACTTTTGACAAGCTGAAAATTGCAAAAATTGCATACTTGCTTTGTCTCAATTTATATGACACATTCCTTTTTGGAACACTTAAATTGTTCAACACCGTTCCACTTCTATATAACTCCCGCAACTGTCAAGAACTAAAATTCATTACTGTTCGAATTCTAAACTATGACATGATATCTTTAAATGTCAAACTAACTTTCACCATTACTTTAATATTTTCTTCTACTATAACTAATAAAGTATTTAAGTCAAATTAACATCTTACCTCCATCTCCAATTAAGCAACATGTCATAAAATAAAACAAAAGGAGTATTTACTATGAAACCGTAAATGTAAAAACTCCTCTTTATTTGTAAAGTAACACTAAATCTATCTCAAAAATATAAAACTTAACCTCAGGTCATTGAGATCCTTGTTTCCAGTATATCTTCAGCTTACCATAAATCTATCTCCGATAAAGCAACATGGCATAAAATGAGACGAAAGGGGTATTTACTATGAATCTGTAAATGTGAAAACTCATCTTTCTTGTCAAAAATATAAACCTTAACCTCAGGACATTTAATACCTTGATTCCAACATATCTTAAGCTTACCATATCAACATGTTTTAACTTTCCAATTTCACAAAAGTCTATTTAGCTCTAATACTCTGGAATATATTTTATTTTTTTCCGGAGTTGAATTCCAGAAATCATTTTTGGCCATAAAATTTCGGAAAATTCCCGAATTTGAAATACACCAAAAAGTTGTTTTCACTTTTTTCACTCCAAATTACTCACAAAAATTATAAAAAAAACTCCAATTTGTATTCATGACCAAACACAACTCCAATTTCCAAATGACATCACAATTTTCATGGCCAAACGGACCCTAAGCATACCACATTGAGAGTTCAAAAACTCAAAATTTCAAGTTTTAAGTTTCAACTTCAAAATGTATGGCTAAATTGAGAGTTCAAAGACACCAATTGAAACTCAACTCACCAGCATGAGTAGGCACAACATGAACATTAGGATCTCGAGATCTAATCGCCTCAATTTCACCTTCAATTTCATTTTCTAATGCCTCTAAATCCTCCTTCACTTTATTCGACTCTTTCTCAACCTTCACCGCCTCTTCTCCGACGTTCTCAGCCGTCGGAACCGCCTCCGATTCGATCTTAACACCAAAACCTGAAGGCGAACCAGCTCCGGCAGCTGAGGCGGCGTTGTTTGGCTGTTGCCGAGCTCTAGTGAGCGGACCGTTGTGGATCGGCGGAAAAGGTACTGGTAACTGCGCGTGCTTCTCACGCGCTTGACGCTTCGTTAAAGTTGAAGGAGGAGTTGAACTAGCGCTACTTCCAATAGCGCTTGCTTTTCGTTTCAGACCGACACCTCTCCGGCGAGATGTAGGTGCCTCAGTAGTCGGCGGCGTGTCGGCGGAGGCGGACGGCGGTGGTGGAGTTCCGGTGTCCTTCCGTTTCTCCTCCATTATTTGAGAGCTGAACGAACTACTACGCTTAGATCGTCGTCTTAGAAAAGGATGTGTGTTTTTTGAGCCTCAGGGTTGATTCAGTGCGCTGCCGGTACATGTAATTCATAGATTGTCTAATCAGAACCGTCCATATATTCATCAACTAAATTAGAACCGTTGATAGTCAATGCTAAGTCTTTGCTTTCAGTTGGAGGGGGAGACAACTTTTAAAGAATTTTAGCAATTTATTGAAATTGAGTTAATTAATGGTGTTATCTTTTACTAAGTGCTAATTAATTACCTTGTGTTAAATTGAATATATATAAATTATACCGTAATTGTGTAAGTTAAACTGCTAAGTAGGAGTAACATGTTCAATATGTCCAAAGGGAGTTTACAACATCTATTTAATTAAGAGTTAATTAATGTTTTAAGCCATGGTCATTGGGTAGCACCGCAATTTTATCTAATGTCTTTAATTTGTTCACATTAAACGAAAAGTTCCCAAGTTGTGGACAATGTAAACACCTAAATTTTGCCAATCCTCTATATTATAAAAATATATATTCTTGTTTTTGTTTATAGAGCAAACTTGGTTTCATTTTATTATAACTTCATTATTATGTCTCCTTCGTTGTCTATCTATTTATTTATTATATTTGGAAAATAAAATTTCAAATATGATAACTTATTTAATTTCCCATATTTTAGATAGAACTACTTAATTTTATTTTATATATGATTCTTAATTAATTAGTATACTAGGTTTTTCTATACAGAATAAACTGAACAAAAGTTAAAAAGGAGAAACTTTAGTCTCTTACGGCTTGTTTGGTACGTCGCATTGAACTGTAATGTATTATATTAATATATAATGAACGGTGTTAGAGTATTAATATATAATGGATTGTTATTTTTTAATACAGTCCAGGGGAGACTCATTTATTAGATGAGTCTAAAAAATGACAGTTGGAGTGTGTTTCTTTTTTTAGAAATAGTACAGTCCAGTCCAACTGAAAATGTCCACCAAACGTTGTATTATTTTTTTGTCCAATGCAGTCTAGTGTAATACAGTGTATCAAATGTGCCCTTAGTTTCATTTTTTTTAAATCAATTTTCATATTTTAATCATTGTTTATAACTCGTATATAGTGTGACTTAATTTTCGTTTAGGTGATTTCATTTGTAACATTTTTTTTAAACAAAAGGAATAGAATAGAAGGAGAATGAATTAAGGGTGTCCAATGGGTTGGGTCGGCCCGATCCCACTCTGGTCTGTCCTGATACTTGTGTTACACCCCGTAGTTTCAGGACACGTGTATGAGAACGTGCGTAAGAAAACAAGACTTTAAATTTGAACGAAAGAAAGATTTGTTATTTCTAAGGAAAATCTTCTGAATCTCGTGAAGGAAAAACGTTTATTAATGAGAATTGGGTTCTCAAATTTATCATTTGAGACTTATAGAATTTATTAGAATTGTGGAAATTTTATTTTCGGATTTGGTCATGTGGGGCCCACTCGAGAAATTTTACGTTTTTGTGGGGCCCACAAGGTTTTCGATATTTTGACCAATTATAGAAATTTCGGGAGATGAAATATTTTAGACCAATCGGAGGGTGACACGTGTCACCCTCCACATGCCCATGTGGGCGAAAAGGTCTTGGTCAAGAAGATCAAGTGGAGCTTGATATTGTTGACCGCAATCCTAGCCACACATTTGATTTAATCTAAACCCTTGGATGTGTTATATATACCATACTAGTATCAAGACAAATCCAACACTTAGAAAAAAAATCAAGAAACTTGTGGTGCTCACTAAGGAGCTCTCGGCCAAGCCTCACTTTGAACAAAAAAAATCTTCAATAATTGTTGATAAATCCCCAAACTCATACCTAAGATCCCTAGTAGTATACTAAGTATAAACAACCTCTTAAATCCCGAAAATACTACGTTAATTCGTTAGTCGCAACCTGAAACCCTAAGGTGTTCTTCAACTTTGATGTTGGAATTTGAAGAGAAGTTGTTTATGAACTTCTAAGGGTTGCTTGGAGTGGATTGGAACGTGAAGAATAGGAGCTAAAGTTGCTAAGGATCGACTTTTAAACTTGGATTATATTTGTGCTTATTGAGGTAATGATTTTATCTTCCAAATGTAATTGAAGATTTCATGTTATCGTAGTATATAAATAAGCTTGTGAGATAAGGAATGAAGATTAATAAGTGTTATGGAATTTGAAAGCTTAAATCCGAGACTTGGCATGTTAGCCATTGAAATTGTAAATCAATTTGGTTGTTAGTTAAAATCGTTACATGTTATATAAGAAAGGGAATATAGTTGTTATAATTGATTATGACTTACATAACATGTTGGAATAACGACTTGGATTGGGAAGGGATTGAAAAAGGATTATATGTTGTCTTTGTTGTTGCCGAGAATTGCCCAAAATTAATGGACTAGTTATATATATATTAATTTTAAACGTCCGGTTAGGCGTGTAATCCCCTTTGTTTGGTTGTTAGTTGAGCCTTAAATGTGACATGTTGGTTATTGATTTCGGACCTTGAAAAAGGTGAAAATTACGTAAAAACAAGGAAAGTGCTGTCCAATTTTCCGTAGAATAAGAGACTTTATACTTAGAATTATTCTACCTCAAAAGCTAGAAGTTGATAGACGTATTATGGTCATTATAGGTTGACATTCTACGTGCGGCGTATTCGACTTGACAAGTGGATTAAGCCGAAGAGGTATGTAGAATTTTTCCTATCTTCTTGAGCATGAGTTTTATAAATGTATAGTACGGTAGACGTACAAGTCTTAAATGAATTCGGCTTCATTTTGGAATCATTGAATTGATTTAAAGTGTGCAAGTTTGATTGAGTTGGGAGTTAAGCTCCCTTGATTTTAAAGATGTAAATGTCTTGGTTTTCTAAAAACATAAAGTGTTATAATGACTTTATGGAAAGTTAGTTATAACGACTTTATGAGAAGTAAAAGAGTGGTTTACTTGATTGATTTAAAAAGAGGATAAACGACTTGATTTTAAAGCTTTGGAATGAATTTCTAAAGGTGTAGTAACTTGATTTGAAAAGTAGACATGTTTTGATACTACGGGTGTTAGTATCTTGGGTTATTATTTAAAAAGAGACTTTTTTTATAGTATAGAAGTACGTAGTACTTTGGTTAAATTCCCGGATTTTACATGATAATGCCTTAAGTATAATTAATGAGAGTTAAAGATTGCTAACTTGCATGTGTTGTTCATGATAGCCGGTGGTGCTAGAATTATATTATTTATTACGGGGTCAATCCCCGGGTCATTTTGCATTCTGCATTTTCGTGGATTTTCTACCCACGATGCGAGTATACTCATTGCGGGCCCCTAGGATCCATGCGGGTGAAATAGTCCATGCGGGTGAAATAGTCTTATGCGAGGAAATTACCTCATGCGGGTCCACACGACTTATGCGGGTGAAATAGTCCAGGAGTAGGATTGCTTAATGATACTACGGGCGGATGACCCTAATTTGATCATAAGCTTCCTATTTTCAAACGGTAAAGTTTACTCTTATTTACTCTCATTATTAGTAAGACACATTGTGATGTTAATTTGGTTATCATACATGTCTCCAGCTTTATTTTAGACTATATGATTTAATTACAGTACTTTCAGTTTCACATACTTGGTACATATTTTGTACTGACCCTCTTTACTCGGGGGTTGCGTTAAATGCAGACGAGGTACCACTTCGATCCTCGCCTTAGGATCACGATTCACTTTTGAGAAACTCCATTACTCCGGAGGTTCATCTTTTGGTACGGATCCATGTTGTTGTAGATTCATGTATATTCAAAGGTATGGCGGGGCCCTGTCCCGCCACAGTTTTTTATGTCAAAACTCTTAGAGGTCTGTAGTCATGGTTTGTAGGTTGGACTGGAGAAGGATGTATCTCTTTTGTTATGTATATATATATATACCGAAAGGCGGCCTTATCGGCTGACCTGTTTCTTACTTCACAGTACTGCATGTCTACGAGCTTTATTTATATTCCGCTAGTTATCTATGATGTATACCTGTAAGAGTGTCCAGGTAGGGCACCAGTCGCGGGCCGGGGTCGGGTCGTGACAACCCATCCCCGTCTCCCCCTCCTTTTGAAAAAATAGTCATCGCACAACTGGCCAATTTCAATTTTGGCCATTGATAGTGGCTAATAACTACCATCCCCCCACACCATAAACTCCCTACCCCTTAATATTTATTTTTAACTCATAAGTTGTATATTTACACTTTAATCATAATTCTCAACTATAAATACATCATTTTTCTCTTCATTTTTCTCACAAATCTTCCTACCATCTCTCTAATCTCTCTCTCTCTGTACAAGTCTACATTGCACATTAAATATTATATTTTATTTACTAATTTCTATCAAAGTTCAAAAAATGGGAGTGAAGTTGACAACTAGCTTGAGGATCATCGAGTAAAGTTTCAAAATTCAACCTCGATTACACATCGATTTTACGTCAGCGTTTGGTACCTTCGTTCCTTCTTTAAATTATTATTATTGTTACTTAATTTTAATTATCGTACTTAATTTCATTAACTTTAATTATTTATTTGCATAATTATAATGAAACGATTTGGGCGTTTTTTGATAAGGTAGTATGGGTAACAAGAGTAATGGTGCATCTTCTAATAATCCTAATTACGATGGTTCACTCATGTAGATGAAACTTATATTTTTAATGTTGCTATTAATATATCATTAGATCATGAGGTATATTCTGCATCTGAATCAAACTTTAATTTAAAAAATGAATTAGCAGATAATTTAGATAACGCACCCACTAGTGCACCTCCACCTCAAGCTCAGACTGAGTCTCAGGCTGAAACTAAAATTTCTCATATTTCCCCTAGTATGAGTCGAGGACAAAGACAACGAAAATTTAAATCACTTGCATGATTTTTTTTTGAAAGGGACATTCCTAATAAACTAGATATTTGTAAAATTTATCGCGAAGTTTATAAATTTAAAACTGGAAAAGGTCAAGGTGAGACTGGAGGTTTAATGAGACACGTAGAAAACTCTCACAAAGCAAGATATAACCAATACTTAGCTGAAAAATTGAGTGTGCAAATGTCTTCTGAGTCGGGACAAGGTTCACGTAGTGTCTCCGACCAAGTACATGACCGAATTAACCCGATATGTCTTAAATATGATAAACATATAGATAGGGAAAATATAGCAAATTTAGTTGTTGTAGAGAGTTTGTCTTTTTCATTTCCTTAATCTCTTGGTTATATTCATTACATTCGAGAAACATATAATCCTGCTTTTAACGGTTTTCCTAGAATAAGTGTTAGAATAAATATTTTTAAATTTGCGTATGAATATCAACAATATTTACGTTATGCATTGTATCATTTTAATGATAAAGTAGCTATCACTTATGACATATGTCGTAGTACTAATGATAATGATTATTTAACTGTTACATGTCATTGGATATATCAAAATTGGTCTATGCAAAAACATATATTAACATATAGATATATTTATGATATGCACACTAGAGTTTATATTTCAAAAAATATTCATGAAATTTGTGAATATTATGGAATTAATGATAAAATTATGACTATTACATTAGATACTGATGTTTCTAATGATTATGTTGTGAACCTTTTAAAAACTCGATTTACTCCATCTGTTCCCCATATTTTTCATATTAGATGTGCATGTCATATTTATAACTTATTTGTAAAGGATGACCTAAAACTTTTTAAAGACATCCTTGATAAAGTATAATTTGCTATAAACTTTATTTTTAAAGGTAAAAATACAAAGACACAAAGAGTATATATTTTTTTTATCATGATTGTGGATTACCTTATAGAAAAAAAATCAGAAGAAGTTGTGACTATATGAAATTCTTTGTATGAACAATTACTTGTTGATCACGAGTATAAAAGACCTATAACTTTGTTATTTAACGCTCATAATTAAAATCAAATGGGTATGCTTGTAGACGATGGTTGAGATAAAATTTTGGAACTTATTGTATTTTTAGAAAAAAAAAATTCTAGTGATTAAGGATTTTTTTGAAATTTATTATCATACTATTTCATCTATGTTAGTATAGCTCTACTATTTTTGTTACTTAATGAATATATGCAAAAACCAACTTACGGACCATCTATTACAAAATGTTTATAAAAAAAAACTTTTTTCCTATTCCCACTATTTATTTTATTGATTCTGTATTAAATCATACTATTAAAGTAGACGGTTGTAAAACATTTGTTGAAACGATTTATGAAAGTTTAGAAATATTTCCAACAAGCCCAACTAAAGAACCAAGTTACGAATCAACTAAAGAAGAAGTTATGTGTATCAATACACTGAAATGCAAATATATATATATATATGTATTACAAAGAGCTAAGTGCAAATAATCAGTCGACTTCTGTACCATCTTCTTTTACTTCACTGCAACCTAATAAAAGAAATGGTGTTTCTGCTTCTTGTATTAAAGGTCTTAGAAATAAAATGTATAATGATTCAAGTTCTACATAAATTAGCGAGTTTACTGTTTATGTTTTGCATGGTGTTGTACCATACAAATCAATTGTCAATGAAGATGGACGTGAAGACTTGCTGAAATACTGGAGGGAGAATGATAAGACATTTTCGACACTATCAAAGATGGGCCGAGATGTGTTGAATATTCAAGCGTCATTAACAACTTCTGAAAGTGTTTTTTCTATTGGAAGGTTTCAAATAGGAGAGCAGATACACTCATTGGCGGGAGACAGCTTGAAGATTACATTTTTATTCAGATATTCGATTAGAGCAGAGCGTAAAGGTGCGGTCAACCAGATATCAACGAAGAAGACGCCTACAACTATAATGAAATCTCATCCGAGGGAGCAGGAAGTGACGTCGAATAATTTGACCAACAACTTCCAATTCCAACATAAGATCCTCAAGATATTGTGAAGAAATTAGAAAAAGTATGGTTCAATAAGTAATTTTAATGACAATTTTACTATGTGATTTGCAACTTTTGAACTACGAAGTAAATTTGCAATTTTGAAATTGTATTACAAAAAAAATCACATTTCTATTAAATAACAAGAGGCACAAAAACATCATTGTGATGTTTTTATTCACTATCTTGTTCAATTGTTTAAGTGTGTAAATATATATATTTTTTAAATTAAGTGTCTAAAAAAATTAAAATATCCCTACCCAACCCGACTCGGCCCCCCAAATCCCGTCCCCTCTTCTGGCTAGATGTTGGACGGGATGGGACCTTTTCCTGTCCCCCTATCCCCGCTTTGTCATGAGGGCCGATCCCATAAGTCTCTCAAAATCCGTCCGGCCCACCGGTCACCCATAGAATAAAGGCCCAGGGACAATTCACACAAATTTCCTTATTTCGGGGTGATTTTTAATTTTTGCCAATTAAATTTAAAATATTTAATTTTCCCCTTCATACCCCGAGGTTCTGGATTTGAACCATGTTCAAGCAAAAATTAAAAAAATCGCAAGGCAGAGGTTGTGTAGCAAAAACATACCTATTCGGAAGAGATTTGTCATGAGGTAAACTTTACCCAAAATTAGGCCTTAAGACAAACTTTTGTCTTAAAGGCAAATTTATGTCGATATAGGTCTAATTTTGCTACAAACCTCTGCCTTGCGATTATTTTTTTAATTTTTGCTAGAACATGATTTCGAACGCGGAATTCATGAATTTTTAGGCGAAGGGAAAATTTTTAAAAATTAAATTTGAGGGGCAAAAATTAAAGACCAGTACCTTTAAAGCACATTCCGCACAAAAAAAATGAAGGCCTAGCCTAATTGGGCTAAGCTCATTTCCCCCCAAATGTTGTACGACCTTCATAGCCCAATGCCAACAAAATATAACCCAACCCAAGTTCATCAACCCAAATCTTTTGATTAGAGAAGCCCTGAATGTTCCCAAACTCTAAAAATATGAAACGGACAATTCACACAGATGCCCTTATTTCGGGATGTTATTTAATTTTTGTCCTTCACCTAATACTTCGAGATTCTAGGTTTGAATCCTTGCTCATGCAAAAAAATAAATAAAAAATCACAAAGATTTATATTTACAAGTGTTGATGTCGACGGGAGCTTGGTTTAGGCTCTTGATACCATATCTTTCTTAGGGAGTCTTTTCATTAATATCAAAATATATATAGTGTACAGTATTCATCTCTTATACAATAGAAATTCTAGACCTAATTACAAGAGGAATAGTCTTATCATAATTATATTTACATAATATATGAAATATATTCTAATTATGGGTAGGGATACAATTGTTACTACTATATACAGGAGGAAAAAGAGATTTTTTTGGCCAAATAATTTAGTGTCACGCGCTTGATTTGTGTGTGTTACACACATTATGTCATGTCAGCAAAAAGTGTTGGTATAAATTCGGAGTGGTATATGTGTTCAATTGGTATATGTCCAAGTTGAGGTGTCTAAGTGGAATCTTTGGACAAGTTTAGATTGCTGTGGGTGACTTAAGCCAATCCAAGAATCACTGAATATGTAAAAGACAAGCAAAAGTTAACCATACCAGCACAACTCAGATTTGCAGAAACCTTGGATGATCTTGCACCATTCATTTTCTGTAAGAGATGCAAGAGTTGTGCAACATTTTCCTGGCTTACAGACTTCATTTGTGATCCATTATCCTCCTCATGCTGGCTCCCTTAAGCTAGAACATTGTTAGACTGAGCTGTGCCTTGATATTTTTTGGGTTGTTGAATTTAAGATCTTCTGGAAAATCATTTAGGCTGTAGCATTTTTCAATGGTGGGTCATGTCTTTTTGCAGCAATTATAGAACAAAGTGCTCTTCTTAGGATTACTGTGCTCTGTAATTGTTGAATTTTCTTACTCCTTGCTATAAAAGATGTTGAATCTCTTACATATAAGGGAGTAGCACGGATTTTCTGTGTTTTTCATCTTGAACAATTAGAGAATATGCTTGACCAATAGTGGGAAGAGGAGAAGACAAGAGGATATTACTGCTAACCCCTATGAATGTATCATTCAGTCGCATAAGAAACTGAAAAAGTCTTTCATCTTGATGGGCTTCAACACCTTTTTCCTTGGCACCATAGAAACATTCACAAGCACAACTAAAAAAGGGTTCATAGCATCTAGCTCGTCCCACAAACTCTTCATTTTAGTAAAATAGGTTGAAATACTTGTGTTTTCTTATGTGACAACATTTAGTTCTTTTTGCAGCTGAAATAATTTTGCACCAGATGCCTGACCAAATTTGTCTTCTATGTCTTTCCACAGGCTCTTGGCACTGATTGAATACAAGACACTCTCAGCTATGACAAAATCATGTCATTACAACGAATCCTAGAAGTCCTGAATCAAAAGAAGGAACAACCAGAGTTCCATCAGTGAAATCCAATTTATTCTTGGATGAGAGAGCTATGATCACTGTCCTTCTCCAACCACCATATCTTCTTTCATCAAAGACTGTGAAAACAAGACTTATCCCTGGATAATCCTAGGGATGTATGTAAAAAGGGACCGGAATCAACTATATTATTTGTAGTAGAACCAGTAGCATCACCAACAAGGGTGGTTTCTGCCACTGGATCTTGAATAGCAACAATAGTATTCTCTTGTAAATTAGACATAGCAAAAAAATAAACAAAGGAAGAACAAGAGTGACAAAATGAGACAACAAGAAATAAAAAAACGATCTTGAAATTTCAATCCTGCTATGATACCATGCAGAAATTGGATGAAGAACAATGTAAATAATTTTTTGTTTTTGTTTTGATTGATTGAGTAAATCTGTACAAATGAGCTATATTTATACAAGTATAAGAGCATCTAGGCTATAATTTAAATTTAAACTTCTCTTTTCTTATATTGAAAATGTTGACACTATAAATACAATTAGTGGTGATACAAAGTAGTAAGTAATATCAGCTGGTGTTTATATTATATTCTCATTGTTCACTAAAAATCAATTAATTAAACTCATGTTTGTATAATTAGTTTGATCCCTCAAATTGAATTGGGAGCAAACACCTACGAAAATGTTGCTTAAAAAGGTCTTGGTTTGTTTGTTTAATTTATTCTTTATATAAATCATATTTCTTTATCAACGCCAATTTTAAAATACTAATTGTGCGCCTAAGTAATGAATATTTCACTGAATTGTTTTTTTTATCGAACACTAATGCTTTTTGGTCTTCTGTGTTGTCATAATTTCACTGAGTGCTTCTTGATCCATATTGAAGCTTTATATATTTAATTTTTTCTACTAATTTCTGCTCTATCTATTTTATTTAAGCTTCATGTGTTGTTCATATCAAGCACCACACATGATTCTCTGATGTGTGACAGAGGTAAAAAATTCCCTTAAATTTAGTGGCTGGATGCTTTCAAGTGATCCTTATTCTTATAACTTACTCTCATTAGGATGCATGATCAATATTCACATATGAATTATTGATTTCTTTTGCTTACTAATTGCACCGATGAACTTAAAGATAGATGATGCATGTTGAATTACTTACTAATCCCACTTGTTATGGAGAGTTGCTTTTAGTTATCTTTATAGTGTAAATATCCTTTTACTATGTGTACAGAAGTTAAACTCCTCTACCCATGTTCTGCTTTGAATTGGCACTAGTATAATGACATAATAGCCATTTTTAGGTCATTTGACAAAATCGAGATGACAGTAAAGTTTCAACACAATTCAAATTGGTAAGTTTCAGTTTTCTTTAGTTATGGTGCTGGAAAACCTCAATAGGGGAGGCTCCCTAGTTCTTTAACAAGAGTGTTTTATCACTTCTCCCTAACCTTAAGAGCTGTCTAATGTAATTAAACTAAATCTGTTGTTTGCTAATAAGATCTGATAGTCACTAAGTTTGAGGGCTTTGACAGCTTCTCAGAAGATAGTTAGCTAGCAAAAAGAATTTGATTGGTTTTGTTGGATTATGCGCAACTAAGACTCCTTAATCAACATTGTTTAAAGGTATGGTAGCAACTAGCAACTAAAAGCTCTTTATTTCTTTTCTTTCTTCCTTTTTCACCCTACCCTTCAAATAAATTTGGCAATCAGGTTTCATGTCTTGTTCATTATAGTGGTCCAAACAGGACAAGTTTGTGGTGTAACTTCGTAAGGTTATGATCCACATGCTACTTTTAATGTATACTATAATTTGTTTGAACTTCTGCAAATAGGCAGGTTAAAGGAAGTTTTTTACTTGCAGATTTAATGCCTCTAGTACTCTTAGTTTAGACTTTTATCTGTGATTTTTGTATGTGATGTGCACAAGTAGGGGAGAGTTTGACTCTTCGCAAAATATTCAACACAGTAATTTCTCCTATCTTTTATAGGTGGGTGACATCTGATAACTTTTCAACTAATTGTTGATGATAAAACAGCTTGCGTGCTATGATTTCTGAGCCTTAATTGACTTTGATGAATTTTGGACGCATTGTAATGCTAGGTTTTGATATTGGTGAATGGGAAATGATGGGATGAAAATTAAAGAGGGTAAAATGCTCTTTTGTCCCACATCGAAAAAAGAAAAGGAAAGAGAGGTGTATAACTTTCAAATCTTTTAGACTTACTATTAATAGGAATTCAAATCCTTTAGACTTAATTCACACAGATATATGTGATATGAAGTCAATACCATCTCGTGGTGGGAAAAAGTATTTTATAACTTTCATTGACGATTGCACTCGATACTGTTATGTGTATTTGCTTAATAGTAAGGATGAAACAATTAATGCATTTAAGCAATACAAGAACGAAGTGGAAAATCAATTGAATAAAAAGATCAAAATAATTAGAAGTGATAGGGGTGGAGAGTACGAATCTCCTTTTGCAGAGACATGTTTGGAATATGGAATTATTCATCAAACTACTGCCCCTTACACACCACAATCAAATGGAATTGCGGAAAGGAAAAACCGAACATTAAAGGAAATGATGAATGCCTTACTAATTAGTTCTGCTTACCGCAGAGCCATGAGGAAGCTATCTCATACATTAATCGAATACTCAACAGAGTACCTACAAAGAAAAACACAATCTATTCCATATGATCTATGGAAAGGAAGAAAACCCAACTTGAAATATTTCAAAGTGTGGGGTGTTTAGCGAAGGTCCAAGTTCCTTTGCCCAAAAGGGTAAAAATCGGACCAAAAGCGTGGATTGTGTTTTTATTGGCTATGCTACAACAAAGCAAAGCTTGTCGGTTTGGTTCACAAATCGGACAATCCCAAAATTCATGTTAATACGGTAATTGAATCGGATAATCGCCAATTCTTTGAAAACGTCTATCCGTATAAAACTGAATGTGAGTCGTCAAGTGAAAGATCTAAACGACCGCGGGAAGAACCAAAGGAAAGTATACCAAACAAAGAGGATCTAAGGCGTAACAAACGTCAAAAGACATCTACTTCCTTTGGACCAGACTTTGTAACATTCTTGCTTGAAAATGAGCCTCAAGCATTTAAAGCAGCAATGTCATCTTCTAATTCAACATTTTGGAAAGAAGCACTCAATAGTGAGATTGAATCAATTTTAAACAACCATACATGGGAGTTAGTTGATCTTCCTCCTGGAAATAAACCTTTAGGATCAAAATGGATCTTTAAAAGGAAAATGAAAGCTGATGGTACTGTTGACAAATACAAGGCAAGACTTGTGGTCAAAGGTTATAGACAAAAAGAAGGTCTTGATTACTTTGACACATACTCGCCGGTGACAAGAATAACATCTATTCGGGTGTTAGTGGCATCGGCGTAGATATGGTCTTGAAATCCATCAAATGGATGTCAAGACACTTTCTTAAATGGAGAATGGAGGAAGAAATTTACATGGAACAACCCGAGGGTTTTGTGGTTCTGGTAAAGAAAGGAAAGTGCGCACTTGTGAAGTCACTTTATGGACTTAAACAAGCACCCAAACAATGGCATGCAAAATTTGACCAAACAATGTTGGCAAATGGATTTAAGATTAATGAGTGTGACAAATGTGTTTACATTAAAAATACTCCAAATCATGAAGTCATTGTTTGTTTGTATGTTGATGACATGTTGATAATGAGTAAAGATATTGTCGATGTAAATGCTACGAGCGTATGCTCGCTAGCAAATTTGACATGAAAGACTTGGGGTTCTTGATTTGATCTTAGGAATTAGGATCCATAAAACTCCACAAGGTCTAGCATTATCACGATCACATTATATTGAAAAGTACTTGACAAGTTCAAGTATTTAAATTTCAATGTGCAAAGACTCCAATTGATGTAAGTTTTGCACTTCAAAAGAATGAAGGTGAAAGTGACTCACAATGGACTTTGCACGAGTTTTGGGAAGTCTGATGTACATTATGAATTGTACACGACCAGATATAGCATGTGCTATAAGCAAGCTGAGTCGATTCACGAGTAATCCCAATAAAACTCATTGGATGGCAATGAAACGAGTCTTGGGATATTTACAACACACCCAAAACTATGCTTTGCATTATAATAAATATCCCGCAGTACTTGAGGGATATAGTGATGCAAATTGGATCACCGGATCGTTTGAAGTTAAATCCACGAGTGGATATGTTTTCACTGTTGGCGGAGGAGCAGTGTCTTGGAAATCATCAAAACAGACATGCATCGCCCGCTCTACAATGGAATCAGAATTTATAGCTTTAGACAAGACCGGTGAAGAAGCTGAATGGCTCCGGAATTTCTTAGAAGATATTCCATTCTGGCCCAAACCTTTGGCTCCTATATGTATACACTGTGGCAAGCAACAATAGGTAGGCGGAGTGTAATGTATAACGGAAAATCTCGTCACATACGACGGAGACACAATACTGTTAGACAACTCCTCTCTAGTGGCGTTATCACAATTGATTATGTAAAGTCAAGAGATAACGTGGCGGATCCGCTTACAAAAGGCTTATCTAGAGAGGGAGTTGGTAGATCATCAATGAGAATGGGGTTAAGGCCAAGGACAAGTCATCATGGCGGTAACTCTACCTAGGAGACTGGAGATCCCAAGAGCTAGGTTGAGAGATCAAACAAAGTTGTGACTGACGGTTCAACATTGTCAAATAACTCAACCCATTCTCGGATGAAGACAATGTTCAGAAATAAGGATAAGACTTTATGACTTGTTAATGAGTTAATTAAGCATTAAGGTTTTTTAATGGTTATCTAAATCTGGCGATGTATGACGGATAATGTGGCTATAGGACCACATGTTTAGAAATCACCTATGTGAGTGTTAAGTGTAAGCGCTTTAAAGGGAATGATAGTAAAGGCCCATTCTCTATGCACTTTCGTGAGACCGTGCGGTGTTCATGGTTAAAACGAACAACCGTGAGAACCATAAACGGTTGAGGTTGATTGTGTGTCTTATGTTGTCTAGGTATACAACAAAGTTCGACGGTTCAAAGATATCAAATCTACCGATTGATCGAGTATATCCGATATAAGTTCACTACGGAAAGTTCAAAGGAAACCTACTTATCGGACGCATCGATTCTCGCCAGATATCACACTCATCCGTACATTCTTCTATCTTATAACCATTCCCCATTCATGTGGGGGATTGTTGGGTTTTGATATTGGTGAATGGGAAATGATGGGATGAAAATTAAAGAGGGTAAAATGCTCTTTTGTCCCACATCGAAAAAAGAGAAGGAAAGAGAGGTGTATATATTACATTACACCTTCTCGAGCTGCTAAAAGGGTTGAGAGGGCAAGGACCCCTCGCGTCGTCGCTGCCGCTTCGGCTCGCCGGCCGATTTGGAAAAAGATCGATTGATTGATAATCTTTTTGGACAAACGTTTCTTTAATTAAATTAATTATTTAATTAAAAACAAATCCAAACGGATCGACCCGCGACCCGACCCGACCCGTCCGGCTCTCCCTCTCTTTTTCGAATTTCCCTCCAAAATTAGGTGACTATTCTGAATGGTTGTACCTCTAACCCTATAAATTCTTGATTATTTCAAGAATTTATTCACCAATTCATATTCTAATCAATTCTGAAATTCTGAAGTTGCTCTTCAACTCGAAAATTTCATTCTGTGTGATATACTGCCGTTGAGTGGTTCGTTGCTACCGGAATTTGGAGTACTACTATTCTGGTAAGATAATCGTTCTATCCTGGGAGGCGATATTCCGTTAACCTCGAGTACTGTGAGGGGAATAATTTCCTTAAGGACACACTTTGAACTAAGTGGGCTCGATTACATTCTGAAATTATTTTTTCAAAACAGATTCTGTTTTCGTTTATTGTTTCATTAATGTTATATGTTTCACTAAGTGATTAACATATTGTTTTGAATCATTATTTAGCCAAGTACAGATTATTATACCAACAACTATCTATGTGTTGGTCGTTCACAATTAACATTAGAAATAGATCTATAACATCCTGTAATTTTACTTTGCATTGGACTTGAACTGGAACCGAAATAGGGAAAGAAGCTATATTCATGGGGGTGTCTTTACATAATGATGTCTGTTAGTACAATGTTTTCTTCTTGCATTTAGTAACAGGTTCTTTTTTATGTCTCTAATACGCAATGTTGAGTTGCAATCTGTGTTCTGTGAAGTCTAGATTTTATGATTACAATTTACAAATCAAGTGTGGAGTTCCATTGCCAGAAAATCTCATTGTTTTATTAAGATTCCACTACTGATAAGAAAGCTAGACAAGAGGTACACTGGAAAACAGAAAAAAGATGCATACAAATATTAGCACACATATAAGCAATAACAGATAAGGCACTAGAGAAGTAAAATCAACTGCCAACATGGTGCAACTGCTCCTTCAAAGCGCTTGTGCAGTGGCAATTTTTGGAACCCACACTAGATTATCTGATGGAAAAAAGTGACAGATAGGTGATGTTCCTGGTGATATACCGAGCATTCGGAAAGATACATGAGATGGACTCCACTCAGAGGTATCCAAATGACAAACCGCAATTGCTTCCACTTTATCACCATTTTCACCCCCTAATGAAACTTTGAACACTTTGCTCTTGCTAATTGTGTAATGACAGTAGAAAACTGCGTAAGCGTAAGGCATGGTATGACATGCCACCATCTTAGGAGCTGCAACTTCTTGTGGAACATCCAAGATAGTGTACTTTTGAAGCAGGGGAGTTGAGTTTGATAAATGAATTGTGGCGAGAGCTTTGAATTGGGTTTTTCCTCCCATGATTCCTTGAACAAAATCAAGCATTCCCTCTGAGGATGTGGCACAGTACTTAGTCTCTCCTTTTATAGGTGGAACTTCACATTCATTAAGTGTATCTTCGATGGCTTTTGCCTGTGGAGAGTTTCGAGAGAATGAGAAACGTTGAAGGAGGTTCGGGAGTTCCTTTAGTGAAAATGGAATGGAATCGGCTTCTTCTCTAGGCAAGAAATTCGGAGAAGAAGAAAGGTCCCTTCTTGGGAAAGAAACAGTCATTGTTTTCCCTTGTTTTAGATCATCCATAAGGAAGAAAACTCTTAGAGAAGGATCTATATGATCCATATGGGATGATGAATGGATATGTGCATTCTCTTTTTTTGCTTGCTGATGTTTGTTTTCTCCTTGCTGATGCTTGTTTTCTCCTTCTCTGTCATGAATCCAAAGATGGGAACTCTCTCCTTGTCTAGTTTGCTGAGCATTTTCTCCTTGGTTATTGTATATCCAAAAATAATTATCAACCTTGTTTTCGCGGTCCATCTTATTTGATGATAAATGAATTTGGGCAATCTCTTTCTTGCTTTTGTGATTGCCCTGATGAGCATTTTCACCTTGGTTATTGTATATCCAGAAATAAATATCATCCTTATTTTCAAGATTCTTGTTATTTGATGATGGATGAACTTGGATATTCTCTTTTACTGTTTTGTGATAACCATTTTCTCCTTGGTTATCATAAATCCACCAATAGATATCATTAGTCTTTTGGACATCATGTGGGATTGGGAAGTTCAATCTTTTGCCCTGCAGGTTCCCTTCAACCATTTTCCTAGCTTCTATTCCATAAGCAACCTGCCATATGAGGTGAGCAACATATATATAAATGCTCTTACAATTTTAATCAGGGTTCATATAATTAGTAGTACCAATATTGAACAAAACATTAGTATTTAAGACTTGAGTTAAATAGAGAGAAAATTACCAGCATAATTAGGAGATTCAGGGAGAGAACACAAATACCAAGCTTAAGATCCATTTTTTTTTCTGTCGAGTCCTTCAGAAACTTTCCCGAAGTAGATAAATAGTAGAGATATAAACTGACCAAAAATAAATAAATATAAGAACGCAAATAATTGAACAATCAAAATACCATTTATTGATCTGATTGGAAATAATGCATTTGCATACTTTAGTCTAAGGCTGGCCAGTGGGCTAGGTCGGTCCGGTCCCGACCCGACCCGACCGCTCCCCTCCCACAAAAAAAAAACGGTAACGGGACTCGAAATCGGAACGAGACTTGTGCTCGTCCCGCCAGCTCCGCTCTCATTTGCAAAAATGACCGTTGCACAACTTATTGTATTTTTAGAGAAATTTTTTCAAACAACTAAAGAATTTTCTGGTATATATTATCCTACTATTTCAACTATGTTATTTTATATAGCTCTAATATATTTGTTACTTAGTAAATATATGGAAAAACCGTCTTATAAAGCACCTATTAAAAATGTTTATCAAATTAAAAAAATATTTTTTCCTATTCCACTATTTATATTATTGATGTTGTATTAAATCGAACTATTAAAATAGACGGTTGATTGTAAAACACTTATTGAAACTATTTATGATTGTATAGCAGTACTTCCGACTTCAAAAAATTCAAATGAACGACCAACTAAAGAAAAAGTTTTGTCTAGCATACACACTGAATGCAAAATAATATATACGCATTACCAACAAAAAAGTGCTTCTTCTTCTATTTTTATTTTGCAAGGCGTTGTACCGTACCAAATAGTTCTCAATGAAGAAGGACGTGAATACTTGCTTAAATACTGGAGCGAAAATGAGAAGACATTTCCAACACTAGCAAATATGACCCGAGATGTGTTGAACTCAAGCGTCATGAACAACTGAAATCGTTTTTTCTGCCGGAAGATTTCAAATAGAAGAGCACAGACACTCCTTGAGGGGAGACAACTTGGAGATTGCATTTTTATTCAGAGATTGGATACGAGCAGAACGTAGAAGGTGCGGTCAACCAGAGATCAACGAAGAAGACGATTTAAACTACAACGAAATCTAGTCCGACAGAGGTGGAAGCGACGTCAACAAATTCCAATTCCAACTGAAGAACCACAAGACATTGTGAATAAACTAGAAAAGATGTTTATAAAAATGTAATTTTTTAATTGCAATCTTACTATGTTATTTGCAACTTTCAACACCACAAACTTGCAATTTTGAAATTATATTACAAAAAAATTATATTTCTATTAAATAATATAAGAGACACAAAAACAACTTTGGAATGTTTTTATTACACTATCTTGTTCAATTATTGAATAATTTATATATGTTATTTTTTAAAATTAAGTGCAAAAAAAAAAACGATCCCGACCAGACCCGACCCCGCCCCGCCAAGACCGACTCCCTTTTTCGACAGGACCGGAAACGGGACGGGACATTGGCGGATCCCACCAGCCCCAACCCGCCAATCCCTCCGGGGAACGGTCCCGCCCCGCTCCCCCAAACCCGCCCCACTGGCCACCCTTTAGTCTATTCTTAGATGGACTGTTGTGGCAACTGGCTATATAATATGGCCAGATTATTAGCAAGTGTATGCATAATGTTATATTCAATTAATAAAAACGTCCATTTGTAGAAAATATCTTGGCAACATAATATATCTATCTATCTTTGTCTGCACAAATAATTAAGAAGCGATTATATATTTATATTACTCTTAACCATATCGCGAATCACGTGGAGGACATATTTGCCTCAGCATATCCCGAAAGGACAGAATGTTAGAACCCTCAAATATTTTATTGGTTATATTTTCTTTATAAAATTGAAAATAAAAATAATAGAGAATGTATTAAAGTTTCCATAAAATTAAAAAGCAAAATGTTAAACAAGATTTAAACGAGTACTGTGTATCTAGGCATAATATATAATATAAGTACATAATGATAAGTCATGAAATCTTAGCTATAGAACAACGACATATTATTTACAGTCAAATACATAAACGAAACTTACTAAAATACGTTCTAGCTAGGATATAGAGAGCAAACACGGTAAAACGTGTATGATATAATATAAATACATAATGATACGTCATGCAATCTTAGATATAGAACAACAAGGGGTGCCAAAATTAGCTCAAACACATATGATCCGTTCAACATGCTCAAGGTTTCATGGGTTTGGACAATAGTGATTTTGATGACGGGTTGATTTGGGCTAGTTCAAGTTAATCCATCATAAATCAACAACCCAAATAAACTCATGATGATACCCAAACTTGACCCACGAAAATGCTCAATTTTTACGATTAGAGATCCACTATATATTAAGATTTTTATTTATAAATAATTATTTAAAAAATTCCTTTATTATTTCAGAACAATAAAAATAAATCAATGCACCCCAACCACACTATCCATCCATTCTACATGTCTCCTACACCAACCTCACCCAAGCAATGAACCACCCTCACATCTCTGCCCCCTACATTTCCTATTCCACCCCTACCCCTATTCACTTCTACCCCACCTACCCCCACCTCCCGCCCTACCCATATTCTCAAATTTTTATTTTATATTTTTTTACCTATATAAACAATCTATAAAAAAATGATTTTTTTCTTACCCCCTACCCATACCTACCCCCTCAACCCACACCCCATTGCCCTACCTCCATCCTCAAATTTCTATTTCATATTTTTTTACTTTGATAAAAAATATAAAAAAAATTCTTACCTCCCCCTACCGTCCTAACCCCCTCCACCCTCATTCATCCTCAAATTTCTATTTCATATTTTTTGTTACTTTTATAAACATATTATTAAAAATATTTTTTTAAAAAAAAATTCTTACCTCCCCCTACCCCCTATCCCATTCTAAAATTTCTATTTTTACCCCCGCTCGGCCCTACCCACACCTACCCCATCCTCAAATTTCTATTTCATATTTATTTTACTTATATAAAATATGAATTTTTTTTCTTACCTCCCCTCTACCCCTACAACATCCTCAAATTTCTATTTCATATTTTTTGTTACTTTTATAAAAAATATTAACAATATGATATCTTTTCTTACCTTCCCCTACCCCCGCTATCCCATTCTCAAATTTCTATTTTTTTTTAATTTTTATAAGTAATTTATAAAAAATATAATTTTTTTCTTACCTCCCCCACTCCTACTCCCTTTCCCCCGGTCCCCCCACCTCATTGTCCTATTCCATCCTCAAATTTCTATTTCTATTTATTTTTGTTTTTATAAATAATGAAAAAAATCTTTAAAATATTATTCTTATTTTAAAAATAAAGATGTGGAAAAATCAAATATCATACAAAATAAAATAAAATATTAGAAGGTAAGTTTGAAATTTGTAAAAGTAATGAGTTAAGTTGGGCAAGTTGAATTATGACCCATCATGTAATCCGTCTTGACCCGCATATTTTAGCTCATGTAAGTTTTGGACGGGTTGAACGTGGACAAGAAAAACAGTCTTCTCATATCTTAAGTCCACTGTATGAGTTAGGGGTGCACAAAGGGTTAGGACCGGATCGGACCGAGGACCGAACAATAGGATTATCCGGACCGAAGACCAGACCGAATTTCTCGGTCCGGTCCGGTCCGAGTCATTTTCGGTCCGGTCCGGGTTTTCGGACCGAATGGATCGAATTTGATCCCCAGCCCCCCAGCCAGCCACCCCCCCAGCGGTTTGATTCCGCCGATTTCTCCAAAAACGTCCATCTTGCCCCTCAATTTCACTTTTTCCCCAAATCGTTACGTTTTTCCCATTTTCAAATCTAAATATCTCGCGATGTACAATAGATTTCAACGTAAAAATTTCGTGGCACCGCGTCCGAGAATGTCAATTTCAGTATTGAAAATTTAATTTTAAAAAATAAACCGGGTCCCGGAACCCGACCCGACCCGACCCGGAATTATATAATATTATATATTTGAAATTAGGAATTATATATATTAGGAATTAAAAAAAAATCGGTCCGGACCGGACCGAAAACCGAAATTTCAAATCACATGGACCGAAGACCGGACCGAATTTCTCGGTCCGATTTGGTCCGGTCCGAACAGGTTCGGTCCGGTCCGATTTTTCGGTCCGATCCGAACAGGTTCGGTCCGGTCCGATTTTTCGGTCCGGACCGATTTTTGTGCAGCCCGTCTGTATCATGTTTCTCTTTATCTTACTTTTTATGTGCTATGACTCTTGCTATGTCATATCTATTGTTGAAACTTGAAACTTCCACTATTCGTTTTAGTCAAACTATGTGCAAGAATCTTACCGAGGATATGTGTTCCACTCTATCTGTTTTGCTAGTTGACTTCAGTTCTTGACAACAACCCTACCTTCTCCGCTAGGAAATCAAGATAAGTACATATTTGCTTTGATACTATTTCTTTTGTCCCAGTTTATATGATGTATTTTTTTTAATTTTTTTAAAAAAGAAAAAGAATATTTTTATTTTTTGAAACAATTTAACCACATACTTTTTTTATTTATTTTTAATGAGATATTTATAGGCACAAAAAATCCTGGCTTATTTAATATAATTTTAGATCACAAGCTTCAAAAATTATTTCACGTTTCATAAATTTCGTTCCTAATCAAAATGCATCACATAAAATGAGTCAGATGGAATATCAGTAAACGAAGTTGAATCAGAGTACAAAAAATGATCAAGGACCAAATCATTCTCTCTTATGCAGAAAATGCAATGTAAATAAAATTTTCTTGTTTTGATTGATTGAGTACATCTGTACAAATGAGCTATATTTATACAAA
This sequence comes from Przewalskia tangutica, assembly GCA_029844215.1. Classification (NCBI taxonomy): domain Eukaryota; kingdom Viridiplantae; phylum Streptophyta; class Magnoliopsida; order Solanales; family Solanaceae; genus Przewalskia; species Przewalskia tangutica. Next base: position 3,833,055 of record CM056721.1, read on the forward strand.
TATAAGAGCATCTAGGCTATAACTGAATGTACAAATGCCTAATTTCTTTGATAATCCTCTAACAACCTAAAGAATATCTACAAGGAATAAAAATGACTACAATGCTGAAAATAGTATTTGAGCCCAATGTGTGTTCTTTACTTCGCAGCCCAACAGGCCCAAAATGGGAGAATGTCCCAGAGGCTCAAATATGGCATTTGTTACTTGAAATCAGCCCATCTCATTTCCCTCTTTCTTCAATTGCATCGACGAGCTCAAACCCTAAATTGAATCCCAATTTTCTTATTATTCTTTCTTGAGATAAAAATAACCACAGATAAGGAACTTCATCAAACTCAACACACCCCTCAAGTTGGAGGGGAGGATGAAACATCCAACTTGCCCAGAAGATTGTGATGAACGGGTCTGGTGAGGACTTGGTAAACAAAGTATATTAAATTCCAAATGTACTTTCAACATTTCATGGCTAGATAATAGTGTTGCTGACACACAACTCAATTCATTAACATTTCAATGGATGTCATAGAATATCACCCTAAAGTATAACACATAAGCCTTAATGGTGTTAGCACCAACATGTTACCCGTTAAAGACGGAATAAGAATTTTATGAGTTTTAAAGTTTAGAAATACAAATTCAAATACAAAAAATTGAGTTTTGATAAATTCTTTTGTTAGTAATATCTAACACAACAACAACAACAACAACAACAAACTCTGTAAAATTCCACAAGCGAAATCTGAGGAGGGTAGAGTGTAAACACACATTATCCCTACATCCCAAGGTAGGAAGGCTTGTTAGTAATATCTAACATCAACATCAACATACCCAATGAAATCACACAGCATGGGTCTGTGAAGGGTAGCGTGTACGCAAAACCTTACATCCACCTTGGTAGGTAGAGCGGTTGTTTCCGGAGGACCATCGGCTCAAAACAAAGCATAATCATACGCAAAACATGCACGACAAAACAAAGCAAGAGAAACAGTCAGACTCAACATGGAGTTAAACCAATATGAACATGCTGATAATAAAATCGAATACGCCATAGTAACGCATTCTAACAACAGAAAGCAGCAGCTAACTCAACTAAATAAGATAAATAAAGTACACTAAAGAACACATAGCAACAGAAATCAAACTACATGAGACTATAAAATAATATTGCGCCTATAAATGTGATAGTCTAATCGGGTCTACAATAATAACACTACAACTATCATTTTGTAACCGTGAGTAGGACTACGCTCGACTACCTACTACCCTAATACGTGTCTTTCACAGCCCCCTATCTAAGGTCATATCCGCAGTAAGTTGCACATGCGTCATATCCCGTCTAATCACCTCTCCCCAATACTTCTTCGGCCTACCTCTACCCCTCTTGAACCCGTCCATATCCAACCTCTCACACATCCGCATTGGAGCATCTGTGGCTCTTCTCTGCACATGTCTGAACCATCTCAACCTCGCTTCCCACACATTATTCTCCTCCGAGGTCACTCCCACTTTATCTCGGATATCATCATTTCTAATTTTATCTCTTCTTGTATGCCCACACATCCATCTCAACATCCTCATCTCCGCAACATTTATCTTGTGTATGTTCGAAGTCTTGACTGACCAATACTCCGCCACATACAACATAGTCGGTATAGCCACCACCCTATAGAACCTGTCTTTAAGTTTTTGTGGCATCTTTTTATCGCACAAGACTCCAGATGCGATCCTTCATTTCATTCACCCTGCCCCAATACGATGTTTGACATCGTCATCAATCTCTATATTCCCTTGGATAATATTCCTTAGATACTTGAAGCTTCCTTTCTTTGGAATAACCCGAGTACCAAGCCTTACCACCACGCCTGTCTCGGGATCTCTTCCGTTGCTGAACTTTCACTCCAAGTAATCTGTCTTGGTCTTACTCAACCTGAACCCTTTTAACTTCAGAGTCTGTCTCCAAACCTCCAGTTTGGCGTTCACTCCGTTGCGAGTCTCATCAATCATGATTATGTCATCTGCGAATAACATACACCATGGTACATCCCCTTGAATTTATCACGTCATTCCGTCCATCACCAGGGCAAATAGGAATGGGCTAAGAGTTGATCCCTGGTACAACCCCATCATCACTGGGAAATGCTCTGAGTCTCCTCCTATTGTATGTACCCTAGTCTTGGATCCATCATACATATCCTTGATCGCCCTAGTGCACGCCACATGTACAAATCTAACCTCTAAACATCTCCATAGAACCTCCATAGGGACTTTGTCGTATGCCTTTTCGAAGTCGATGATAACTATATGTAAATCATTCTTCCTCTTCCTATACTGCTCCACCAACCTTCTAATAAGATGAATGATTTTGGTAGTCGAACACCCCGACATGAATTCAAAATGATTCTTGGAAATAGAAATGTCTCTCCTCACCCTAATCTCCACGATACTTTTTCAAAATTTTATGTGTTATTATACTATTTTACTACATTATTAATTAAAATTTTGAATATCCATGGTACTTATACCTCATGTCTCGGGGCTTATGTCTCGCCCAATGCTAAGTAAAACGCTTCGCCTCACGCCCCCGTCTTTTACAACATTGATGTGAAGTAAGAATCATGAATAAAATATTGCATAAAATTTGTAAAAAATATTCTACGTTGTTAAGTGTGTAAACTATTTCCCATCCGAGTAATCAATAATGCAAAATATCTAAAATTTAAAGAAAGCAAAACACCAATATATGAAATAAGTTTATTTAAAGAGTATTTACTTTGAGCAAAATATGTAGTATAGACTCTAGAGGGGGAGAGCTTATTGTATAAAATACAAAATATCCTGTCAATTCATCTGCATATAAGTGATTTTTTTTCCAATCCAACAATATTGGGCTATCTCAAGTTTATACATTATTTGTGCCGAATGTCGTTTAAAGGCAATTTTCTTTAATTTTTGCCCTTTAAATTTGAAGTTTTTAATTTTTGACCTTCGATAAAAATTCACGGATTTTAGATTCGAACCCATGCTCAAACAAAATTTTTAATAAAATTCACAAGACAGAGGTTTGTAGCGAAATTAGGCATCTCAAATAGGCATAATTACTACACAACCTCTGCCTTGCGAAATGTTTTTTAATTTCTACTTGAGCAGGGGTTTGAAACGAGTTATTAGGCGAAGGAAAAAATTAAAATTTGGTAGGCAAAAATTAAAGAACGCCCCGAAATAAGGGCATTTGTGTGAATTCCAACTTTATAACTAGGGATGACAATAGGGCGTGTTAGAGCGGGACAAGTTTTGACCTGCTAAGATTTTGACCCGCCATGTCCCGTTTAGCTTTATCCAAAAAAAGTATCCTACCATGCTCTGCTTTGTTCTGCTCCGCTAAACTCTGCCATGTCCCATTTATGTTATCTTTTATTTTTTTCTTTATTTTCAGTTTTCAACATATCTATTTGTGTAGTTCATTTTTCTTTTTAAATTTCAAATTGTCTCAAATTTCCGTTGTATTGGGTGAAGAGGAGAGAATTTTAAGGTTGAAAAATGGGGCCTTTTGCATTAGCTTTGGATACAAAGAATTCTTCTGCTCCAGGTATCATGTTTAACTGAACATTGTAAAATTTGCTAATATGTGCTGCTACATGTTGCTTATGAATTGAAAAAACATACTAGTGATATATTTTTTTTTGTTTTGACATGTCCTGCTCCGGCCCGTTTAAGTACTCTCCTGCCATGCACTGTTAAGCTCCTAACCTGCCCCGCGCTGTTAAGCTCCTAACCTGCTTCGTCCTGCGCTATTAAGCTCCTAATCTGCCCCGCCCTGCTTTTGCCCTGCCCCATTCACACCCCTATTTATATCCGTTTTAGCTGAAAGTGCAATTGGGTTTGGACTCACCACTAATAATTATATCTCATAGCTAAAGTTTAAGAGATATTTACTTATAATAACTATTGTTTAAATAAATTACAAATATAATTATAATGTGTATTTGAATTATATATCATATCTACGTTGTATATCTAATATAAAATACTCTACTTTTATTAATTTTATTCTTGACTAGGGCTAATCTTTTCTCCTTCCGCCGCCGTTGGCCACCACAAATGTGCCAGAGCTCCGGTGAGCAGGCCAGCGACGACCACCGTTATCGTTCTGGCGTTCGTCGTTCTCCGGTGGTAGTCGATCTTCGTCGTTCTCTAGTCGTCATCGATCTGGCCGGTTCAAATCTGGCTGATCGTCGTCGATGGAACAGTTGGCCGTGGTGGAACAGTTCTCCTCCGTCAGATCTGTCCGGTCATTGTTATTCTCCTCCGTCAGATTCCGTTCGCTGTGGTGGAGCGATTGGGTCAGTCGTCGTTGATGGAACAGTTGTCACCCTCTTTCACGCCAAGCTTGAGCAAAGATTTATCCACACCGCAAGCCTTCAAAACGTGTTGAAAATTTGTGTGAATCCATATATCTGCCACAGAGAACAAGATTCCTTTTTAATGGAACTCAATGTAATTTTGATAAGCTCAAGTATATCCAACAAAACTTGATATAAAACATGTGCCTTGAAGCAAGGAAATGGACGGCTCAGATCTGAGCTTCGTCGGAGTTCAATGTCATTTACCGGCGTGCCGGCTCAGATCTGAGCTTATTTATTTTTTGTATTTCAAATCAAAGTGTATTTTATTTTTTTGTATCTCAAATAGTGGTGTATTTTATTTTTTGTATTTTTATTTGAGTGTATTTGTTAATTTTTTTGTGTGTAAAATTCAGTATTTTTGTGGTATATTTTATTTTTTATATTCAGTATTTGAGTGTATTCATTAAATTTTTTGTGTAGAACTCAATGTTTATTTATTTATTTTTTGCTTGTATTTTGAAGGAGATTTTTTTAATACAAACAAATAAAGTGAATTTGAATATAAATAAAGTGAATTTGAATACAACTGAGTATTTTTTATATTTTTTTACATTTATGATTTTTGAATAAAATCAATTTAAATATAATAACAGTAGCTATAAATGAATAATTGTAACTACAAAATGTAATTATCAAAAGTATAACTACGCCTAAAAAAATCTTTAAAGTGTAGTTATTTGTGTAATTTTTTTTTTTTTTGTGAAAGGCATGGCCATTCTTCTTTCGAGTCAAGTGCAGTACCCTGACGATCGACGATAGCATGCAACCACGTCGGTAGCTTAACCACACTTGACAATGGCCAGGGTGGTGCGCCCCAAGCGAGGCAGGGCATTCTGCGAAATTTGACTTGTCAGCAAACTCTCCCACGGATCATGACTCTTTGTATAAGCCCACCATAGCGAAGTGCCAGATATGGGCTTTCTGATATTTTTAGCACACATTATTTCCATGGATGAGGTTGCAGAATGGGGTTAAAATTCACAAATAGTCACTTCTCAGCCATATAATTCACAAATGGTAGTAATATTTTATTATCTAACGTGGCAATTAAGCATGAGAATTTTAATCAATTATTGTTTAAATACATGGGAATGGGAGTGAGATGGGATGTGTTTGATGATGAAGAATGTAATATCACTTACAAAATTTGTTTTTCCTACTTACCTCATAAAGTCATTTTTTTTAATTTTTAACGAATTTATTTTACTAGATAAAATATATTTTACAAATTTTGACCAATCAAATATGAAATAATTAAAATTATATTTTTTGATAAATATTTTCTTTGGTAGCAAAAACATCCTCAAACACATCCTTCAAAGACATCGCCATCAAATTGGCCACTAATGCTTAGCTAAAACGAAGTAACGAACGATAAGGGCACGTTTGGTACACTTTATTAAACCTGTATTAGACGACAAAAAGTTAATACGTTTGGTGGGCGTTTTCGCACGTAAATAAGTCTGATTCAATCGCCATTTTTGAGACTCATCTAGCAGGTGGATCTCCCCTAAACTGTACTAAAAATAAAAATAAAATAAAAAAATATATTCCATTATATATTAATACTCTAATACCGTTCATTATATATTAATACAGTCCAGTCCATTGTAATACAGACCAGTCCAATGAAATTAGTATAGTCCAGTGTGACGTACCAAATGAGCACTAAAGAGAGTTAAAAGCGAAAAGAGAAACAAAGGTGATGCGTAATTGGACCATGAAATTTGGGGCACATCTTAGAACTTGGGCTAAAATGTATGCACATGGCAAGAGTAAAGGACTAGAGGACCACCAACATTTTAAGGCCTGGGTATTTTCAGCAATCATATCAAGCAGATTATGTGTGTACTTTTCATATTTAACAGAACAACACGAAGGCAAAATAACTTTGTAGGATAGTGAAGGGAGCTAGCCCTGCTTCAGTGTTTGCTAACAGCTTCTGTGCCTAATCCCTTTGAGAAGAGGAGACCCGCTTGAACTCGCTACTGGCGCATTGTCAGGTTTCGAAGCATTATTCAAAGACAGGTAACCGAAGTCCTCATATATCGTTATCGCGGATTCTCGCAGTTAAGGAAGACGAAGCAACTAGTTTACGTCCTGTTAGGAATCTCATAAAAGGTCGAGCACAAAATGATATTCCCCAAATCTCTTAGTTACGGCCTAAAAATCTTCTTCTTCTATCTTGAAAAAGGTGACACATTTGTTTTTGGGGTAGGCCGGAGAAGAACATGAAGACATAGAAAGAGTCGAAGTTGCAAGAAGACATAGATAGTTCAGATTTGAGTGGTACCAATTTACCATGATGTTGCAATTTCGATGTGCAACATTTAAGTGAAAGATTCAAATACAACAATAGTTACTATATTTATGCTCCAAATAATATATGAATAGTCACTAGCCATGTTCTTTATTTAAATTCATCTTCGATAAATATTATACATAATAAAAATAATCTTCATATTTAATTTTCTATTGACATAAGAATTTCTGATAAGGCTAAAAGACTTCTACCAAGCCTAGGAAATAAAGTAAGTGTATTACAATTACTATGATATATTAACAATTAATTGGTATCGCAAGAATAAATAATTTTCTTCCGTTATATCACATCTTTCGATAAATTTGTATTGGTATAGGTCTTTCAATATAACTTTTTTCAAGCATTATAGTTTCACACCTACAGACAAGTGTATCTAGATAGGATAAGCTCATTTTTAATCTTGTCTAATTTTGTATCACTACATATTCATCTCAGTAACTATGATATGTGGCATTCATCTTGTGGTGTGAATGACTTTAGCACCCCAACATTCACTCACATACAGGGCCGCCTCAAACATTTTGGGGGCTCTGTTCTAATTCGTAAAAATGGGCTCTTAATTGGGCTAAGACCTACGAATTATGGACATTTACAGTAAATTCTGGCTAATACTCCTTAATAAAAATGAAAAAAGGAGCTCTAAATTTTTCTGTTTTTCGGGGAGCCCTGTGCGGTAACACACCTCGCACGAATCCAAAAACGGCACTACTCACATATATCATTCCCCAACATTCACTCACATATATCATTCTTGGTCTTATAATTGTTATATACTCCTATCATTCTTGGAGTATAACTTACATTACACTTCAATAGACATCCTCCTATCATATAACACCATCGGTAGGTCTTCTCCATTTCAACCATCCTATTTTGATTTTATGCATAACATCATCATATATCATTCTATTTTGTGGAACTACGATGATAGATATTTGAATTGTTTGCATTTAAAATTTTAAACATTACAATCACATCTAATCTTACCTCAAAATTCATTCTTTTAATACTAATTAAACTCACCGTGCATATATCCAGTCTTACTTCTACTTATTCTAAAACTATTAATCTCTAGAGTATTTCTCCATATTTCAAGTTTTTAGGTAACAACTTTGTAGGTTTCGTCAATTATCATATAACATCAGCAAAAAATGTATATCATAAAATTTTATCTTGCATTGTGTCGGTTAACTTATAATCCATAACTAAGGTAAACAAGTGCGAATTCAATATTGATTCCTGATTTAAGTCCATGGTTATGAAAAACTTGTCTATATCTATTATTCTCACACTAGTAACGCCAAGTAAAAGATTCAAATCTAACCCAGAAAAAACTCCTCTGTTTATATGCTCATTTATTTCCCCAAGAACTAAAAGTAATTGAAAAAATAGTCATTCAAACCTGTCAAGGATGGAAATTTTCATTGCAACTGTAGTACTCTGATGATTACATAGATTTTGATAATTAAAATAGGAAAGAATGCATATCTTGTCACCGAGTTTGGTAATTTAAGTATGTTAGGTCATATTCTTCGCGTGATGTGCATGAATGACTAGGGTTTGAGAACAGAGCAATTGATACACCTACAAGGTCTTACCCCAGGAGAGAGCAAATTGCTTCCATCAGGGTTCGAATTCACTCTGCAAGCCTCCAGCTGAATTTTAAGTTTTCATCATTTGCCATTCAGTTATGGCCCGGGGACTTCCTTTACCTCTTATCACAGTATTATGTATCATTGTCATAGAATCAGAAGTATGTTTTGCTAAATAAACCAGTTAGACTTATATGACATTTGCCACTCCCAACAGTAGTGAAAATAACATTTTATGGCACCTTTAATTGGAGAAACTTTATTAGGCTTTTGGGTAATGAGACTAACTTGGTAGATTTTGTGAGTAAAATGTGTGATAACAAGGAAATGGGAAAGAGAACAACAACAATAAGTTAGAAATTTGGAAACAAATAAAGAAATTGATTTGCTGAGTCGATTGATTTTCCAATCTATCCTTAAGATAATATTGCCCCGTATATTCTTTTTAACGGTGTAATGACAACTTATCTCCTAAGATAAAACATCAATCAAACAAGTGAACAAAGGAGACTTAAGAGTTCGTTTAGGAAGAAAGATCTTTGAGTGTATGAATATTGCTAGAGATGAAGACAATTTTTTGAAATTGTTAAGTGTTGAGTGTGTTCTTGAAATGAGTCAAAGGCATCATTTTATAGTGTTGAGAAGATGACCATCCGATTAGCCAAGTAATGGCTTTGAATGACCATCTAATGACCTTGAATATGAAGTTATAATTCAGCCAAATAATGGCTGAATTCTTTTGGAAAGTAATGGAGGTTTAATGCCTCAAAATCAACTCAAGAGTCATGTATTTTCGTCTCCCATCGCAGCTTCAGGAAGCCAAGCGCCGCGGCGCTTCATGCCAGTGAATCATTGGAATACAAACGTCATTTAGTGTCGCGGCCCTTCGGGAGGCGCCCCGACGCCTAAATTCCAGTAGCTTGCCTCAATTCCCGTAACCAAAAGCCCGTCGTAGGCGCCGCATCTCAGGGAGGTGGCGCTGGTAGCGCCGCGGCTCTAACAAGACAGCTCCGCGGCCCTTCCGGCTCCGCGGCAATTTAAGACTCGTTTCATCTTTTAACACATTGTACACGTCTTCCTTCATTTACCAACGTAAAATCATTGTCATTTGGCCAATAACCATCTATTATCTTACGTCTCACACAATTCGTATACGTACCAATATCTCTTCCATTAAGGAAATTATGATCTTTGGCACAATATATACACGTGTGTGGAAACAACATTTTCGGCGTGCGAAATCTCAATTGTTCGAGTCATAATTAATATAATTTACTTTATTTCACGTTTAATAAATTTCCAACAGATTTTAAGAACACTTATATTGGTTTTGATATTTTTTTTTGTCATAATGTCGTAAATAAAACGCCCTATTAATTGTTTTACAAACACATTGAAGTAGTAGTATTATCTGCGACATTTTCACATTTTCTTCTTAAATAAAAGAACTGATTAAAAAGCATTCAGTTGAACTTTTCAAACTCACTTTTCTTTGCTAATTGTTACTCCATACAATGCATGAAATTGGTGTCTACTTCCATCATATAATGCATACAATTTCGCCCCCCCAATTTACCACCATTTATCTACCAAGTAGTAAGTACCACATAACTTTTCTATTTGAGGGCATCTAAATTGACATAAGTGCCCTCAAATAAAAACCCATATTAACAATGTGATCATCCAAATTTTCCTCTTAAGTATTTTTTTTAATTGCTAATAGCTGGAGTAGTAGTACCCATCTGAATCTGGCCGTTATCGTTATTGTTTTTCTCCGTCTTGTTCATTTCTTTCAGCTCTCTCGCCGTCTTTCTCCACTTCCAGAAAGTTCCAAACAATGCTTCCATTTCTTCTAAAGTCCTCCCTTGAGTTTCAGGCATCAATGTAAAGAAAAACACCCACGCCAACGCCGCTAATCCGGCATATAAAAAGAATGCCCCTCCAATAGTTATCCCGTCTGACAGGGACAAAAACGTCATTGACACTACTCCACTTGTTACCCTATTCGTTGCTACACCTATACTGCAACCAGTTGCTCTCAACCTTAACGGAAATATCTCCGAACTATAAACCCACGTTATGGGACCCATCCCAATTGAAAAAAGCGCCACGTAAGCTAACACCATTGTTATACAAAGTGCTATTGCCCAAACTAATTTTTGATCTGATTGGTCGATGATTGTAAGGCCGGTAGCGAGGAGCATTAATGACAACACCATTCCGGCGACACTGGTTAAGAGTAACGGACGGCGACCGGATTTGTCGAGCATGAATGTGGCTACTAGAATGAACACTGTTTTGACGAATCCAACGGCGACGGTGCAGAGCAACTTGTCGTGATCGGAACTGATCCCGGCTTTTGCAAAAATCCTCGGGCTGTACAAAACGACGGCGTCGATTCCACTTGCTTGTTGAAAAAAATGGATTCCGACGCCAGTGATTAGAATGTGTCGGATGGCCGGCGTAGGGGAGAAGATCAATTCCTTCCATACGCTGTTACCTTTGGGGCGCTTTGGTACCTGTTAGAAAAATAATTCAAAGTCGTAGAAATCAAAATTGGTTAGATATATAGTTAAATTTACATAGGAATATGTTTTCGTATTTTGAGTTAAAATTGTACAATTATAAACAAAGATGTTAATAGCTATTATTATAAAGTGAAAATTGTAGAGAACATTTAGATATTTATAGAGTTTATGAATAAAATATTTGTTTGTACCTCGACGATGTCGTCATTGCAATGTTCCGGTATGCCGGCGGCTTCTTTGATATCGGCAAGTCTCAACTGAGCTTCTTCTAAGGAATCCGATGTTTTGTTTAAAACTAGTTTTGCATCGCCGAGTCGACCCTGCATCACGAGCCAACGTGGGGATTCGGGCATTGCGAGAACACTTACGGCTAAGAATACTGATGGCACTGCTCCGATTCCAAGCATGAATCGCCAACTCAAGTGAGTTGGAAATTTTGAAAACGCAACGTTAGATACATATCCCAACAATATACCTGTCATTAACAAATTTAACTACGAGATTAATACATTAGAATATATTAAAATAAAGTAAATGCCTGGTAAAATATGTAAAATACACGCATAATGTTAATTTTTTTTGGCAACAGTATATGTAAGTTAAATCTGTTCAAACAAGCAGTCACGTCCAGAATTAAGAGAAAATCCAATATGGTTGAAGTTTACTCATCATTTTAGGTGTTGAATAAAATGACATAGGTATCTAATTTGTTAATAGAAATATTTCCTTGACTAATCTTAAAAGGGAACAATTTTATTCATTGAATATTTAATTTTTACTATCTGCGTGTCCACATTGCTTTAATTTCGAGTTTGAGTCTAACCGTTTTTTATACTTTATTTTGTTTTGCCTGATTATGTTTTGTCTTGAGCTGAGAGTCTTACGGAAACAACCGTTCTACCTATCAAGGTGGATGTGAGATTTGTGTACATTTTACTCTCTCCAGACTTCACATTGTGAAATTTCACTGGTATGTTGTTGTTGTTATAAAATGTCTACTGTCACCTCAACTTAGACTACTTACATTAACTTGTCATAAATATATCATGATGTCTTTGTGTTACCAACTAGGACTTTATTAGATCAACCAAGAATTCTAAATAGAAGAAATATCTCCCAAGTCTTAGCATAAAGAGATTAAACATTTACTAAATAGATCATTTTCACACTATGAAATTATTTTAAAGGAAATTTATAGTAGTAAATTTGAGTTGGCTATGAGACGTAATCAATTAAATTACAACAGACTAAAGTACAAATCATTTTTAGTATATATAATTCGAATCCACACCAAAATATTGGAATATGAAAGCTGGTCTTTGTCTTGCCTTCTGGGATTCTGCTGTCAAATTATGTAGGAGTATTTTTTTCTCTCTTTCGTATCAATAATGATACGTATGACATGTTGTTGTTTGTCATTATTGTTGGACAGGCTCGTGCCATCACGAATGAAAACGACAATTTCAACGTTGAACTCAAAGTCCCACAATGTAGTTATTTAATTACAAGAGTTTAAATTATATATATATATTATTATTATTATGTTATATTTATTTATTTATCATAGCTGTTAATTTATTATATTTTTAAAATTATAAATTTTAATTTATTTTTTAACGTCTATCTATAAATATCTTTTGAATAGCTCGAGTGCTATGTATAACTTAAAACACATTTAACCGTTAATTAAACGACCGCATACCTATATTGATGAATACTTCCGGGAAGGAAGTGAGGAACCCACGAGAAGACGCCGGTGAGACTTCGGCTGTGTAAACAGGAGCAACCATGAGAGCATACCCCACTCCAACTCCGGCGACGAACCGACCCACCATGAGAAAGGCGTAATTTGTAGCAAAGCCCATCAAAAGAGCTCCGGAAAAGAAGATTGCGGCGGCCACCACCATAGTGTACCGGCGACCAATCAGGTCGGAGGTCCGGCCGGCTGCAGCAGAACCAAAGAGAGAGTAGACATTGAGGATTCCCACTAGAATCTCCACTTGCAACTCGGTGATACGGAGGTCTTTCTGAATATAGATGATTGCTCCACTCATCACTCCAATATCTGCATGGACCAAACAATTACATATCCATAAATAATATATTAGTAGGTTCTTAGATCAAGATAATATTGTTCTTGGATAAGAATGAGATTCATGATTTAAACCCAATGAATATAACCATTCAGGTTTTTAGCTTGGAATTCATTATATTTATGAAATTATGAATTAATAATTTAATATTTATTAAAATTACAATGATTTCATTAAATATGGAGTTTATGTATTCATATATGTTTCGTGTCAAAAATTGTATCGGCCTTTAAAGCCATAAATGGAGGCGCTTGAAATGTTTGTTTTCACGTGAGTGAAGCCTATCTCTTCATATTTTTTATACTCATAATATATATAACTAAACTCTTTCTTCTTATATATTTACCGAACAATTGTATTTCGCAAAAATATCTCAATGTTTTCACATATATTTATATACTACTGCACTAAGAGAAACGAAGAAATGGGTCAAAGAAGCATATTATGCATCTTTATTACAAAATGGATAATTAATGAAATTATTATGAATCATGTTATAGGACAAGTGTAAGAAGGGAGAAAGACTGTTACCATAACCAAGCAAGATGGATGCCAAAGAAGCTAAAAAGGAACAAGCAATTGCATATTTGTTTGTTTTTGGTTTCTTTGGTTGATCAAAATCTTGAATACTAGCTATCTTGGGTACTAATTGGCCATTATTACTGGTTAGTTTCTCGTCAGCCATGATTGGGAGAAAAATAGCTAGAGAGAAGGTATTATAGAGAGAGTCACACAAGGGTGTATGGTCTTCATCTTGTGTTTATCACACAGCATTTATATAGAAAAGGGGGCCCTAATTTTGACCCAATATACAATAAATTATTGATCTTTTGGGGTCCATGTTTAATTTTGCTCAATGAAACTTTACTTGCACTATCACAAATCGCTTCAAAGGGGCAGCAGCGCGACTAAAAAATGCCCTGTTAGTTAGTACCAAAAAGAGCGATATATAGTCACTCTTTTTAATTTTATCAATTAGGGCGACAATTATACATTCACCCTCGTTGAATCAATCCAAACTCAAATAGGGTGACTTAATATCACTCGCCCTCATTGAATCAAACTCAAATAGGGCGACCTAATACCACTCGCTCTCATTGAGTCAAACTCAAATTGCAGATATGGCGATGTTATCCCAGTCGCCCTATTTGATTCCAACTCAAATCTCAAATAGGGCGACATCTTATTCCAACTCAAATATCAAATAGGGCGACATCTTCCCAGTCGCCCTATTTGATTACAACACAAATCTCAAATAGGGCGACATCTTCCCAGTCGCCTTATTTGATTACAACACAAATTTCAAATAAGGTGACATCTTTCCTTAGCCTCTTGAGTCTCATGATATATATATATATATATATATATATATATATATATATATATATATATATATATAAGTATAATATTCAATATAATGTACAATATATTTTTTTTTGGTAAAAGTGGTTCGAATACGTCTCGAGCTTTGTTGTTGCTCTTCAATTGAATACGTATAGATACAGTGTCTTTTATACCTGCAATTTTAGAATTATATATTAACATATAATATTTTTTGTATGCTCCACAAATGCCCAATTGGTACTACCTTTAGAATTGAAGATGAGTTTAACTAATATTCCACCGTAAAAAATCTTGTATGAAAATAAGTGTAAAAAATAGGCATCTATACTACAATATCCAACGAATTGTATTGCAACACATAATTAACTTGAATTAATCTATACTAATATAAATAATAGCAATAATATTAATATTGTTACACCTCGTAAGTTAAAACGATAATTAAGAACGTCATTAAGGAATTAAGATCCGAATATTGGATATAAAGTATATTTATATATGCTAATCCGGAAGTTAGTATACGAAGGATGTGTTTCCGCAGAAAATTTTGGTTACAACAAGTGTGACGTTGGAAATTAGTAATGAAAGTTGTATATTTTTGTTATGGATTAGTGTTATATTATAAGAATTACGATATGGAAAATACGATACCTTATGAAATTCTCGGGAATTAAAAGGAGTGGGATTAAGATTTAATAAGTGGGGGACTTGGACCAATGTGTAATAAAAGAAATTTCAGATTTTTATTAAATCTAACTAATATCTATTCTCCTCACTATGTTTCAATTCAAAGAAAACCTCATCTTCCTCACTCCCTCTTCCCCCCCATCGATTTACCTCCTCCCTTTAAAACCAACCAAAATACACCCATTTTCATAGCAATTGAAGATTTTCATTCCTCTTCCTAGATTAAATTACTTAGCATCAAAACTAGAAGCCTAAAATTGGACAAAACAGTGGCAAAAACTGTCCACTGCTGGCCGAAAATTATTGCTCCAAAATTCAAGATTTTAAGGTGAAATTTTGGAAGAAAAACATGCTAGGAAGATGGATTAAACCTATGTAATGCATGCATGTCATTTGGAGTTGAAGAAGTGAACAAAAAAGGGAGAAGAATAACAAAAACAGTGGGTAAAATCGGACTGGGCAGTGGGCGATCGTGGGGGACTGTTTTTGGCTAAACAATTAGGTAAAAATTCTTATTTTCATTAAGTAATTGGAGGATTTAATAATGTGGTAGTTTAAGGATAAACTCTTGATGGAAAGAACTTAGAATTTGAGATTGCATGTGATTGTTATGATGTTGTAATTACTAATTTTTGGGGACTAATTTTATGTACGTTGAATTCGATTATGTTATTGCTATTATCGTCACTAATCGCATGTTGAAATTGAAGAGAAATATTGATAATTAAAGATGTATTTGGTTATATGAAGGTGTTGAAACATGAAATTGGAGTTTAGAAAGTTATGAAAAGAATTATGGAATTTTGGTTGTTGTGGCCGAGACCCTCCCAAATCGTGCGAATTATTGGATAATGTCGCGTCGAGTTAGGGGCTGATTTTTGTGGAGTTAAAGTGTTAGAACTGCTACGCAACTCGCCTTTACTATAAGGAAAACGGAGCTCCAAAGCTGCTTGAACTTTACTATTCTATTAGAACAGCGTAGCCAATATACTTGTTGGAAGGAAAGGTGTTTTAGCGGCTCGAGCGAAGAAAAGAGAGGCGTGAAAAGCTATTTACAGCTACGCCACTTAAGTAATATCGTTAAGAATTATGTTGTGGTAATTGCTAATACATATCTTAAAGAATTAAAGAGTAAAAAGGGATGTTAGGTTGCTATTATAGGACTCGAACTCTGGTTGTTGTCGCTAGAGTTGATGGGCTGTTTTAAGGTTATTCTAATATGGATTAACATGAGAAATAGGTGTAGTAATCACCTGGATTGTTGTAGTTGTGATATTGCATAAATATAAAATATAAGGAATGCGTTATGATGACGTAAATAGAATATCTGAGATTATTGTGGTTATATTCTTAAGTTATGACTTGTTGTTGGTATTGTTGGCTTGGTTTGGAAATTGTGTTGTGCTTATAAACAGAGGAAGTGCTGCCCGAATTTTTATAGAATAAGAGAGTTGACTTTCAATATAACTTACGTTAGAAATTATAGAGTTGACAGGACATATTGTTATTATTATAGGTCAAGGTGCTAGTCGAGGCGATTATTAGATTATCGAGTTGATATAGACGACGAGGTATGTGAAACTCTTCCTTCTTTCGTTTGGCACGATTTAATGAAAGTACGGCGGACGTACATGATGTATACACTGTTTAATTTCTAAAGATGTTAGTTATGAGAAGTGCCATGATTTTTCAGTAAAGAGTTTATTATAATGATTTTATTGAGAGTCAAATGATGATTTTTAATTGCATATGGTTGCTCATGATATCTACTCGTGGCAAGTGTTATTACTATTCCACTTCTCCGAGTCCCGGGCCGCCTTATGTTCGTGCACAGCCTTGCATTGTTCACCGAGTCCCTCACTAGATGGCCGGCTTACGTAGGATGCATGCATAGATGAGATGATGACTTCACCGAGTCCCAGTATGGGCCGGATTATGATATTATTCCACCGAGTCTCGCACTAGAGGCCCAAATTACGTTATTTGTATATATATATATGATGATCATATGGACAGTGTTACGCCCCGTAATACCAGGGCTACTAATTGAGAACGTGATTAAGGATTTAAGATTTGAATTTTGAAAGGAAAGAATTATTACATATTTTAAAGATAATTTTGAAAAAATGTGACGACGGAAAAATTATTAACTCAGAGTTTAATACTCCTAATTGGATTTATGGACTTAGTATTGGATTATGAAGTATCGAAATTGATAATATGAAATTTTGTGGGGACCTTCGAGAAATTAGATATTTTGGCCAAGTGTTGGATTATCTTTGTGAAGAGAATTATGGGCGAATAAGAGGGTGACATGTGTCCCTCCCCACTTGTGTAGAAAAGCTCTAATTATATATATGTATATG
The DNA here is from genome assembly GCA_029844215.1 of Przewalskia tangutica. Classification (NCBI taxonomy): domain Eukaryota; kingdom Viridiplantae; phylum Streptophyta; class Magnoliopsida; order Solanales; family Solanaceae; genus Przewalskia; species Przewalskia tangutica. The sequence continues at coordinate 3,850,391 of CM056721.1, forward strand.
TATAGTAAGATTTGAGATTAGTGTGGATTAATTAAGTCTTGGTAGTGTGAAGTGTGGCCATCGAAAATGTGGTGAATTATGGCTAAGTGAGGAGATGTTTTATTATGAAGACAAGTGGACAAGTGGACAAGAGGGACCCCCATCCACTTGGCTTGTGCACACATTATTAGACCAAGTCTTGAAGACTTATCTCACAAAATATCTTCATCCAAACCCTCTTCTCTCTTCCTTAGCTTTATGATTTAGAAATTCATAGCCATGAAGAACAAGAGTTACTTCTTTTACAAGATTAAGCTCCTAAACCAAGTGCTAAGCCTAGATAATACTCCACTTTGGAGAATCTTGGGTTGGCCGAAAATGGTGATGGAAAACCTAGCTTGTTCGTCGACTCTTTGGAAGTAAAATGTGAAGGAAAGTTGGTTATAAGCTTGTAGAGGATACATATGTGTGATTGGAACTTGAAGAAGTGGAGCGAAACGAAAACAACGGACCAAAACTTAACGGAATGTTTTGGGCATTTTTGGGCTAAGATAAAAGGTAAAATTCTTCCTTCTCTTGAAGTGATTGGATATTACATGTTGTTATAATGTATATATTGGCTTGTGCTAAAAAAATGAAGAATAAAAGGTGTTTGGATAATTTTTGGGTGTCTTGGTCGAGAACTAAACAATTTTTGGTGTTGTTGGATTTCGTTGGTTATTGTCGTTGTTAACGTCACCTATTGCATGTTGTAATGAAGTAATATTGTTGTTGATAAGTTGATGAGACTTGTATAAAAGTATTGGAACCTGAATTGGAATAAAATGGATTAAGGAACGAGTTATCGGGGTTGTAGTTGTTGTGGCCGAGAAACTGTCCAAAACTGTTAGACGTTGTTATGTCGTTTAGTGTACTGTTTTGAGGTATTAAATGCTGGAAATTTAGTTGTTGTTATGGATGTTTAAGTGTAGTAGTTGCTAATGAAAGTCCTAAGGGAATAAGGGTGTGGAAAGGCGTAAAAATGTCTCACATTTTACCCTCGTTATGGTTGGATTGTGGACTATTTTTATGAGCTGAATTATGGACTGTTTTATATAAGTTAAGGGGCTGAATTTTGCACGTAAGGTAGACGTGTGATCCCCTTTGGTTGCTGATTTGATTGTGCCTTAAACGGGGCTTGTTAGTTGTTGAATTTGGGCATTGAAAAATGTGGAAAAGTACGTAGAAACAGGGGAAGTGCTGCCCAATATTCCGTAGAATAAGAGACCCTTTACTTGGTATTATTCTACGTTAGAAAGCTTGGAATTGATAGAAGTTCTATTGACATTTTAGGTTGAAGTACTATGGGTGGCATATTCGACTTAGCGTGTGGATTAAGCCGAAGAGGTATGTGGAACTCTTCCTATCTTTCTTTGAGCATGAACCTTAAAAAATGTGTGTACGGTGTACGTACTTATTTTAAATGAAATCGGATTCTTTGTAGTATATGAAAGAATTGATGTTACTTGATTTTAAGAGTATGAGTTACTTGGTTTTGAAAGTATAAGTATTTGGTTTTAAAAGTATATGTTACTTGGTTTTGAAAGTATAAGTTGCTTGATTTTATAAGTGGAAATAACTTTATTTTAAAGAGAAGAAGTTACTTGATTTTAAAGAGAAGAAGTACTTGATTTTGAAAGAAGAAGTAACTTGATTTAAAAGTATAAGTTACTTGATTGATTTAAAGAGAAGAAGTAACTTGATTTAAAGGTATGAGTTATTTGAGTTTAAAAGTGTAAGTAACTTGATTTTAAAAGTGAAAGTGTCTTTGCTAGTATCTCGAGATTGAGTCTTCAAATATAATTGTTTTTGGTAAAATGATTTTACGTCCAAAGTGAGATTCCCGATGAGACTTCTGATTAATCAGGCTCCAACAGGACGCCGAGTGGGAAATTTTTAAAAAAACAAGCTCATTACATATTGTATGTTTTTGTGATGCCGACATCTAATTTATGGTCGGTATACACTTAACCACGTCATCACGATACCCTAGTTTGTAACAATTCATGACTAATTATCTTCTGGTACTACCATATATGGAGCATCAAAGGAATTAGGAACAATTAAAATATCTAAAATTTGGTGTATTTGCACTGATTAGTGATTATTGTAGGATCGCTGTGGCTACGGATAAGCAAATAAAAGTAGGAAAAATAAAGATTCGAAAGTTGACAAGCTAAATAATTTCTTATGTTGCCTTTAGTGTTCTGTCAACACTTGAGGCAACACCCGATAAAACAATAATAAACTTTGAATAGTAAATGAAATGGAAAAGTATAAGACACAAGATTTATATTTTCAAGAATATATATTAATATAATCTTTGATGGTCAATGACCGAAATATTGTATATATTATATAAAATTACAAATGAATTTCTTTTTACAATTTGTAGAAATAAAATAAAAAGAAATTACAAAAAATGAAGTTATAGATGACTTTAACATAAAGACAAAACATCTATAAAGAAACTGTTAGAATATATATTATTAATTACTATTAATAATATAATTATGTAGAATCTTATGTATATGGTAAATAATATTATGTATTAATGTAGGGGATATAATAGTATTAATATAGGAATATATTATGGGATAGTATAAGAGGATTTTAGGGAAGACTTAATCTTCCTATTAATTGTTACTTAGTGTATATATTATTACCATTTGTGATGAATAAAGTTTAAGGAAAACATTCCATAACTCTTTCATGGTATCAGAGCTCCCCTTTGCTATCATATCTCATGAGAAGCTTCCCCGTCTGAAAGTCATGTACGGAAAAACCAAACGGGTCAAATGACTCAAATCTAACAGAAACCCAATTATCAATAGTAAACTTCCTAACATATATCAAATTTTTTACTAATTTGGGAGCATGCAGGACATTATTTAAAATCAGTGGCGGGTGTGGTGGTGACAGTGTGTTTGACTCATAACTTTTTATTGGAATTGAATGGTCATTTCCGACAATAATACCATTTTCTTTGCTCAAATTAAAATAGGGTGAGAGTGTACCTTGAGATGCCGTCATATGGGACGTTGCCCCGGAGTCCATATACCAATTAGAATCCGGTGGATTGAGTCCAAGAGTGCATACCGCTTCAATAGTCGTAAGATGGGTCGTTGTTGAATGGTTCCCGCTATCGGGCCGGCGAGGCCCAAAATCGCTTGCCGAGATCGACCAAATGACCGGGCTCTGGGTCACATTGTCTTGTTGCCCAAACGTTGAGACGGTTGAAGTCGCCATCGCCATCGGGCTCGCTGGGCTTGCTCGCCCAATTCACATCTGCCGCTGCTCGCGCTTCTCCATCGCCGCCGCGCTACTGGCCGCTGGCCGCCGGGCCTTCCGCTCGCCGCTTCTGCTGTTCTTGCTGCCAGTAGCCACCGCCGGAGTTGGTGTTGCCGTCATTTCCGCCGCCACCGGAATTCCGGTGACCCCCACCTTTATTATTTCCGCGATTTCCACCCTTCTTATTATTATTACCATGTCCTTTTTAACTCTTATTTTGTGAAGAATAGTCAAAATAATTACTTTCATTTGAAGACGTGGCAACCATGGCGGAATTTGTAGTCGTTGAAACCTTCTTAATCAAACCCGACTCTTCAAGAACAAGCATTGATCTTGCTTGATAAAACTTTGGTAAGAGATTACTTTGACGGATTAGTGTCCCCACGCCACTATACGCATCCGTGAGACCGACAACTAGTTGTAAAACTAACCGGTTGTCAGTAACCGGTGAACCTACGTTTCTCAATTGATCTGCCAACACTTTGAGACGTTGACAATAGGTTGAAACGTTAGGGAAGTCTGCCATGACAATGGTTGAAAATTCTTGTTCCAACGCAACAGCACGAGAATTTTGATTATCTTGAAAAATGTCTCTCAAGCGTTCCCATGCCGCCATGGCAGTAGAATCTGGTTCCATTATTGTATGCAACAAATCTGTGGATATTGTTGCATAAATCCAACCAAGAACCGTGGCATCAAGGGTATCCCACAATTCTTTGTCTGCTTCAGATGATTGTTCCGTTGTTGTACCATTTTTCGGTGGAATTATATGATGAAGAACTTTGTGAGCCCTACAACATATTTTGAACAACTCTGCCCATGTTGCATAGTGAACAGTTTCCATCTCTAGTTTGACAGAAATATGTGTTTTGATGTTGGAGATAGTAAGGGCTGAGTGAAACGAAGTTTTTGATTCAGACATGGTTGTGAGTAAGAACAATAATGGAGAAGCGAAAAAAATATGAAAATTTTCGGTCAAGGTAAAACCAGGGAAGAAGATGACCGAATTTTGGAAGGAAACAAGAAAAATATTTGAAGATCTTTTTCTTCCTTATGCTTCTGATACCATGAAAGAGTTATGGAATGTTTTCCTTAAACTTTATTCATCACAAATGGTAATAATATATACACTAAGTAACAATTAATAGGAAGATTAAGTCTTCCCTAAAATCCTCCTATACTATCCCATAATATATTCCTATATTAATACTATTTTATCCCCTACATTAATACATAATATTATTTACAATTTCGTTTATCCTGTCCTCACACCTCTTCACAGAATGGGAAGGCGGAACGCAAAATTAGAACCACAAACAATATTGTGAGAACATCCCTCGCTCATGCTTTTATACCCCCCATTTTTTGGCATCATGCGCTTCAGATGACAACCTACATGTTGAATATCCTTCCCCATAAAAACATGTCTTACCAAGCTCCACTAAAAATACTTTACTTACGAGTGCCCTCATATCATCATTTGAGAGTATTTGGTTGTCTTTGCTACCCTCTATTTCCATCCATCACAATCACAAAACTTCAACCCCGGTCTACTCCATGTGTCTTCTTGGGATACCATACGAATCACCGGGGTTACATGTGTTATGACATTATGTATTAATGTAGGGGATAGAATAGTTTAATATAGGAATATATTATGGGATAGTATAGGAGGGTTTTAGGGAAGACTTAATCTTTCTATTAATTGTTACTTAGTGTATATATTATTACCATTTGTGATGAATAAAGTTTAAGGAAAACATTCCATAACTCTTTCAGATCGCAAATATTTTCACAAAAGGGCTTCCGCTGATCTTATTTGAAGAATTTCGGGATAGTCTTAGCATTCGTCCTCCTACTACGATCATTTGTGAGTCTTAGAATATATATTATTAATTACTATTAATAATATAATTATGTAGAATCTTATGTATATGGTAAATAATATTATGTATTAATGTAGGGGATATAATAATATTAATATAGGAATATATTATGGGATAGTATATGAGGATTTTAGGGAAGACTTAATCTTCCTATTAATTGGTACTTAGTGTATATATTATTACCATTTGTGATGAATAAAGTTTAAGGAAAACATTCCATAACTCTTTCAGAAACATATAACATCTTCATTACAATTGCTTCAACAATGAGCTTAATCTAAATATGGGCAGCAATAGTAATGTGTGACTAAATGTTGTTATACTACTTTTGACAGTGGTGTTTGATCAAGTTCCTGGAGTGAATTCCCGAGAACTCCTTTGGTTGTTCTTTTCTTTGTAATCTGGATACCGACACAATGAAGTTCCTCCTCTATTTATAGTGTGAAACTTCCTTGAAATTCTCACTGGTTGGTTGCGGAAATTGAGAGAAAATAGGCAGCAGCTTGGAGCCTTGGACCGATTCAACCTCCATGAAATCATCAACTATGTTGATTTGGTCTTCACGTTGCTTTCCTTCAAAGCTTGACTTCTTCTTTTCTCATGTTTTAAACATGGCTTCCTGATTAGTTTGTCTGTGTTATTTTTACCTCAGAATAACAATCACTGTTTTGGCTGTAAGAATAGACAAAATCGTTTATAAAAATGTTGTTTGTGATGTTGTCACAATATTGCAGGCAACATTCTTATTTTCATAAGCGATGTTATCCTGAATAATTACTCGTGTTGTCACAACACTCATCCAACATCAATAATTACTATTAAGTTTATAGCCCTCTTAGAAATGTTTATTCAATTAAAAGTTGTCAAATGTAGAAAGATCTAATCAAAACTCTTATTTTTCATAGAAATGATGCAGGGTAAATAGTACCCTATATAAAAACAAAAAGTGAACCCATTGAAAATCAGACAAGATAATACTCATCAATGACGGAGTGAATCTATGAGAACAATGCAAGAATTACTCTGTTTAACAAAAATACACGTCTTAAACGTGGGAACCCAACATTTACTGTTGAATCAAATTTCAAACTAGGATAAAAGAATCTTTAAAGAAAATATAAAAGTTTTTTTCAGCCCGTCTTCTATTTAAAAAGTGATTATATAATTAATACAAGTGGTTGTACTTCCTCTAATCAAACTGACTAAATTGAAACATACATTAAATCAATAAAAAATGTTCCTGAACCAACGAGCCTTTGCACTTCCTTATCAAAGCTGAAAATAATCATATAAAAATGCATAGAGACAAGCTCAAAATAAATCTCGGAGTTCACGATTAATAGATTGTTTGACCAAATTTCTGAAAGGTTAAATGTAATTTTTATCTTAGAGATTGAAAGTGTTCGACCAAAATTTTGATGAACTAATAATGTCTTTGAATAGTAGCAGAAGTTGATTTTGTAGGACAAGATTATAAATATAGAAAATTTCATAAATTTACAAATTATTTATGCCTTATCATTATTCAGAAAGAAAAATGAAAAGAAAAATAAGAAGAAATGTAGTACTATGTTTTATTTTCTCGTTTCCTGGAAGAACCCAAGCAAACAAACAAGAACTATGCATGAGACCTAACCATAAAAAAATAAGTAAATATAAAACAAAAGCAAATGTTTTAAATTTGTTAGGTCTAGGTTAATATGTTTTTAGTTAATGCAACTTGCAGCTAGTACTCTGTTTTTTATGAGATCATGTGAATGGTTTTGGTATATGGTGCAAGTTAATTATTTTCCTTAACGTCAAAATCATTGGTTTTGATAAGGGTAGCATTATAGTGGTAGATTGCATATTCAATTATCATGCCAAATGTGTGGCATTCTATTCAAAGATTATGACATGCAAATTCATATTCGCCAAGCTATAAGACCAGTTCCTTTTTTCAGTAAAAAACAAATACTTCTATAATATAATTAAACTGAGAATATTCTAATTTCTATGCAGGTAGACAAATTTGACAAACATATACTGTTTGCTTTGCCTTTCTCCTAGTAGAAATAAAAATTTTCTTACCAAGAAGTTAGGTGTTGCAAAATCAAATTTAAAGATTGCATTATACAGCTTCACTACTATAATTAGCACATGGGTTTATACTTTATAGTGCTTACAACATCTTAAAATGTGTACTTTTTAAAGAAGTTATGTATTGTGCAATTATAGAGTACTTCATTATCAATTTCTTCATATATAGTAATAATTTAATTTTATTTTATTTTAAATTATTTGATGAAATAATTTATAACTATGCAAATACCTATGATTTATTTAGACAATTAAAAGTCTTTTTTCATTTTAAAATTTCATGCCCAATCAAATATCATCCCATAAACTGTGAATATTTTTTTTTTGGAATTAATTTGACTTATTACAATATCAAATTACTTTGTATCAGACTTAATATGATAACTTAGAGAATAAAATAATAAGTAACCTCTTAAACTGCACTTATAATAATATAAAAATTCTTTACAATGTTTTTTTGTTGTTGACATAAACTCATCCTTGAAATGGTGTGCATGCGCATACATTATATATAGTTATGTACCATAACTAAAGACAAATTAACAAGAATATATATATATATATTTTTTTTGTTGTGAAGGCGAATTGCACCGCTACTCTTTCGAAATACAAGACAGCAGAAACCCCGACCGACGCAATGAGCGCCAAACCACGCCACCATGTAAACCACACTTGGCAGTCCATGTGACAGACTAACCAAGGTTTATGCGAGGATCGAACTCGCGACCATGGCCCCGCGCTTCAAGCATAATTAATCTGGCCATTCTGCGGTAAGAATATATATTTCTAACTCATACATTATGAAGACCATTTAAAATATCTTAGTCACGCAGTTCAATTAATGTTCGGGCTCCAATATTTCTTTTCTTAAATTAAAATACCTGGATTCAGATCATAATAATAACGCATCACTCTGAACTAACATAAATAAATTTTTGATCTAGCTAAATATGAATACTTAACTTCAAAGATTGACAGAAGTTACCAGCTAATCCTAAATGGAGCAACTGGATAGGGGTACAGTTCATTGGATCTCATAAGTTTCAAAATAAAAATGTTCTCCTAGGTATGGCCAAAAATCTCGTTGACTTTTCTCATCTTTCAAGTGACCAATGAAGCTAAGTACTAATTTATACGATATAATTTTATTAGACATAGAGTTTCAAAAATAAGAAATTACTTTTGAATTTTATAGTCTAGGACAACTCAAAGATATTTGTGTGATTATAAATCATTTCGTTAAACGTAAAAGATGTAAAATTAAAATTAAATTGTTGCTAAATAAAAAAATGTATCATTTTTTTTAACGGATTAAAAAGTAAAGTGTGTCATATAAATAAAAATTGAGAGTATTAAATTGGCATAAGTTGCATTTGCCACTAACAATTTCATAAATTCTAAGTAATAGGCAGCATTAGCAGTTTTCGCGGAACACGCAGGTGATGCTTATCCATAGTTTCTTATTTTACGTAAGAGGAATTTTATTATATGACAATTATTATTATTATTATTGGACCTAAGAATACTTAGAAAAATGGCAAAGATACACCATTTTTGTTCCATATACTCATATATAGCGTGATGAGTCAAAATAGATAGTCATGTGAAAAAAACAGACCAATTATCTTTGATATCAAACATAATGTTTCCTCTGTTTTTTTTAATTGTCATATTTTAATTTAGTGTGCCCCTGAAAATATTAATTGAAAAATTATGTGAATATATTATTCTTGTTCCTTTTTTAATTTCAGTTAATTACAACTATTTATCTCACTATAGTAATCTCTCTTCATATTTATTAAAATAAGGATAAAGATAAAATAATTTAATTAAGTCTTTCCTGATAATCTAAAATAACAAATATTTTGAACTATTTTTTTGTAACCATACAACAAATTAAAGGACCGAAAAAGTAAAAAAGTGGCTTATATATATTTACTTAAAAAAGGAAAAAAAAAACTCTACTCTTGGATGTTTAGTCAAATTAATGATTGCGTCACGAAGAAAGAAAAATTGGAAAAAGGGAAGGTGCATTAGACCATCTCCGGTGGGGGACATGGCCTGCTGCAGCGTCCTATTTCAGTCTACGATTGACTGTCAGACATTTTTTTCACCGCTATTTTAATTGCTATTTTTGATCAATAATTTAACCGAATTAAAAAAAATAAAAGCACCAATTTTTTTTCAAGATATATTAAAAGAAACTAAGTTTACTTCATTTGGACACCGAAATATTTTGACTATTTTCTCCAAATTTCTATCTTCTTCCAAATTATTTGCTATTTTTTTTTAATATGAATTCTAATCAAAATTTTAATCTTCCTCCAAATTTTATATTTCCTAACCAACTACAAAATTTCAATATTCAACATCTACAAAATTCTCAAAATATGTCATCCAATTTTCAAATGTCATATATGAGGCCAACTAATTTTGCTATGCAATATCCGTATAATCGAAAATTTTGGAATTTGGAAAAAGTTTGAAACAAACGAAAATTAATTTTCAATTTGTGATTTTAATATTATCAATGTTTGAGTGTGTTTTTGATAAATTGTACGATTAATTTATCTTCATTAATAAAATCATATATTGTTATGTTTTAATATTATAATAATATCTGATAAGTGTCAAAATTAAATAAATATAAGTAATTTATAATTTTATTATTATATGTGTAATAATATGAATGACAAGAATAATATCATATATAAAATAGAAAATGAGATAGAATGAATATATAAAGTGGGGTACATGTATTGATGTGAATGAAAGAGAAAATGAATTATTTTTTGAAATATCTCCCGCTGTAAAGTGTACGTAATAATTGGAAATATTTGATAATGTTTGCGATGAAGGAGATGGTCTTAGATCAATTTGGAAAGTATAAGGTGTATTAGATCAATCAATCAATCATATTATTTAATGATTGAGTCAACACTGATGGGCTTGATATATATTAAGACGAAACAAAGGACCCACACTCATTAGTCAAATATGTAGGAAAGTCCTAATTTACATGCATCGTTAACTATTTTCATTCACATTGGAATTTCTTTTTCATCTATATGTCGACACTATTGTAACAATTCATTAGAGCGAAATGTCAATCAAAAGCCCTCTCTAAATACAGATTAGAGTTTTGCTTTGGAGCCGTGAATCCCGTGATGCTTATTTCGACAACTTATTAATGTGAGCTCTAAGTTTTGACGGAATTGCTGCAAACTGTTAATGCACATGAATGGTGAAACTGGTATATTATTGGTATCGCTAACTGGTATAATATTTTCTTATTCGCTAACAATATTTTTTCCATAATTTCTTCACTTGCTACAAATACAATTAGGATGCGTTTGGTTCGCGCAGGGTGAACGGAATGGAATTCAGTAAGGGAATGAAAATGAATTATCCTGATTGTCCCTACATGTTTGGTTCTGGGTGATCTGGGGTCCAGGTTGGGAAAAGAGAATGGAAATACCTAAAGGGTGGAGGGAATCAATCTAAGGAAAAGTGAATGAAAAATAAAGTAAAGAGAATGAAAAAGTATGTCAAACAAACAACTTAAAAAAGAATCATTTAATTCTCTTTTCTTATTATGCCGAATCAAACGCACCGTTAGTGTTGCAAGTGTATCCAATACTGCGGCCTTTGGTAAGCTATAAGCTTTGAAAAGGCCAGTTGTTATACTTTCCCATCCTTCCTCGCAATTTTTCTTGTATGTATTTCTTATTTAGCTTTAACATGATAGTGATGGCAAATATACAATTCTTCTACTATACTTATTCCTTTGACTTTAAATCTTTTAGAGGGTTGGCCCATGAATTATATTAGGAATGACAATGGGACAGTGCGAATGCAGGCGGGATGGGTGTGAACCTATCAGTGGCGGAGACACTCTAAGCAAGTTTTTTGGAAATTTTTGATCAATACGACGTCGTTTTGATTGAAGCGGTGCGTTTTAATTTTCTTGGATCAATTTTTTTTTTGCTGCACAAAAAAATTTCTGCACCACTAGAATTTGCTTGTTGACTCCGCCACCGAAAGAGAGATCAGTTCAAATTTTACGGGTTAAGACACCTACATCGCACCACTTGCTATCCCTTCCATGAATAACAGAGAAAATAAATTAGAAGAGGAACGGACCATTGGCGGAATTAACAGTGGATGAAACTGCAAGTACTATACTTCAACTCAATTGAATTATATATCTTTGGGGGTTGAGGCTTAAATGTCAATATGCTAATGCACTTCATTCTTCAATAAAATGATTCTCCAAAGTCCAAACAATGCCTAATTATATTTAATTGCAATATTCTCTAATGTTGGCATGTTTTAAATATATGTGATGTAAATTTTATGTTATAATTTGAAGCATTGACATATAAATTAGTTGTAAATTAGTGAAACTTTAAATGGTTACAACTTTGCGCTCGAATGTCCGTTTGACCTAAACATTTTTTGATTTCGCATATTTTTTTGAGACGAGCCATCCCAAACGACCGTTTGCTTCAGCCGATTTCTCAAAAAACGTTCATCTTACCAATCAATTTCACTTTTCTCCCAAATCGTTACGTTTTTTTCCTTTTCAAAGCTAAATATCTCGCGATATACAATAGATTTCAACGTTCAAATTTTGTGGTAATGTGTCCGAGAATGTCAATTTCAATATTAAAAATTTAATTTTAAAAAAAATCCAGATCCCTAACCCGGTCCGGACCGATAACACCCCTATCCACCGCTAATCCAAACACACCTAAAATACATGTTTTGTTATTATATATCTTCAATTGTAACAGTGATAAAGTCTTTGATTAAGATCTCATACCTTCAAAAGGAAAAAATAGAGGAGGATGGCACGTTTTCTTTTCTCATTGATAATAACACTTTTGGTCCCTCTATTTTGAGAAAAAATTAATTTTGATCTCTGTAACATCGATACAACACATTTACCCTTTATTAATTAAAATGTATGCTTTTTGGTAGCATTGTTTTGTTATTAAAATTGAGTATGCAATGAGTCTCAAATTTTTTGAGCGTAAAAGTAAACCAACCCACAAATAAATGACGTGGCGGCATATATGCCACTAAAGCAATGTGCAAAAAGTTTAACTGAATATATACATTTTTCCATGAGAGTGCTTTTTAAATAGATCAGTGAATAGTTAAATGACAGTTTTTTACTTTTATGTGACAAAATAAAAAATATTACTTTGAAGGGTAATTATTCCCTCGGTCCAATTTAACTGTCGTTTTAGCTAAAAAAAAATATTTAATATAAAAATTCAAGATTAAAATTAACAATTATTTTTTTACTATACCGTTAACAATGAAGTAATAGTTCTTTTTAATAATGCTTGATTTTCAAAAAGTATCTATAAATAGGAATAAGTTAACAAATTATACATTGTATTTTTTTAATAAGCGTGAAACAAACTAAAACGACAATTAAAATGAGAGGGAAAGAGTAAATTGACACCCGAGAGCCTATTTCAAATACCAGTAAATAACTGAATTTTTAGGTTAGGTAATGAAAATAGCAGAATCCAGGAAAGATATGTCCACATGAACAGACAGAACAAGATACTCCAATCCCAACAAATTAAGCTTAATTAAGAACTCTATGCTTGCTTAGCATTTTTTTAGCAGGGAATCATTCTTATTTTACTTTATAAACGTTCATCTCATGACATGTTTTCAAGCAAATATAATTCGGGGTGATATAGTAACATTATCATTCTATTTTTGGTTCATTAATAGGTATGTCAAGTCAAAATGTGACAAATAAAAATGGACGGAGAGAGTAAGTATTAATTGCACTAATAACTAGGAGTTGGTGTTCAATTTCCAAACCTTTTCATGCTTACGTCAAACTAAATGGGTCTTAATTAATAACTGCAACGTGCCATTATTATCATTATTTTTCAAAAAAACTATTTAATGAAATGTTAAAATCAAACGAGTCCCCCCAGTTTTGCCTACCCGACCCATAGTATCTCTGATTTAGAATTAAGTTAAAAATCTGTCTTTATTTTTATCAATATTATTTTGCTAAATCTAAGAATTAGTAATTGTACTTTTACAAAGGCTGTGTTATTAGATTAAGTAAAGATATATTAAGGGCTATTATTGTAGAGTTAAAGTAGCCACATGCAATGAAGCCGCATATCATTCATTTAAGGTGTGGCAATTAATTGAGGACAAGGATAGAAAACGATGATATACCAATTTATTACGTATCTTTTGAATATTTCATCAAAATAGTCTCAAGTCCATTTCACGTGGCTTTGAATTTTGTTGCTGGTTTTCTATGTCTTGCTGCCAACTTGACAGATACCATAAAAAACAACCCAATTTTGGGGCCTTGATTTTTATAGTTCCGACCCCGCGCGCGCACACAAAAAGGAGAATATAAGCCTTCAACCGAGTAGTAAATCCCTTGGAGGACTGATATGCCTTAATTTTACTTAGACAAGACTTTATATCTGATCAACTTCTTAAAACAATTTATTTTGAAACTATTTTTTTAGATTCTAAAAATATCCTCTGCTACTCCCATATAAACACTTATTTTCCCCAAAAGCTCGGTCAAACACCTCACTTTTTTTAAATAAGCACTTTTAGCTTATCAAAAATTTGATCAAACAAATTATTAATTAGTACCATACTTTTACAGATTAGATTAGTAAAATTGTCAAATTATGCATTGGGACTAACGTTGTCACGACCAGACGGGCCGCGATTAAGTGCCCTTATGACGCCATTATACTAACCTGTCACGTAATTGTTATACCCCGTATTTTCAGAGTATGTACGTAAGGGAATACGTACAAAAGTCTAGCCTTAAAGTTTAGGCACAAGACGTTTTTTTTGGGCACAACTCACAAAACGAATAGTTTTCCGACGAAACGTTTCCACAGCTTTCGTAGGGTAAATTCCGGCTATGCCATTTCTAATTTTTGCGGATTTTTCCGAGAGACGAAACATTTTGGACCAGCGGAGGCGACACTTGTCACCCTCCAATTGATGGACTTGAAATCGTCCATTGGGCCAATTGGACTAGGATGGCACGTTTTTGTGCCTTTGCACAAGTCGAGAGTTGGTAGGATATTTTGTGTGCAAGTTGGCGAGGACACTTGCCCCTAATCTTGACCTTACACTTGCCTAGCACTTGGCTAAATCTTGGACGTTGGTTGGCCATGTGTTGACATATTAATACCCTCTTAAGATGATGCGTTTTTATGCCACAATTTCCTTTCCAAGTCTTGAAAATCCTCCTCTCCTCAGAGCCTTTTCGTCAACACCCCTTCGAGCGAGCTTGCCGAGGCAACCCTCCCCACGGAAGGTATGTGATTCTTCCTAAAGCATGATATTTTACAATATATATGTAGACGGTGAGACGCATACGTGTTAATCGAATAATAACTACGGTGATGTCTTTGACTTAAGCTGAATAATACTTACGCATGCCTCACGCTTAAGCCTAATAATAAAGATCCAAAGCATTTCAAAGAATATGAATCATTTTTAATGTAAGAAAACTAATTGGTTTTAAAGCGAAGCTTAAGAGTTATACTAGCTTTATGGGAAGTTAAGTATAACCCCAAGAATGATAAAAGAAACAGTTTGCCTATGTGTTTATAATGCACTTATATTGAATTGTGAAAAGAATAATAAGATGGTTTGATAAGTAGACATGATATGATGCTATGTGTGTTAGTGTCTTGTAACGTTTGTATAAGAGTATTCTTTTGTGCTTATGTTGTTTAACGATAATTTGTTATGTTAGTGTAATATCACTCACCTCTTGACATATTACGGGGTTAAGCCGCCTCCGACGGGGTAGACTCGGCGATGCAGGACCGTGATTCGAGAATACCTCATGCGGGTCGGGGGACCTATGCGAGCTACGAGAGTTCCAGTTAGTATGCGGGGTTATGCCTCATGCGGTGCATGTGGCCGTGCGGACAATGAGTCCAGGCGACGCCGAGGAGTAGCTACCTCGATGCGGGGTTATATACCCTATGCGGGCTACGTGAGTGACTTATGCGACTACGGAGTCCGAGATTAGGCTTGCGTGGTGATACTACGCAATGGCCCTGCTCGATCATTCGCACCTAGAAAAGACTCGCAGCTTTACCTATTGCTCTTGTTTATGATGTAGCACTATGCGGTTACCTTAGTTGTTTCATACATACTTGCAAAACTGATTTTTAAATGATATATTTTCATTTAAGTACTTTACGATTTCATATACTTAGTACTGTTATCGACCTCCTTCGGGCCGCGTTCACGCCGCAGGTAAGAGTGCAGTGCTAGATCCACATCCTGGATCTCTTGCGTTGGTGTCGGGAGCTCCATCTTCTCCGAGGCTCTACTTTTGGGTATGATCTCCTGTTGTAGATAGTTTTGTACGAGGGTATGGCGGGCCCTGTCCCGCCATAGTTGTTTATTTCCTTAGAGGTGCAGAGTCATGTTGCAGTTGGGATGTATCGCAAACCTTGGTTTATGTATATATGCCGAAAAGGCAACCCTTTTCTCGAAGCGTGTATCATTTACAATTATTTCATGTCTTGTTTTATATTCCGCTGATTTTCTCGATGTATGACTACTTGGGTGCCCTGATCCACGGCCCCGAACGGGTCGTGACAAAAGTGGTATCGAGTAGTTAATCCTCGGAAAGTGTCTACGCACGTATCTAGTAGTCTTGATTATCGGTGTGTGCACCACACCAATAATCGTGAGGCTATAGGATATTTAGGATTGGTTTCCATTCTTCTCACTCGAGATCGTGCCTTAGAGTTGTGTTAAAGTTGGACCTCTAACGTATTCCTTTCTCGTAATGATTATGCCTCCACGTAAGGCAACCCGCCCGAAGGCGCAAGGCAGCCGAGGAGTCGCTAGTGGACACCTAGAGTCACGAGGGCTCGGCCCGCCTATACCGAGACGGCGAGTTCTACGACGCCGCCATCCCAGCGAGACTACAAGATTTACACCTCCACCCCACACCGGAGCAGATGCGATAGGTTACTGAGAGATGGCCCGCCATCGCCGAGATCGTGGCGCACACGAGACAGCCGACGCGGCAGCCTCAGCCCCAATTCCATTCGTACCGTGGTTCACCCGAGGCGAGAGTTTCGTGCTACGAGACTTCCGAGTCAGAGCTCGCCGAGTTTTACTGTCGAGGCCGGAGGATGATCCGCAGGAGTTCATCCGCCGCCACAGAGGATTTTGAGAGTGATCGGGCGTCGGAGACCGAGTCCGTGATCTTTGGCTCACATAGTCGCGTGATACCGCGATCGATTGGTTTGATTCATGGGAGTTATCCCGGGAGAGCACGCGTCCCGCCTACTGGGATGAGTTCTCGAGGCTTTCTCACTCACTTCTTTCCTCCACGGATGAGGAGGCGCGGCCGATAGATTTTTACCGCCGAGGCAGAGGACGACCGCCGTGGAGTACAATGTCGAGTTTGATTCATTGGCTCGATATGTCCCAGCGTTATTAGCGAGATATGGAGGATAGGTGCACCGCTACGTCACCGGCTAGATGATTATATGGCCGAGTCATGCGGGTGTTTCTCTTGATCGGGTATGGACATTACCCGCACGCAGCTCATGCTCTTGGACGCGGCGAGCGCAGAGGCCGACGAGTTGTGCACAACAGCGAGAAGAGGCCAGGCGGGAGGGTCTTCGGTGGCTATCGTGGTGGCGCTCAGCAATCTAGATTTGCACCACGGCCACCGTGAGCACTCTGCACCGCCCTCAAGACCAGAGTATTCGAGGCGCACTGTGGCCCCGTGGTTTGACGCCCGAGTAGCAGATGATCGCCGATCGGGACCACCTCAGGTGGCCGACGGTAGATCCCATTACGGAAGTGTGGTACCGCTGGGAGCTTGTTACGATTGTGGCCAGCAGGTCACTTTCTGCGGATCGCCCGACCGGCGTGGCGGTGGTAGGGCTCACCTTCGTGTTACTGCCGCTTCATCATCTCCTACGATTACTCGCCCGAGGCGTGGTACTCGTGGGTCGCCAGGTCGCGGCAGAGGTCGTGGCTCGGGTCGATTCTAGCGGTCCTCGAACCGCATTTATGCTTTGTCCAAAGCGGATCGTGAGGCCTCACCGATGTCGCCACGTACCTTATCGCTCGGGTTTGATGTATGCTTTGATAGATCCGGTTCTACTGGCCCTATATATCTCCCCTTGTTGCTAGTAGGATAGGGATAGAGCCCGAGTCCATGGACCATTTCGAGGTAGCTACGCCAGATGGGTGATTCGGTGGTAGCTCGGCGGGTATATGAGCTTGTCTGTGACCATTTACGTCGGACCTAGCCGACTTGATAGAGTTGGAGATGATTGACTTTGACGTGATCATGGGGATGGATTGGCTAGCTTCTTGCTACGCCAATGTAGACTGCAGAGAGAGAGTAGTACGGTTCCGATTTCTGAGAGCCGGTTGTGGAGTGGAAGGAGCACGGTATCGCCGGCGTGGTAGGTTTATTTCCTACCTCAAGGCTAGGAAGATGGTGCGCAGAAGGGTATATCTACCATCTCGTTCGGGTGTTTGATACTGAAGCTGCGGTACCAGATTTTCCGGCGGCCCGGTGGTCGAGAGTTCCCAGACGTGTTTCCAGACGACCTCCCGGGTATCCCTCCTGAGAGGGAGATTGAGTTTTGTATAGACATATTGCCAGACACTCGGCCTATTTCCATTCCGCCATACAGAATGGCACCTGCCGAGTTGAGAGAGTTGAAGGATCAACTTAGGGATTTGCTGGAGAAGGGCTTCATCAGGCCTAGTGTTTCTCCCCGGGAGCGCGGTATTGTTCGTGAAGAAGAAGGCGACGGACGCGCATGCGTGTTGATTACGCGGTGAACAAGGTGACCATTAAGAATAGATACCCCCTTCCCAGGATTGATGATTTGTTCGACCAGTTGCAGGGTGCGAGATGTTTCTCCAAGATTGATCTGCGATCGGGCTATCATCAGGTGCGAGTCAGAGAGGTGGATGTCCCTAGATCGCATTCCGACCAGACGGGCATTATGAGTTCGTGGTCATGTCTGGGTTGACCAATGCTCCGCAGATTCATGGATTTGATGAACCGAGTGTTCAAACCATTTTTGGACACGCTTGTGATAGTGTTCATTGATGATATCTTGGTTTATTCTCGCCAGAGCAGGAGCACGCGAGCATTTGGCGATCTTGCCGATTCTCCAGACAAAGAATGACGCCAAGTTTTCCAAATGTGAGTTTTGGTTGACTTGATGGCGTTTCTTGGGCATATTGTCGGGCCGATGGCATTCGAGTGGATACGCCAAGATCGAGGCGATCGGGACTTGGCCTGCACCTACTCCGGCGAGGTTCGCAGCTCGGGCCTCGCAGATATTATCTACGGTTCGTGGAGAAGTTTGCTTTATCTCTCGCACCATTGACTAGGCCGACTCGTGGCGACCAAGTTTCAGATGGACTGATGCTTGTAGCGAGGTTTCGATTCTTTGAAAGAGAGACTGACGACCTCCCCCGTTCTTACTCTTCCAGAGGGTCCAGACGGTTATGTTGTGTATTACGATGCGTCAGGCATCGGGTTGGGATGTGTGTTGATGCAGCATGGCAAGGTTATAGCGTATGCATCCCGACACCAAGAAACACGGAGGAACTACCCCACCCATGATTGGAGTCGCACCGTGATTCACGCTTTGAAGATCCGAGGCACTATTTGTATGGGGTTCATGTGGATATTTATAGAGACCACAAGAGCCTCCAAGATATCTTCACCAGAGGAGCCGAACTTACGGCGAGACGGTGGTTAGAGTTGCTAAGGATTACGATGTTGATATCCCGCACCACCCGGAAAGTCAATGTTGTGGCGTATGCCTTAGTCGTAGGTCGATGGGAGCCTATCGGATGTACGACAGAAAGCGAGGACATGGTTGGTGATTTGCATCGCCAGCGAGCCTTGGTGTCCGCTTGATTGATTCGATTGCAGCCGAGTTAGAGTTCGTGAGGTTGCCGAGTCTTCCATCGCCGGCGAGCAAGAGGCAACGATTTGAGGATCCAGCTCGACACGTTATCGTGATACGACTCTTCGTGAGGCGCGGTCCTTTGAGGTAACACCGATGGGGTGCTAAGGTTGAGGCGTGTTGTGTTCCGGATGTTTCGAACTTCGCAGTGTTGGGGAAGCACACAGCGCGCGTTACTCTATCCATCCGGGGTCGACCAAGATGTACCACGACCTTAGATCTGTGTATTGGTGGGATGGATTGAAGAGGGACGTTGCAGAGTTCGTAGCTCAGTGCCCATGTTGTCAGCAGGTGAAGGTAGAGCACCAGAGGCCTGGTGGTTTGTTGCAGGCGATAGAGATCCCGACCTGGAAGTGGGAGGTAATCAACATGGACTTCATCACAGGATTACCTCGCACTCAGAGGAGACATGATTCTATATGGGTTATCGTCGACAGGCTATGTACGTAAGGGAATACGTACAAAAGTCTAGCCTTAAAGTTTAGGCACAAGACGTTTTTTTTGGGCACAACTCACAAAACGAATAGTTTTCCGACGAAACGTTTCCACAGCTTTCGTAGGGTAAATTCCGGCTATGCCATTTCTAATTTTTGCGGATTTTTCCGAGAGACGAAACATTTTGGACCAACGGGAGGGCGACACTTGTCACCCTCCAATTGATGGACTTGAAATCGTCCATTGGACGAATTGGACTAGGATGGCACGTTTTTTGTGCCTTTGCACAAGTCAAGGAGTTGGTAGGATATTTTGTGTGCAAGTTGGCAAAGGACACTTGCCCTAATCTTGACCTTACACTTGCCTAGCACTTGGCTAAATCTTGGCCATTGGTTGGCCATGTCTTGACCTATAAATACCCCCTTAAGATGAAGAGTTCTTCATCCACAAATTCCTTTCCAAGTCTTGAAAATCCTCTCCTCTCCCTTGTAGCCTTTTTCGTCCAACACCCCCCCCCCTTTGAGTGAGCTTGGCCGAACCCTCCCCAGCCTAGCCGAAATCTACCCTCCCTTGGTAGAAAAAGTTGCCTTCTAGTATTGTTATAATGCCCAAAATACCCAGCCCAAATCCCTTAGTCCTTAGTAGAAGTTGTGAAGAACTTCTAAGGTTTCTTCGAGCTCTGAGCGCATGACCCAGAGCTAAACCTTGCTCAGCGCGACTTTTATCTAGGATATTATTGGGCTTACCGAGGTAAATAATCCTAACCTCTTTTGAATTAGAGAATACATCGTAGTAGTATAAGAATAAGTATTAAATACTTAGAAGAATATCACGAATAGAATTGAACTGTTATCACAAGTAGAAGGGTTTTAAAAAGGAATAATCGAATCAGACTTACATAGGATCGTTTTCACGATGAGACTTAAGTAGCTCACCGGTAGGAAGTCTGCCCAATTTTCCGTAGGATATAGAACCTCTGCTTAGAATCATTTTACAAAGTAGTCCGAGCGTTGATAGACGTGTCGACTATTATAAGTCGATTCTCTGCGCGCGACATATTCAACTTGGCGGTGGTTTATTTGAGAAGGTATGTGATTCTTCCTAAAGCATGATATTTTACAATATATATGTAGTGCGGTGAGACGTACGTGTTAATCGAATAATAACTACGCAATGTCTTTGACTTAAGCTCGAATAATACTTACGAATGCCTCACGGCTTAAGCCTGAATAATAAAGATCTGAAAGCATTTCAAAAGAATACTGAATCATTTTTAACAGAAGAAAACTAATTGGTTTTTAAAACAGAAGCTTAAGAGTTATACTAGCTTTATGGGAAGTTAAGTATAACCCCTTAAGAATGATAAAAGAAACAGTTTGCCTATGTGTTTATAATGCACTTATATTGAATTGTGAAAAGAATAATAAGATGGTTTGATAAGTAGACATGATATGATGCTATGTGTTAGTGTCTTGTAACGTTTGTATAAGAGAGTATTAACTTGTCAGGCTTATGTTGTTTAACGATAAGTGTTATGTTAGTGTAATATCACTCACCTCTTGACATATTACGGGGTTAAGCCGCCTCCGACGGGGTAGACTTCGGCGATGCAGGACCATGATTCGAGAATACCTCATGCGGGTCGGGGGACCTATGCGAGCTACGAGAGTTCCAGTTAGTATGCGGGTTATGCCTCACGCGTCATGTGGCCATGCGCGGACAATGAGTCGGGGCGATGCCGAGGAGTAGCTACCGATGCGGGGTTATATACCCTACGCGGGCTACGTGAGTGACTTATGCGGACTACGGAGTCCGAGATTAGGCTTGCGTGGTGATACTACGCAATTGGCCCTCGATCATTCGCGCCTAGAAAAGACTCGCATTTACCTATTGTTGCTCTTGTTTATGATGTGGCACTATGTGCGGTTACCTTAGTTGTTTCATACATACTTGCAAAACTGATTTTTAAATGATATATTTTCATTTAAGTACTTTACAGTTTCATATACTTAGTACCTGTGATCGACCTCCTTCGGCCGTTCACGCCGCAGGTGGCAAAGCAGTGCTAGATCCACATCCTGGATCTCTTGCGTTGGTGTCGGGAGCTCCATCTTCTCCGAGGCTCTACTTTGGGTATGATCTCCCGTTGTAGATAGTTTTGCGATCAGGTATGGCGGGCCCTGTCCCGCCATAGTTGTTTATTTCCTTAGGTCTGTAGTCATGTCAGATACTGGGATGTAATCGCAAACCTTGGTTTATGTATATATGCCGAAAGGCAACCCTTTTCGTAAATCGTGTATCATTTACAATTATTTCATGTCTTGTTTTATATTCGCTGATTTTCTCGATGTATGACTACTGGGTGCCCGTAAGGCACGATCCACGGCCCGAACGGTCGCGATAATACACTAAGGACAATATGAAATTCGGCAGTATAACACCACATCATAATATATGTCCGAATATGCAAGCCGACAAGACTACCTTTACACACAAATAACCCTGTCTCATGAGGAATCACATTTAAGCAAATATAACAAAGGACACAAGACGACAAGGCTGCCACTATATACGGGAACATCCCAAAACGAAATACAATAGTACAACTGAACAAAACATAACTACAATCCTCATATGACCAACCCACATATATACAACTCACAACTGTCTACAGACCTCTATGAGAAGGATAACGACTTATGACGGGACAGGACCCCGTCGTGCCCCTAAATATACATAAGTCGGAATAAAGTTTTGTACCAAAATGACAAAGTTCTGAATCAAGGGTGCTTTCCAAACAGCTGAGCAGGAACCTAGACCGGAGGATCACCAAACTGAGCACCTGTACCTGCGGGCATGAACGTAGCCCCCCGAGAAAAGGGGATCAGTACGAAATAATGTACTGAATATGTAAAACATGAAATACTGTAAATGAGATCATAAGTAGCCAACAGATAACATGAGACCAATATAATAATCATAATCAAAATCCAACTGTGCCGTAAACAATAAGAGTCAGTTGTGCCTTATAAAAATGAGAGTCAAGTCAAAAACCATGAATGTCTGCCCATATAATCATCAGATACATATATACCTATAACGTAATCCGACCCTCTAGTGCGGGACTCGGTGCCCATACTGGGACTCGGTGAAGTCATCATCTCATCTATGGATGCATCCTACGTAATCCGACCCTCTAGTGAGGAACTCGGTGAACAATGCAAGGTTGTGCACGAACATAAGTCGGACCGAAACTCGGAGAAGTGGAATAGTAATACTTTGCACGAATAGATATCATGAGCAACCATATACAATTTAAAAATCATCATTTGACTCTCAATAAAATCATTATAATGAACTCTTTACTGGAAAATCATAGGCACTTCTCATAACTAACATCTTTAGGAATTAAACTGTGTAGACATCATGTACGTCCGCCGTACTTTCATTAAATCATGCAAAAAAGAAAGAAGGAAGAGTTTCACATACCTTTTAGTCGAACTAACAAACTAAATATTAGAATACGTCTCGTCTACTATTTCAACCTATAATAAAGGGTAATACGTCAGTTAATTCTATGATTTCTAGCGTAAGTTATATCGAGTGATGATTCTCTTATTCTATAAAAATCCGGGCAGCACTTCCCCTATTTATGTGCATATCCACAACTTATAAATCAAGTCAGCAATACCAAATAACAATCACAACTATTCCATTTACGCCATCATAATTGTCACAACATATATACATGTTTAAAAGCAAATTTCCAACATTTTAACTTCACAAAATCAGCCCTTAATACCTCACAACAATGTCCAACAATTCGATATAAGTTTCGGCCAACAACAACATAATTCCATACTCTTTTTTTAACTTCTTAAAATCTAATTTCATATTTCAATACTTTCATATAACTAATTACCACTTGAATATCAAACTTTCTTTTCAATTTCGACATGCAATTAGTGACGATAATAACAATAACAACAATCAAACTCAGTGTCCCCAAATCGGTACAATCCCCCACAATATCACATGCATTGTCTTAAATTTCAAGTTTCTCCTAACATAAATTCATTCCTTAAACCACAACAATATGCAACTCTAATTATACCATAAG
Source organism: Przewalskia tangutica (assembly GCA_029844215.1). Taxonomy (NCBI): domain Eukaryota; kingdom Viridiplantae; phylum Streptophyta; class Magnoliopsida; order Solanales; family Solanaceae; genus Przewalskia; species Przewalskia tangutica. Next base: position 3,874,234 of record CM056721.1, read on the forward strand.
AAGAAGAATTTCATACCTTAATTTACTTAATACTGTATTGAATTAGGAATGTCCAGAGGGCTCCGTTTGAATCACGTCCCCACCGGAAATATAAAGAGCTTGATTTCTAGTAAAATCACTTAAAGGAAGTTTATGGAAAAATGAGGTATTGGGAAGTTTTCTATAGAAGTCATTCTTCTGTCGAAAAAAACTAAAGTGCGAGTTGCTGCTACTACACTAGATATGAAAGAATGAGAAGAAAATGTTACTGCTACTTCCTTTAGCTTTATATGAATCAAGTGTATAAATCCACTATAACTAGTACTCAAAAGTGTACCCATTTACATATATGTGTGTATGTATATAAAGCCACCATGTGGGGTTTCTTGTGCCTATAAGTAATAAAATGATTTGTTTTTTTTTTAATCCCTAAGCAGTAAACATTAACGTGGAACATGGAAGGTCCATCTATTCTTACTTTGGCGGCCAATTTAAAAAATTCTAAAGCGATAAATGCGCAATATGTGACTCACCTGACGATTTTGACAATCACTATTTTTATATCCTTTCTTTCTCATATAAAATGTGTATACACTTAACAAAACCACTTCTTCTTTGAACTATTGTAAAGAGAGAAACAAATAAAAAAAAAAAGGTCCGGCCCTCCTCAATATGAGGCCGTTTATTGGAATAAATTTTTTTGGAAGAATTAGGTTCGAATAAATTTCCTCGGATCCTCTTCCTTTTGAACTACAAACATGGGAATCGTTGAAATAGCTCTTTGATTGAAAGAGGATGATTCCTATAATATATTACTCCCGTCGAGTTCAATGGAATTTCAAATTTTATTTTGTTCAAAACGTGTTGCCGAACGATCTAGAAAGATAAGTCATCATTTAGATAAATATCACCTACTACATATAGTATATAATAATATCCTAGATACCAACAAATGACACCTAATTACCCCACGACTTATAAAACCTTCTTATAATTAATGTCATAATTTCTGTAATATGACACTAGTCCATTACGGCAAATACAACTATTATTATAAGTTTCCAACATCACACTCGTTGTAACAAAAAAAAAATCGGAATCACATCCTCTTGTATACTAATTTATGTATTAACATATGTAAGTATACTTTATATCCAATATTCGAACCTTACTTCCTAAATGACCTTCTTAATTATCGCCTTAAACTTACGAGGTGTAACAAACGCACACCCCAAAAGCTAGTGTAAAGTAGGGCTGTCCAACGGGGCTGGGCAACCCGACCCCGAACCCACCCCGAACCGTCGACTGCATCGGATCGAATACCAAGATTGATATCAATTTCTGCGACGGTCGAAAATTCCCATCCTGCACTTTCCCATCGCCGCGACAACGACTATACCCAATTTGGTCGTCGTGCAACGGCCAAATTCTCCCCTCCCACACCCCCCTAGCTCCTTAATATTTATTTTTAACCTCTAAGTTATTATATTTACACTTTAACCCAATTTTTCAACTATAAATACCTCATTTTCTCTTCATTCTTTCTCACAAATCTTCCTACAATCTCTCAATCAATCTCTCTACATTGTCTACTAAATATTCAATTTTATTTATTCTTTTGTGAGTGAAGTTGACAACTAGCTTAAGGATCATCCATCGTGCAAAGTTTCAATTTTCAACCTCTCGATTACACGTCGACGTTACGTCGGCGTTTGGTACATTCGTTCCTTCATTAAATTATTATTGTTTCTTTATTTTAAGTAGCACACTTAATTTTATTATCTTTAACTATTTATTAGCATAATTAAAATGAAAGGATTAAGATGTATGTTGGGTAAGGGTAAGGGTATTGCTTCTTCTAGTAAGGATAATAAGGGTAAGAATACTTCTTCTAGTCATCTTATTCCTCCTAGACATGACGATTTTGTTGATACTGAATTATTTTCTGAAGTACCATTAGATTTAGACGAGGAGTTATTTTCTGGAATTCAACAAGACTTTAATTTAGAAGATAATCTAGATGACACACCCACTAATCTAGATGAGACGCACACTAATGTACCTCAAACTGGAACGCCTCTTATTCCCCCTAGTATGAGACGAGGACCACCAGAACGAAAATTAACATCACTTGTATGTTTTTTTTATAGAGACGTAGAAAATTAAGTTGCTAGATGCACAATTTGTAAAATTGTTTATAAATTTAAAATGGGAAAAGGTCAGAGCGGGACGGGAGGTTTAACTACACATTTGAATACCAAACACAAAGCTAGGTGGGATGAATATAAGGCTAAAATGAAGGGTGAGTCAATGCCCTCTCAGTCGGGAAGGTTCACATACTGATCCGCACCAGGAACATGGTCAAATTGACCCTATGACGGAGACAATTGTAGGCCCTAAATACGATAAAAATAAAGATAGAGAAGCATTATCAAAATTAGTTGTTGTGGAGAGTTTGCCCTTTTCATTTCCTGATTCTCCTGATTTTATTCATTATATAAGAGAAATGTACAATCATGCTTATAACAGTTTTCCTAGATCAACTGTTAGGAGAGACGTTTTTAAATTTGCACATGAATATCAACAATATTTACGTTATTCATTATATCATTTTCTTGGTAAAATATCTATTACGTCTGATATAGGTCGTAGTACTAACGACCATGATTATTTAGCTGTAACATGTCATTGGATAGACTATAAATTTTCTATGCAAAAACGTATTCTAGCATATAGATATATTGATAGTAGGAAACTATTTTTTCAGTTTGTGATTATTATGGCATAACTAATAAAATTATGAATATTACATTAGATAATGCATCTTCTAATAATTCTGATGTTACATCATTAAAAAATGTATTAACTCCATATTTTTCAGATCATTTTCATATAAAATGTGCATGCCATATTTATAATTTAATGTTGCTTATGAAGAACCACAAGAAATTATAAAGAAACTAAAAAATGTGTTTCTTGAAATGTAATTTTTTTAATTGTAATTTTAATATGTTATTTATTTGCAACTTTCAATATTACGAAGTTGTAATTTTGAAATTGTATTACCAAAAAAAATCATACTTCTAGTCGAATAATATAAGACACACAAAAACAGCTTTGGGATGTTTTTATTAAACTATCTTGTTGTGTGTGTGTTATTTATTTAATTTAAAGACAAATAAAAAAATGATCCCACCCCAACACGACCCCTCTGGATCGGGACGGGCGACAGCACTCGCCAGCCCTCATCGCCTCCGCTGCACCCCCTATCCTCCGACTCGCCCACCCCGCCTTGCCTGACCGACCCTAATTTAAAGGGAGAAGGATTGCCTAAACCTTGTAAGGAGCTCATAAATCTTGTCCCACACCGATGTGGTACATTTTCTCTTCACCCCCACTCACGCCTAGATACAAACATTTTTTTTATCTGGGGTCCATTGTCCGGTCTGATCTGTGCACTTTCATGGACCGGGGACATTTTTACCCTATCGGGATGGTAGAGCATTCTACCTCTTTTTTTCGGGAGCCCACATAGGATCGGACTGAGCCTGATACCATACTAAAATCTAGAGGGGAGAATGATCGACTCAAAGGATAAAAATGACAAAAAAAATCATTATAGAATGTATTTAAACGGATAATTTTGACATACCCAAAATCGCCAGCAAACTTGTACCAAATTTTGGAACGATACCACAAGATTTGGTAACAGCTTTGCTTCAAGAAGAATAAAATTACTCCATCCAACGGCTATCCATACATCTCCAGCAGTAGAAGAAGAAATCGGAAGAACGAAAACTTGATAGATGATGATTTTGGGATTTGCAGGTTTTGAAAGATACTTTGACAAATAGAAACAAAAATTTGAGAAAACTGTGTTCTAATATTAGAATTTTCATTTTCTATTTAATAAAAAAATAAATGGCACGTTATGTCCCTTCGCTAATTTATAGAGAAATAGGGACCATAAATTAATATCGTCCCTATAAATAGACCTTTAAGGATGAGTTTTTACACCTGTCGCTAAATGTTTGTCGCTAATACGCCTTCTTGTAGTGTAATACTAGGTTTTCCAATCCGGGTTCTGATTGTTTAATTTAGGTATTATAATTAGGCCCATTGAGAAATTAATTATGATGATTTTCTTAGTTTTATATTTCAAGATTGTTGTTTTTAGTCAAATTCGGTCATTGAAGATCTTTGGTAACTCATTTAGCTATGCTTAATTATGTATTAAGATACAACAAAGGCATGAATTCGTAAGTTAACCAGAGACCTTAAAAATTGAATGGTACGATAAAATGGATGCATATTACATAGTTGTACAAGAGTTGTATATATACAATAATAAAATGGTGGACACGACAAATTAAATCATGCATAGAATAAAAAATTAACGTTTGTATCTTAATAAATAGTGATGTCAGATGCTCAATCTTTATATTTGTTGGTTACACTTATCTGTCAAGAAGACTAATATTAAGTCTCAGAGTCAAAGTCAGATGATGTAACTAAAATCAAATTTGGCTAGGGACAAGTGCACAATCCATACTGTTGAGTTGAGTGTTGACTACTGCAAAAGATCTCAAATTATCTCTCTTCATGTTCACCCACACACTACACTTTTTGGATAATTAGTCCATTGCCATGTTGCTAAGGACTCATTGACTTTGTTCTTCATGTGCATGTTTTTTTCTTTCTTTTATATAATAATATTTATGGAGGTAATTTGTACGTATTTTAACTATTTCACAAGATAACTGTTATCTCCCACTAACACATATGCACGTATAATAGTAACATTATCTACCAAAATTTAGGCATATATAAGTCTTCATCTTGTGTATGTTTTCTCTTTTGAAAAAATATCTACCTATTTATCAAGAGTTAGGAAGAACCTATTGCCACTAATACTTAAACAAGAGAGTAATACAAATTGAATCAACACTCAAGAATTCGATTCCTTTATTTTTCATGCCTCGAAAATTGTTGCTTTTCGGTAAAAATAGTGTTTACTTGCCACTTTTAGACCCTGTTTTTAAAAATAGTTAATGACATGAAGTTTCAAATTCCACATTGAAATTTCAGGACATATGTGAAATTTGAATGACAATTTTTTTTTATAATTATAAAAGTGGCTACTTGTGAAATTTATCCTGCTTCTCTAGGATTTTTCACTTTAGCCCAATGATACCAACTCTTCTATTCAAGTGATAAACATAAAAAAAAGGCCCAAAAAATGAATACATTTACAAAAAAAGCCCAATATAAGACATGAAATCAGCCCAAAATTCACCTCCACCAGTGCAGTTGCAGAGTGACAGTCGGGAAATGGAGAGCAACGTTTTCAGTCAAATGAGTGGTTTTAACGATAAGAGTTCACCGGAAAATGAAACCCTTCGTGACGTCAAATCGGTGAACATTTTTCTACAGAATCTTTATTGATCATTTTCTATTACTGTTCACCACTTATTGATTCGTAATTCATATTTATTTATTGCTCAATTTAGGGTTTGTACAAGGAGGGACAAGCTAGAAAATGTACAGTAGAGCCAGTAGTTATTGGGGGTATGGTATTGGATGTAAATGCCACATCTTCCATGCATGCTAATCCAAGGACCACCACTCCGGGAAAGGTATCAAACTTTTTTAACTATGTTTTTTTCCCTGGATCATAAATATGTGCATGTACATGAGTGCTGTTTTACTGCTTTAGTCTATAAAGGGTCGTTAGGTAAGGTGTATAAGAATAGTACTTAATAAGGTACTCTTTTGTCCCAATTTAATGCCTTACTTAATACCCCACACATCTTTAATTTAAGACTACGAGATTCAAAAGTCTCCATTTGTTTCTTAAACTCCGTGTCAAGTCAAACTAAGACACTTAAATTGGGACGGAGGGAATATATTGATAATGTTGTGATTAGTTATGCTGACTGTTTGGTTTGTTGTATTAAATGAATATGGTGTATTAAAATAGGAATAGTACTGAATAAGAATATGAATAGTACTGGTATTGTTAATACCATGATTTACTATGTATAATAATAGTACTGAATCGGCTGTATAACTAATACATGTATTAGTTATTCATAGGTTGAAAACACTACCAAACAAGGGATTAAATAATACCGAAGCTAATGCCAAATATTATTTTCTGTAATACCTCATACCAAACGACCCCGATCTTTCTTCAACATGTCAATCCCGTCCAATAAATGAACCTTTAGTGTGTGAAATTCGGGTAAGCTTTTGATAATTGCATTATGTGCCTTGTCATGGTTGTTGAAGCACAAGGCTACATGGTTTTGGATATGCAGATGAAAGCCCAATTATCAGCTCAGAAATTGTAAAAACATGAAGATAATGGGAAAAAAGTATCACAAAACACAATGGACAGAACAATGAGAGAGAGAGAGAGAGATTCCATACCTATTCAGATGATGCAAAAGGAAAGGTTTCTTACTTCTTCCTATTGCAAATCAATCGTGCATAAAATAGTCCTTGTTTTGTGATAGAATTACATAATGATCATCATATTCTCAATGGGTTAATTACTTAAAATCTCACCCTTATAGCTTAGAGAAACTAAATGAGCCATCCCTTTGGTTTCAATGAACTTTAGAGGAATTCAAATTCTTAAATATGCTTGAAGGAAATGCAACACATGGGAAATATTCATGGGAGATTTTTGTCATAATCCTGTTGAAACATCAATGAAAAATAATGAAAAAACCCCAATAATCATTTGCACTGATGTACAACTTTCATGCAGTTGTTGCACCCTTGCTTCTTGTTAGAAAGATTGCTCGTTTGCTTGGCCATTTTAAAAAAGGCTCGATCTTGGCACTCACTTTTATGGTTTGAGCCATATGATATCTTGTTGGTAATGGATGGATTCTTAAATTTTGCTTGGTTAAGGCAGGTAGGTATTAAGAGGTTGTTTAAGACTTTCATTAGGTATACAAGGACTTTCTTGCAATACATAATGATTCTCTTTGAATCACATAAGGTCCATGTAGAAGTCCCCTCCTATTTCCTCTAAAGCTTTGCATGTGGGGAACAAATCAGTCCATACAAGGACTATCGAGTCATCCATGTCCAAATCAGTTTGCATGCTCCTCGATCATTCCATCGGGTACCTTCTATCTTGCACCAGGTACGGGTAACTATGCATACCAAGGCTTAGGCAGATTGTAAGAAATCACCTAGCATTTTTGGTCTACATTGGGATTTGAACCATGATCTCCAAGGTCTGCATCCACTTCATTCATTGACCACTAGGACACACTAATTTTCACTAAAACCCATCCGACAATTTTCTAAAAAAGATGTTAAATACTCCACAATGAGAGAAAAATACTTCAATTAAATGTCAGTAACATGGAAATAGAGATCACACATGATTGTTCGCTGTCTTTTCCCTTTAAACCGGGATAAGCTCAAATGTTAGATTGAATATGTATTTGTCCTTACAGAGTAATTAAATTCAGACAGAAGCCTAATCTGTAAACTAGGTTTACAAGTGGGCTTTTTTACCAGCCTCTCTGCAGGATGCGAAAAGATTCATATCATTATATATGACTCTGCTATTCAGGTTATCTTTTCATTGGGTGGTGTGGCAAGGAATGTTGCTGATTGCATCTCGAAGCTTGAAGCAAGACCATTCATGATAAGTGCTGTTGGATTTGACATGGCAGGTGAGTTATAGTTGGCAGTCTTAGCTATGTTCTGTTGCCACTCGTCCCACATTTTATTGAGTTGATCTTTTTGGTAATAACTGATAAATTCTCCCACAACATGATGGTTAGACACTTTCTAACTCCTCATAGATTGGTTTTGTTGAAAGAACATGCTGTCAGGTTCAGAAGGTGGTCTACCTTCATAAGTGTTACTATCTCTGTCAGCTATTCCAAGAAAAATCAATTTTTAGCATGAATTATGTACGTTTTGAAGTATCATGTCAAGTGAAAGTCTGTAAACGGAAATTTATTTGAATTTCCACCTTAATGTTATAGACAAATCTATGGCTATGGCCTTATTGATAGAGTCTACAGTCAAGTGTTGTTTTACAGACACATATGTAGATTATGATATAACTCAGCATTGAAATTTTCAATTATGGATAGCTTAATGTTTTCAGATAGCCTGTAAGGAAAATTTATTTCTAGGTTCCTTGCAATATTCTTTTTGTGAACTTCCCATTCTCCTATTTGTAGAAGCTTTTCTGGCTCATCATTCTAGAACAGAAAAATATTTTGATTGAGGACTGACGAGTTGCACATGGTGTTTCTATTTTTATAGGAAATATGCTACTTGAACACTGGGAATCTGCTGGATTATCCATAGAAGGTAACCTTTTAATGAACTGTCAACTTATATGTTCATTTCCCATTTAACTATGTTGACATGGGAAGAGAGTTCTTTCTCTAACTACTTACACCTTTACTTCCTCTTTTTCCTCCCTGTAACACATTGCTAATTTTTTTTTTCCATTCCAATTGCTTGAGAAACATTTTGCCGACTCTGGAATTGGAGCGATGCTTTCAGTTAATGGAAGCAGATTGCCTACTGCCAAACGAAGGCTAATACGATTTAAATGAACAACTCGTCATGTCTTGACATTGGAGTCTTCTCATGTACTCCTTCCGTCCCAATTTGTTTGAAGGTTGACCAGTTTGAGAGTCAAACAACTCTCTTTCTTTGACTACGATTTTCTCCAACGCTTTTCATATATTGTGAATTATTAATTATGTAGACTTACAGTACTTTTTATGTAGTTTTCAAATATGTAAATTTTATTATAAAATACTAAAAAATCTATGTTTAAAATTAAGTCAAAAGAAAAAGTTGTTTGACCCCCAAATTGGTCAACCTTCAAAGAAATTGCGACAGAGGGAGTAGTAAAGATCAACTGCAGAATCTGATTAGTCATCCCTGATTAGGTATCCAGAGACATCAGAATATTGAAACTGCTGTTGTTTGTCATATCTTTGATGAGAAAGGTGAAGTGGCAGCTGGTGTAGCTCATGTAGAATCAATTGTGAGTTGATTTCATAGATGAAGCAGTTAAAAGTTAATATCCCTTTTACCTACTATTGATGTGTATTTAATGCCTCTAAAACAGGAGAAGTTTCTCACTCCAAGGTGGATAGAAAAGTTCAAGTGCAAAATAAGCTCCACTCCGATATTAATGGTTGATGCAAACTTGAACTCTTCTTCTCTTGAAGTATCTTGTCAATGTAAATACCTCCCTCTATACAGTGACATGATCTGCATTTTGTTGTTCAGGAGGTGCTAAGTTTCTCATTGTATATATTTTATAATATGTGTAGATATTTATGAACCATTTCACATATTTCCTCTCAGTGGCTGCTCAGTTTAATACTCCAGTCTGGTTTGAGCCTGTATCAGTTGCCAAATCTAGAAGAGTTGCTTCAATTGTCCAGTATGTGAGTTCTTGACATCTTGTGTGTATGCCTTTTCATTTGGATATTAAATTTCAGACCTGAAAAGAAGAGTGTACTGCATGTTTATATTATAAAAAAAGTCTCTGAAGAATAACTAGCTCTGTTGGTATATGATACTAATTGCAAAACCCTTCAACTGTATTTTCTGGTTTCTTCAAACACGAATGTGACTCATAGCAATTTGGCGTAAAGAACTTTTAGCAGAAAATATTGGTGTCTAAGTTCTACCATTGGGAACTTCCACGGGTCAGGAAGAGTTACTCTTTTTGGATTGGCTGTATATCTTTCCTTGTGAGGCACAGAAGGCACTTTTGCATGATTTTCTGTTCTTAGATAATAAATATCACTGTTATTGTAACAGATAATAAGTTTTTTGCAGATAACTTTTGCATCACCTAATGAAGATGAACTTGTAGCCATGGCAAATGCAATATCTGGCAGAGATATATTTGAACCAATTCGCCATAGTAGTACTAAGCTGTCCAAGGAATCTTTCTTCCAAATGCTTAAACCTGCTATGTGGGTTTTACTAGACAAAGGTGTTGGGGTAGTTGTTGTAACACTTGGATCGGAAGGGGTACTCTTATGCTCCAAAACAAAATCCAATCTTCAGAAATTTGCTTTCAAGGGAAACCAACGGCCATACTTCAATAAACAGTTATATGAAGCCGTTAATGCAGTTTGCCCAAGGGATCAGCTTTATGGTGCTTCGAATTTTGGGCGGATCTCAAATCCTTTTGCTGTCCATTTTCCTGCACTTCCTGCTTCAGTAGTGAGGCTTACAGGTGCTGGAGATTGCTTAGTTGGTGGAATGATAGCTTCTTTGTGTGCTGGTTTAGATGTCATGCAAAGTGTAGCAGTTGGGATTGCAGCTGCTAAAGTAGTTGTTGAAGTAGAAAGCAATGTCCCTGATGAATATTGTTTGGCTAAACTAGCAGGTATATTCACGTTATGTGCCCTGATATGCTCTACATAGTTAGGCCTGTATCTGTAAATTATACACATTCTCGATTGACATTGCATGCCAACATACAACGAATAAAATGCCAGCATGGTATTTCTAATCTTCGCTAACATCGGGTGTTCAAAATTTGCAGATGATGCAAGGTCTGTGTACTCTGGTGCCACCATGCTTCTGTGTCAATCCAAGTTGTAGATCACCAGAGTATGTGAATTCTGTTGTGTAATCCTATTGTATGTTCTTGCTGTAATCTGATCCAAATAATAAATCTTGAAATTTGTGCCTCATTACTTCTCTTCTTTTTCTACTCTTGGATTACTTTGAAAGTTTATACTCAACTAGGGAATTTGCCCGCTCTTCGCTTAAAAACTTAAAATAGTGAGAACACTCCAAAGTAAATTAGGTGAAAGGACCATAATACTTGAAATGTGGAAGGAAATTGGTGTAAGATAGAAAAATAGTTCCATTTAAAAGGTGAAACATCGACCGGTATCAGCAAATATAAGTTTAATTCTCATCTTTAACCACTTGAAGTAAAAGCCAAAACCTGTAAAGTCTTAGAAAAAACCCTTATGTTACAACCTTATTCGCATTCGAGGACGAATGTTATTTAAGGCAGGAAGAATGTAAAGTCTCAAATAATTTAAAAGAAAAACAAATAAACAAAAATAAAAAATAAAAATAAAAATAAAAGAGTGCACGTCCCAACAGAAAACAAAAGAGTGCTCCCTCCCCTTAACCCATTTTCCCACTTTTCACGTTAAAAAAAATAATTGTGCATGTTTGCACAATTATATAACCAACAAACACATACATTTTTTAGAAAATAGAACCAAAACAGAAAAACAAGAAAGAAATTAGAAACAAAGCAAAGAGAGAAAAGAAAGATTAAAGAGATCAATTAAGGAGTCCCAAATAAAGTTTTGGTTGAAGGATAAGTTGAAGTTAAGTTCATTTACAATTACGAAGCAACAAAGGTGAGTTTTTCTCACTCAAAATTCTTAGTGAAATCCTCTATTATAAGTTCTGTACATGTTAGAATATAATGTTGGTGTTAAAAGAAAAATCACGAACTTTGATTGTTTAAACAACTAGTTCGAATCATGAACTTTACGAAATGTTTTTCGGAGTTATACTTACTAGAATTAGATAAAATTTTGTATGGTTGTAGATATCTCCGTTACAAACAAATCGAACTAAAGAGGAGATGAAACGGACTTACGGTTTACGAATCATCATAGTATAAACTTTCTGTCACAGGGTTGGACGAAATCTGGTTAGGCAGAATTACAAACTGTTTTACTTGAGTTGTACTTATTAAAATTAGATGAAAATTTACATGATTGTAAATATCTATGTTAAGGACAGATCTAGCTAAAGAAGAGTTAAATCGGACTTACTGTTTGATAGTTATTGCACTTTAAAGTTTTTGTCCCGGGCTGATTGAAATCCGTAAAGCAGAGGGTAAAATGGTAAAAATGTAGCAATTGGTACAGAATATGAAATGTTGATTCAAATGAAAGTCCTAAAATTTACGGGGCTTGATCCGACTTACGGATAAGAAGTTATGACTATTTTAAGATCGTGTATCGTTCTGATAATAAATTCGGCGAAACAGTTCTCAATGTATTTGTTAAAACTGAAAAACTGAATGTTTCGGTGGGGAATTTAAAATTTTGTGCTGGATAAAAGTTCTAGGTTATTCTGTTCTCGACAGTTTGAGACTTTACGTACATAAATTCTACTTACGGTTTGAGAGTTGTAACCCATACAAGTGAGAAGAGCGGAATATTGAAAGAAGAAAATATTAATTGAGCCTTTTGAACATATACCATATACAAATACAAATAAATAAATGCATTTGTAAATGCATCGGATCGGGTTGCACGCCGCAACAAATATGTAAATGCATCGGATCGGGTTGCACGCCGCAACAAATATGTAAATGCATCGGATCGGGTTGCACGTCGCAACAAATATGTAAATGCATTTGTATATGCATCGGATCGGGTTGTACGCCACAACAAATATGTAAATGCATCGGATCGGGTTGCACGCCGCAACAAATATGTAAATGCATTTGTAAATGCATCAGATCGGGTTGTACGCCACAATAAATATATAAGTGCATTTGTAAATGCATCGGATCGAGTTACACGCCGCATCAAATGTATAAATACAAAGGAATACCTTAATGTGTAACATGAGATCAAACATGTATGTTGGTTAAGCTGAGTACGTCCTGAAACGAGTTGAAAGAGAATATTATTGTGTGAATACTTGATTATGATACATTGAAAATGTTGAAGTTTGTTTCATAACATAATTATTGTGTCCTAATATGTTTGTACTTAAAATATTGTGAGATTACTTTGAATTATAGGGTGAGGTTCTCACTCAGCCCCGGATGGTAGGACTGACTCTTTTATTTAACATATTTCAGGAAAGCGCGATAGAGGAAAAGCTCTGCAACAGGGCTAGCGATCGTCCCGCAGCCTCTTTGACCCACCAATCCATTATTTTGGATTTGGTGAAAGTTATTCTCATAAAGTATGTTTAAAGAACTAGGTTCCATTATCTCGGGAAATGCCCCACACAAGATTGTTCTTTGTAAACTTCGAATTGCTTATTATATATATTATTTCCGCACTTAAATACATGTTTAATCTAGGAAGAAAAGAAGTTAACGATTCGTCTGGAAAATAAATAATTGTCCAAATGCTATCACGCCCTAAGGAAAGACTTAAGTCGGGGCGTGACAAAACCTCAAATATAAGGCTTCTAATTTCTTTAACATTACAGTACAACTCCTCCATCTCACTATCAGAAAAAAATTCCAACTCATTGCCCCGTACTCTGTCAAAACTAATTAGTAATTCTTCTAGCTTAAAACCAAAGCATCTCATTACTTGAGGAAGAAAGTACGCGACACTTTATTATACCCGTCTTTGCATTCATCTAATCATCTCTTGGCAAAACATTTATCGATCAAAACATCTGGCTAGCCTTTATGCATAATCTTGGACAACATTTACCTCCATATCTGCACAACAAATTAATGAGCCTACAATCAGTAAACATATGTTGGAGAATCTACCCTTGAGATAAGCACAAGAATTGTATGGCTGAAAAGGAATTATGGAACCAGGGAACACCCTTATGGACATGCTAAACTATACTGCTCTAACATATTTAGAAAATAATTGACCTTGATTCTTCTTATTGATTGAAGACATATATATACAAGTTACAATAGGAGAATCTTATTCTTACTTTACATCTAAAACTCTATTCTATACAATTAAGGTAATAGTATAATTCTAATTATATTACAAGACTTAAGTATGAGAATAGGTAGGAGTCTTTTTGTATAAAACTTGAAAAGAAGAGGAATATGTCAAACCTTTAGAGCGAATAATATTAAGCAGATCGGTAGTCATTTGTAGCGCATGATGCCAAAACAATGGAGGAACGGAAGAATGAACCAAAAAAGTCCGAATAATGTTATTAATGGTACGAATTTTTCGTTCAGCTTTCCCATTTTGTGAAGACGTATGAGGACAAGAAAAATGAACATTTATCCCATTTTGAGCACAAAACTCCCTAAACTCCTCATTATCATACTCTTTACCATTATCACATTGGATGTTCTTTATTTTCCATTCGAATTGGGTTCTTATGAAAACTCTAAAGTTTACGAAGATGGAAAAAACTTGTGATTTTTTCGCAATTGAAAACGTCAATAAAAATTTAGAGTAATCATCCAAGAATAAAACATAATGTCGATGACCCATACAACTGAGAACCGGAGATGTCCATAAATTGCTATTAATAATGTCAAATGGCATTGAAGTATTATAATTCGAGGCTACAAATGATAACTTAATAATTTTCCTAAAGAACAAGATTGACAATTTGGAGTACTACGCGTACTCTTACAAGAAATAAACTTATTTTTATCTAAAACAGATAAAATTGACGTCCTGGATGACCTAGACGAGCATGCCACAAGGAAGGAGCAAGAGCTGCAAAAGTGGATGACATATCTTGACGCGAGATGCTGAGACTCGGTGTGATTGGATAAAGATCTCCCCTACTGTCAGTCTGTCACACTTCATGAGAGGACTCCCCGTCTTGAAATCCTTCACAGAAAACCCAAAAGGATCAAAAACAATAGAGACCCAATTATCAATGGTGAATTTATGGATAAACATCAAATTTTTAATCAATTTTAGGGCATGAATGGTATGTTTCAGGACAAGTGGTGGATGAGGAGGGGATAAATTTTTATCACCATAACCCTTTATTGGAATAGAACTGCCATTACCAATAATTATACCACGACATCGCCAAATCGAATAAGACGAGATTACCTGGCCTGATGTCATGTGGGTAGGCACACGTGTTCATGTACCAATTAGGGTCCGTGGAGTCAAGCGATAGTGTGCATCGCCGCTCAATATCGATGCAGTGGGGCCATTGCGTGATGGGGGCGAGGCCCAAGTATCTTTATCTTCTTGGTCGCCATACGGTGGTCCGACCGAGTCCGACTATAGGTGTCTAACGCGTCACCGGCCCGACGAGCCCATTACCGGTTTAATTTGCCCGACCTGCTATCGGTCTGCCATCGGACACGCCAACCGGTCCGGCCGTTCACGATTCCATGTTGGCCCGTATGTTCGGTCGAACCGTCGCTTTCATTTTTTTTTTTTAATTCTAGTATTTATTTTCTATAATATAAACTAAATTCAATTTAAATATGTAATATAATAATATAATATCTAATTTAGTTGTATGTATTAAAATTGAAACTTTAAAGTTAACTTTTGATTTTATAGTTTATAACTTTATACTTTATACTATAGTTTATAACTTTATACTTTATACTTTTATAGTTTATAACTTTATAATTTTATATTGTAAATTTGTAATTATACTTTTAATAATTTATTAGATTAGTAGATATATAATATAAGTATATAACATTATAACTTATAAGTAATAGATTAACAACTAAATAGATAGTAAAATTAAAATTAATGATAAGATGTAAACTTTTGAACTTTCATAACGTTAATAAGAGTACATAATGAAGTAATAATAATTTTATTTACATATTATGCATCCTTTTTGCAAGTTCTTCGTAATCTATAGGTTGATTGAATTGGTTATGCTCCATAGCCTCTAAACTGAGTATTAATTCCGCCCCGCTCCGCTCCCGCCTTCCAAAATATTGCCTATTTCTTCATCTTCGGATAATCAACGTCTCCACATCCTTGATTTCTTCTCTCCGATCCGATCCAATCCCTTGCGCACTAACACTTCTAATGTGCTTCCACCCAACGAGTGACGTGTCTCCTATTTGATCTCGTGCTTGGCTAAATGCACTTTCAAGCCACCGCTGAGATCGACACATTAAGAACATCCCGCCATCGCAAGCAGGAATTGCCTTTGTTATCCCGCCACCATTGTAAAGTGGTCAAAATTTTTCTTCGGCTCACTGGCTTTTGCAAATAAAATTGCATCTCATCGCAAGATCGGCCATGGTTGGTTGTGTTGTAAAAGTGCTCCATATGTCTAAAGATTCTTCTTCATCGCATCATCATTGAATCTCGCAGTGTAGACACGTAACCGTAACTAGAAGGAATATTAGTAGCAGAGTTGGTGTTATCATGTAATGTAGCATAATATTCATATAATGTAGTTAAATTAGTATCAAGTTTACTTATGCAATCAAATGAAGATGGAGTTTCTGTTTGACCTATTTCCATATAATTATATAAACTAAATATTAAATTATGACAATCTACTTTTTTAATAGTAGGATTTAAGATCGCACTAATACAATAAACATCGGGAATAGGAAAAAATATTTTTAAACTTTTCAAACATAATCAGAATCGCATCTTTATATTTCACATTTGATTTTAAACCATAAAGTAAATATGAAATTTCAGCTATATGAGCTAAAGCATTACAAACTGTTGGGTAATAAGATCCTGAAAATTCAACAGTTGCAGTGTAAAATTTACGTAAAAATTTTAAAAGTTCACCAATTGATTTCCAATGTTCGTCGGTTAACATATACATCACGTTCTTACAATGCGCATTTGCAACATGTGTTATGGGGTCTTTATACTTATAACATTCTTTTAAAAATAAATAAGTATAATTCCACCGTGTAATAATCTCTTCTGGCATGAATTTAGGTCTCAAATTAAATTGTTTACATTTTTCTTTAAATTCTATAATTCTATTTTTCCTATTATTACTGAATAACTCCAATGACTCTTTTGACAAGTTTTATTTGGTGAAAATAAATCAAGACCACTTTTAACAATTAAATTATAAATATGACAAGCACAACGAACATGAAATATATCGAAGTGGTGGTTGTACTTCCGCTTTAAAAATCTACTGAAGCAGATTATTAGATGCATTATCGAATGATACACAAAGTATTTTATTATAAAGATTATATTTTTGGGCATAAAAACAAATAGTTTCGCTTATATATTTTCCAGTATGACTTTGATCCTCGTCATACGCAAAAGCAATAATACGTTTTCCATTCTAAAATTTTCATAAATCCAATTACAAGTAATTTTTAAATAATCATAACTGCTCAACGATGTCCAATGTCCAAGTAAAACTAATATGGCATGGAAGGTTAGCAAACAAATATTGCAAGAAAATAACATAATCATTATGAAGTCTAAAAATATCGGCTCTAGTAGTACTACGAGGAACACCTTTAAAAAAGGATTATATACTCTTTGAATATATGTAATTAAATATGAAGAAGAAAAGAAAAAGGCAAACAACCTCCGACAATCATTTTTGCTAATTCAACGCGATCTTTTTTGGATCGCATTTAGCCAACCCCGCTTAATGGATTAAGTTGTTGGACCGGGTTCTAAATTAGGACAAGATTCCATCGCCGATGACCGAATTTTATATGTCTACCTATAGTGCCCGTCCCCGCCACCACCCCGCCTTATGTTTATAAGTTCTCCCACAAATATTACATTTAACTCTATCGCACTACAACTTTATCATAAAAGAGCCACACTTTACTCCTTTTTCTTCTTGCTACCGGTTCTCGTAAAGGAGGTTCACGACTACCACTACAGCAGCACTAACATCGTTGTAAGGAACACTAAGAGGTGTAGGAGGTTCTTGTTTCTTCAAGTTCATCAATATCATCTAATGAACGTTATCACATTCATTATCTTCATTCCAAAATCTTCTTGCATTTGATCATAATCTATATTTTGATTAGATGATGAAGAACTCTGATTTTTACCCTTGAACTAGATTTACTACAAATTCCGACGCAATTCCCCTTAGTAAAGACATTATAAAATATTTAAATAATCAACAAATAAATATGACAATTTAATAAAATAATAAGAGAATGAAACGAGTGTACCAAACTTGATTCGATTCAATAGAAACTCAAGCTCAAGTCTCAAGGCCTTGCTACTTTGAATTTGAAAACTAATAATATTAATAACTTGAAAATTGATAATAAAGATGATTAAGAGAGTATGAGAATAAGAGAATTGAGAGAAATGTTGTGTGATAAAAATGAAGAAAATGTAGAGAATTTATAGATTTTTTAAAGGGTAAAATGGAATTAAAATAAATAAGTAAACAAAACAAAAAACAAAAAAAAAATGACCAGTCGAGCCGATTGAACCACTTTGCCCCGCTCCCAAGCCCAACTGGCCGAAATGACCGTTGGGCAATTTTTTTATTTTTGTTTTAGAATCGTCCGGCCCGGCCGGTTAACCCAGAATGGAACCGCTTTTCCAATACGCCTTACCGGCCCGGCCAGACTGGTTTTGAAATGACCAGTCGGGTTGGGTTGGGGGACAATCCGACCCCAACCCGGTATGTCCTTACCGGTCCGGCCGGTCGGCATTAACACGGTCAACCGGCCCGGCTCGGCCGATGTATAGTCCGACTGGAAGAAGTTGGTCGCGCGGCCAGACCGCCGATATCGAGGCATCGCGCGTAGTAAGGCCGAAGTTGCGACGCCGTAGGCCGAAGTCGCGGCCAGAACGCGGTAGCGCGCTGGGACCCATCACATCGCATGTCAGGGCCCCATGTGGGCCCTAGAACTGCTGCTGCTAACGGTTGCCCCCGTTGTTGTCGCCGCGATTCTTGCCATTATTCTTCCGATTTTGGCCCTTCTTACCACCCCCATTGTTGTGACTTTGGGTCACGTTGGTTGGATTGGAAGGATAAAAATTGGAAGCAGTCATCATGGCGACGAGATTTGCTCTGATCGATGCCCTGTTAGCCAAATCCGCTTATTCCAAAGTGAGCATGGAGCAGACTTGATAGAACTCCGGCAGGGGGTTACTTTGACGAATAACCGAAGCAACCCCTGTATAGACCTCGGATAGACCGACAACCTGAAGAACTAGACGACTATTAGAAACAGGAGAACCCACGTTGCGAAGTTGTTCTGCCAAGTCCTTGAGGCGTCTGCAATAAGAAGAAACGTTTGGAAATTTCGCCATAGAAACCTGAGAAAATTCTTGCTCAAGGATAACAATGCGAGAATGACTGTTATCTTGGAATATGTCACGCAATCGATTCCACGCCGCCATAGCTGTGGAGTTGAGTTGCATAATCGTCTGTAAAAGATCCAAGGAGATAGTGGCATAAATCCACTAGAGAACCTTGGCAGCAAGCATACCGCATAAGTCGGGATCTGCTGCTTTAGTGGGCACAACCGTTGTAGACGTAGACGTCGTTTCACCCCCGTAGGAGTCGTTTCACCCCCGTAGGAGTAGTGGGAAGGATGATGTGGTGAAGAACTTTATGTGTCATAGCATGAATCTTGAATAATTCTGTCCACGTCCCTTATTGGACGTTTTCTAGATCAAGAACGATAGGAAGAACGCTCTTGATGTTAGAAACGGTGAGGGCAGGATGGAAAGTGTTCTTATCAGCCATAGGGAATAGAACAACAAGATTCGGAGAAGGGAATTTGTGTGAGAGAGATTTTTTTGAAGGAGAAGGGTCGCGGCTTTGGGTAAAACCGAGAGGTAGGCGCCGCGGCTGTTAGGGTAAAAAATCCGAAAAAGAAGAAAAAGTTTAGGAGCGGAAGCAAGGTAAAGAGAACCTAGACTCTTGATACCATGAAAAAATTAATCCCTTGATTTTTCTTATTGATTGAAGGCATATATATACAAGTTACAATAGAAGAATCTTATTCCTACTTTACATTTAA
The DNA here is from genome assembly GCA_029844215.1 of Przewalskia tangutica. NCBI lineage: Eukaryota > Viridiplantae > Streptophyta > Magnoliopsida > Solanales > Solanaceae > Przewalskia > Przewalskia tangutica. The sequence continues at coordinate 3,893,891 of CM056721.1, forward strand.
AATCTTATTCTATACAATTAAGGTCATAATATAATTCTAGTTATGGTACAAGACTAATTATATTACAAGACTAAGTCTACCAAATATACAAGAATAATGTGTCCACACGGTATTGACCCTGGCCTGCCCGAGAGTCCACCGGATGTGGGCTTTAACAATAATACCTCAGTATATTCATCTGAACTTACCATCGCACTATATAAATCATAGAGAATACAACCTAAGAGCTTCTGTGCAAAGATCTCGCTCAACAATCAGTCATTGTCCCTGCAACATTACTAAAATTTACATGTCTCAAAAGTGTTGAATTTCTCGTTTCTTTCCATAGACGAAATATTATGAAAAAATGAGATGGCATCATTCTATATGCCTCTTTCGTAGTAAGCTATCAACCAGATCACGAACTATTTTAAGATTCAACACTTTCCTTCTTGGTGAGAAAAGACACTTTTCTTCTTCCTTTAACAATGGAATGAAAAGCAGCTTCAATTTTTATCTTCCATCAGTTAGTCACTCTTTTTTCTTTCTTTTTCCCCCCCTATGAAAATCATGGTCAATTTCCAACACTTGTTTTAACATGAGTTGTCTAACTGTATGTACACATATGTAACCAAAAACATAATCAGTTGAAAAGGAAAGACAGGGATACACTTACTCCAATACATAATCTAATGCCTTTCATCAAAGCCCTACAGTAGAAGAAAATTCCGAAACAAAATCGTAACACGATCTAGCAAAGTGTATAGAATGTATTCATTTGATGTCCCTTGATAGCATCGTAGATTAGAGAGGTTATGTCCTCCTTCCTATTTTTATGAGCTAAATAGAAATCCTACTTTACGATAGAATGAGCTCTGTCCCATTCTTAGTAGGTGCTGGGAGGTTGCCCTTCCTTTATGTACATGTTTGTGCATCAATAAAGGAATCCACTCTCAAAAGAGTTTGATGATTAAAAAAGGACACTATGCGCTGGGAAAAGACTCTGACTGTAAGTGCATTGTCAAATTTAGCCTACTCTAAACTTAATACCCGGGACATAACCTTTATTTTTGCTTTTAAAGCATCATCATATGAAAAACAAATTTTTTGCTTATCAGTGCTTCAAAGATAACATGCAACTTTCAATATATAAGGACATACAAATATACGCTAGATAATCTGCTATAAAAGGTTATATCATACTGGTAATGTAAAATTATTCTACACGGTATATAAGTCGAATGCAAATGCACTTACATTTTGGTAAGCTTTTGAATTGTACTCTTAAACTGATTGATCCTCATTCCTCCTATTTTTTTAAAAAACAAGGCCAATTCCGAATTAACTAAGAAAATATGAAAATCTAATTAAACAAGAAGAGTGTATAACATCACATATGATTAGGGAAGAATTTTAACAAATTTGTCATTTGTCTGCACCTTTTTGAAGTCTGAGTAATTGCAGGATATTGTCCATCTATCTCAACAAGTTCTGATATAATACCAATATCACATTCTGCATCTTCAATGCCTCTTTCATGACTTTAAGTCCTCAAATTTAATTTCATAAATATTTCATTTTGTCTAGATTTTTCACATGTCACTACTGCATCCGGGAAGAAAACAAAAAGGAAAGGTCACAAGAAGTTTAGCAAAGAGTTTAAGATTTTATGCATTTATGATGCGAAAAATATACACTTTCAGAGCATTTATAAAAGTGATTACAGGTAGATCTTTATAATAATCATTAATAAGTGTTGTTGGTGAAAATATAATTAAAGAAGATTCAAGCCCGATGAAACATTCTCAAAAGCCATACAGAAACTAGTACCATATTGTTCATCTATGCATGTTTAACGTTTAAATAGTGCATTGTCATTTCTAAATTTGTAAGCCATTTGCACATATTCAACTAGCCGTTCACACCAGTACAAATTGATGAGGCTGTTTGCTTGAAACTAAAAAAGATAAAATAAAAAAAGAAGCTCCGGTGAAGCGGTGAAATGCGTAGAGATCGGAAAGAACACCAACGGCGAAAGCACTCTGCTGGGCCGACACTGACACTGAGAGACGAAAGCTAGGAGAGCGAATGGGATTAGATACCCCAGTAGTCCTAGCCGTAAACGATGGATACTAGGCGCTGTGCGTATCGACCCGTGCAGTTCTGTAGCTAACGCGTTAAGTCTCTGTGCCAGCAGTCGCGGTAATATAGAGGATGCAAACGTTATCCGGAATGATTGGGCGTAAAGCGTCTGTAGGTGGCTTTTTAAGTCCGCCGTCAAATTCCAGGTCTCAACCCTGGACAGGCGGTGAAAACTAGTCCCCGAGGCACAGTCCAATGGCAAAAGAGGAACGCTCTGGACACTTACTGCGTGGGATCGATTACCGGTGAGATCATTCTGCTCTCTTTTGGGGTTGATCATTGTAGGTGCTATCAATTGTCCGTTCTCAAACCCTGATTATTGGAGCACATCCCGTGATTTACTGGTAATAATGTTGAGGGATCGATAATACCAAGTCGAAAACCTAAATATAAAAAAAATAAAAAATAAAAAGCTCTGAATACTAATCCACCCTTTAGTAATTTGACTCGTCAAAAGGACATGTCCGAGATCCACGCCTTGAACTTTATTAATCTGGTCATCACTCCGTACCTTTGAATAAGCGTCAACAGAAATAGGATAAAACAAACAATAGTACTAGTAGCAAATTAATTCCATAACCAAACAAACAAGTCCTATTTTATCTGTATTATTCTTCCCTTTTTTTTGGTTGTCTTTTTCAGCAGACGATTGAAACACAAATTTTAATATTACTCTTTAAAAAAGTAACTATTATATCACAAACGCGACTGCATATTATGAGCTCTAAAGTCTGAAATACTGAGATTTCCCTTTCATGATTACTGAAAAAATTAGGTGAACGGACTAAATTTTGAATTAATATTTGAAGTTTCGCTACTGTGAAATATAGTCGAAATAAGGGTGAAAATAACATCTAAAAAAATAATACATGGATTAAAATAATGTTATATTTATTTGTAATTGAATTAAATATTCTTTTGCCACCTTAACCTTTAATTTATATCTTTCACATTGTAAATAAGGGAATTGTAGTTATTTGAGGACTTTACCCTAGGGGTGCACAAAAGGTTAAACCCGGATCGGATCGGACCGAGGACCGAACAGTCGGATTGTCCGGACCGAAGATCGGACCGAATTTCTCGATCCGGTCCGGTCCGGGTCATTTTCGGTCCGGTCCGGTCTACTGGACCGAATGGACCGAATTCACCCTCAAATCCCAGGCGGCCCAATTTCACCATCGGACGTATTGACATATCAAATATAAGTTGTAAATTAGTGAAACTTAAATGGTCATAACTTTGCGCTCGGACGTCCGTTTGATCTAATTTTTTTTTTGATTTCGCGTATTTTTTCGAGACGAATAATCCCAAACGGATTTGTTTCAGCCGATTTCTCCAAAAACGTCCATCTTGCCCCTCAATTTCACTTTTCCCCCAAATCGTTACGTTTTTCTCCTTTTCAAATCTAAATATCTCGCGATGTACAATAGATTTCAACGTGAAATTTTTGTGGTAATGTGTCCGAGAATGTCAATTTCAGTATTGGAAATTCAATTTAAAAAAAAAAGGGCCCCGGAACCCGACCCGAAATTATATATATATATTATATATTAGGAATTTAGAAAATTAGGAATTATATATATTAGGAATTATATATATTAGGAATTATATAAATTATATATATTATTAAAAAAAAAAAAAATCGGTCCGGACCGGACCGAAAACCGAAACTTATATTTCAAAGGACCGAAGACCGGACCGAAAAATTCGGTCCGATTCGGTCCGGTCCAAACAGGTCCGGTCCGGTCCGGTCCATTTTTTCGGTCCGGACCGATTTTTGTGCACCCCTACTTTACACTATACTCTATAATAGTAATACAAAGTTTAATGGATCATTAATGCAATACAACTATATACTAGTATGGCCTTCATTACAAAACAACCCCTTAATTTCTTGTTTATTAATTAGCATGAATTTATGACAATTCGGGTTATTACTTATTAGTACTGAAAATGTATTGTATTAAAAGCTTTAGGGCAATAATATTCTAACCCCTTGTTTGGATGGTTGTTTTCAGTGGTTTATTATTGTATGATTTTTATTTACACTTATTATGATTGTTTACGTTGTTCTTAATATTATGTTGTACGATGTTGTAAGATAATTTCGTGGTTATATAATCATGAAAAATTATAACAATGAATTTAATAATTTTTGCGTAATTTCTTATTTTATTTACCCATTATAATCCTAACCTACCCCTATGCACCCCACCCACACCCCACAACCACCCACAAGGAGCGGATCTAGGTCCTGCCGAGGGTGGTCACCCGAACAACCTCGGCAAAAATTTAGATAGTATATATAAATTTTTATTTTATTTTTATGTACATATATAAATTTTGAATATTCTAAACACAAGAAAAGATGTTGATTTAGTGGTTTAGGAGATTCAAAATTCACCTTAAAATTCCAAATTCAAATCTCAGGCAAACATTTTTTATTTTTCGAACACCTTCAATGAAATATATAAACTAATTTATAATTAAGTGTATTTTAATAAACTTAAATATTATTAACGACCATACAAACACACATGACACAACCACTGTTAAATGTCAACAATCTTTTGTGATAATAGAGTTTCTATCTTTTTGTCAAAAGGTGCAAAAAAATGATGATAAAAAGAATTTATCTTATCTCACTTCTTGGACCTCTAAAATGTCAGGTCTTTCTTTGTATTGATGAAAAGAATAAAACATTGGATCCTTTATAAATCACCACCTTTCACTTTCCTCTTTCATTTTCACTAAGACACACTCCCACCTGATTCCCGCAGCTTTCGTTTCTTTCAATCAGTCACACAGCTTGGAAACTGTTGAACAAAGTGCATATTTTTTTCAATATGGTTACCCTTTTGGAATCTTGCTATAAAGACATTCTTTTCTTGCTCTGATGAGTGTTATTTCCAAAAAAAGGTATTTGGGATATCTGTTTTTTTTTAATTTTTATTGTATGGGGTTCTTGAATTTTTGGGTATCTTTTTCTTTAATGTATATGGTGAGCTGCATTTCTTTTAAATTGTCGTTTTGGGGTTTCTTTTTGTAAATCTGATCTACATTTTCTTGAGTTCTTTGGAAATAAGCTGCAACTGTTTCTGTTCAGATTCAAGTTTGGTTCTTTACCAAAATGACAATGAGTAAGCCCATTATGCTTGTTTGCCTTGTTGAATTACAGCAATATGTATCTTTTTTTGAGTTGTTTGGTCCTTTAAGTTGTTAAATAGTTCTTTACTCATAGTTTAGTAATTTTCTTTCTCATTAAGGACATAATGGTTACCATTTAAAGTCCTAAAAAAAGAGGCTAAGTAATTTTCTTTATATGTTCTTTGAAGAGAAGTATTATGCCAGTTGGTGTAGATTTAAAGACACATAACTTGATATGATTTGATACATTGTTTGATGCTTTTCTTTTCTGTTTCATTTGTTTGTTTCTGTTTGTGTTGAGCAGTGAATCCAGGTCCATTTTCCTTGACAAAATTAAAGCTAGAAACATGATTTTACCTCTTTAAATTTTACTTGTTTGGTTGCATATGTTGTATGTTTAAATATCTTACTGGAATAAATTTTACTTGAAAGTACCTAATGTTGGAATTTATTAACGTGTAATAAAGTATATCCTATTATTTATGACTCGAACAATTGGGCCCCGTACGTTGGAAACGTCGTTTCCACACACGAGCCCACGTTGTACCAAATATCGTAAATTTCCTTCGTGAAAGAGATATTGGTACGTAAACAAAATGTTTGAGACATGAAATGATAGACGGTTGTTGGCCAAATGACGAGTGTTTCACGTTGGTAAATGAAGGAAGAAGTGTACGAAGTGTAAATATCGAAACGGGTCGGAAAAGGGCCGCGGCGTCTCCGCGGAGTCGGAGAGCCGCGGCTCCACCACCACGGACGCGGCCGAGGACGAGCCGCGCCTACCGGCGTTGTACGTGCGACTAAGTCCAAAAGTTGGCTGATTATGAAGACGTTTTGGAGCATTCAAATGACAGTTTTTCCTCCATAACTCAGCCATTATTTGGCTGCATTATTGGCGGATTGTAACCTCTCAATTAAGTGTCATTACATAACTATTGAAAATCATTAGTTGACTAGTTTAGAGGTCATCCTCCTAGCACTATAAATTGAGGTTTTGGCTTAATTGGAGAACACACTTCACTCTTGCATAATTCCGATTTTCTGAGCTTCTTTCTCTTTAAGCAATCTCTCACACTCAAAGATTCTTCTTTTGGTAAACACTTGAGTTTTCTTTGCTCATTTGGTAGTTGTTTTATCTTGGAAGACAAGTTGTCAATTACCGTGAAAGGATTTATACTGAGCAATATTGTCTTAAGGACAATATCACTCGACTTAGCAAACCTTGTTTTTTTCTCATTTCCAGTAATCTTTGTAATAGTTACTTACTTCTCGTTCATCCAATTTTTGTAATTGTTGTATTCACAATTTTACTTACATCTAAATCATTCTCGGTCCCTTTACCTTCCTTTTGAAGACCACTTTCCCATAATGAATAGAGAAATCTTTCAGGTTGTGGATGCACTTCTATTATTAGGGAAAAGAAGAGAAGGAAAACAAAAGCAAATGTTTATTCTAAGATGTAGTTATAGTCGCTAGATTTAGATATGAATTCCATGTTGCCAACTACGTACTATTCAAACTTATCAAGGTTAACATCCCTAAAGACCAATAGCACTTAAATAAAGTCACGTGTTTGCTGCCTGCTGTCTTATTCTGATTAAAGAGTAAAACCAACTAATCTATAACCAGCTGTTCCCATGCAAAAAAACGCCATTTAGTGCCTTCCTACACAACTTCTGTTACTATCCATTGCTAGATTTTGCTATGGAAGACGATTACGTTTTTCTTCTTCCTATTCATAAACCTTCTACTGAAACATCGTCCCAAACAAACCATTCCCTAATCCTCAGACAAGTTGGCAGCCCATGATCCCGTGATCCAATTCAGAAATCATCCTTGGAGGTGTAACTCTAATTGGACCTCCCTTTTGACATTGTAGATTTGGAGTCTCTATAGTCCTTTCCTTTTGCACACAAGTCTGAGATGTTTGTTGTCCAAATTACCCTCCATTATTCTCTTGACAAGAAACCATATTGTCTCCCAAGCATCATGAATGCAAAAATATTTTTCCTCTAAAAAGTTAAAAAGAAAAAGGTATAAGATCTGGACATATTTGTGTGTCAATTTTGTGGGTTTCTGCATTCTATATTGTCTGAACTGAGTAGTTCACACTTGATTTCCTTGTTGCAGGTAGAAACTAGGTATTGAGCATTCCTAGTTTTGCCTTGAACATGAAATCAAAATTAAAGAAAACCTTGTGTTCTCTGGTGCCTCTTCATTTACAAGATGAATCTGCGACACGTTTTTGCATGTTTCCCAAAGTGAAGTCAGCTTGCTGTAGTCCAGGCAACACACCTGTTTACCTTAACGTATACGACTTGACACCCGTTAATGGCTATTTCTACTGGGCCGGCGTAGGTGTCTTTCATACAGGGGTGGAAGGTGAGTCCACATTTAATTTTTTATGCATATTTTTTAGATCAAGACCTTATTTTGGTCTGACTTCTTGGACTTTTTATTGTGTTTGTTTGGAGCATCTACATTATGTTAAATTCTTGTTGGCCTAAAATCCATCCTTGGCAAACTCAGAACCTTAAAAGGTTCGCAACAACAATAATATTTGTTATAATGACAAGTGAAGACAAGAAGTGGTAAGCACGTGTGTCTGTGCGCACATGTGTATCCACTGATTACACACACTGATGATTAACATAGAGACTGATGAAATAATGGCATGATGATTATAGTGATGATATTACAACACAATTAAGTTATTGCATGTCATAGAGTCAAAGCTGAAATGTACTCCTCAACAAAGGGCAAAACATAGTGCTGGATCCATGATTTATGAAGGCAGGAATAGTTTAGAGCGACGCTTTAAATTCAATTGTTGAACAAGATAAATTTGTCATTTGATTTTGAGGTGATTCATATTTCAAACCCCACTGGAAGTATTTGATCCTTGGTCTTTGGCATGCATATCATGCTTAAAGGCATACATAGGAAAAGTCGATTCTTACTTATCAAAAAATAAAAAATAAATACATAGGGAGAAGGCAGTAGCAATATGTTGTATATCACTACAATGGGAAATCTGAGTATTAGTTATCTGGGAAGTACAATCAATTAGTTTACTTGTTTTTCCTTGAGATGATGAGACAATAGTATTTTCTGGTACAAATATTTTCTCAAATGCTCTTTATCAAATAAATATTATATATCATATTTGCAGTTCATGGTGTTGAATATGCTTTCGGAGCACATGACTATCCAACAAGTGGTGTCTTTGAGCTTGAACCTCGACAATGCCCTGGCTTTAAATTTAGAAAGTCTGTGTTCATGGGGACAACATATTTGGATCCTATCCAGCTTAGACAATTCATTGAGCGACAATCAGCAAACTACAATGGTGACTCATATCATTTGATTGCAAAGAACTGTAATCATTTCTCGGATGATATCTGTTACAGGTTGACTGGGAAACGGATACCTAAATGGGTGAATCGGCTAGCAAGAGTAGGTCTGTAATCTATCATCCTCGCTGTGTTTCTAGTTCTTTACTTCCCAATATTCAAAGCTGAATCATAAGATGAATCAACTGTCAAGTTACATATGTCTGCCCACTTCTTTGGTTCCATAGACATGAATTATAAAAAAAATAATCGCTTTGGCAGAGACCATCTCTATCTGTTTGTATCTTGTGTGTCCTCATTTTGCTTGTTGAACTGAAGTTGAAGAGACTTGAAAAGGAGCAAAAAGTGAAATCTGTTGAGTAATCAGTTGCTCCCTCCGTCCCAATTTATGTGACACTCTTTTTCTTTTTTAGTCAGTCCCAAAAAGAATGAAACATTTCATTGCATTTTCTTCCCATTATTACTTAAAAACTGTATATTTCTTGACTTCTAAAGTAAATACTTTTTGTACCTGTAGGTTCATTGTGTAACTGCATTCTTCCAGAAGCGCTCAAAGCTTCCTCAGTACAACATGGCACAAATGCGCAAAACTATGAGAGTGAGAAGAGGAGACTAAGAAGCTCTTTCAACTGTTTGTCTTCAATCTCAATGCGTCAAGGTGAGAAAGAAGTATCGATATCATCGCTGTTCTTGCACTCCCATTATAAAGGATGTCTGCCACCTTGGGAATTCAAAAAATCTAAAAGCAGGTCTTTGAAGGAAGGATAAGGTCTTTGTAATTCTCTATATGGAAATCCTGTGTGAATACTGACTTCTTTGTTAGATAACCATTGTTACGTATAGCCATTCCTTGAGCTTGTTGAAATATTTTCTGGGCTCTCATTTGACTAATGAATAGTTCTTGCTGGCTGAGATTCCTTTTGGCTTGCCTGTGGTGATTATGCACATTCTCTGAGTTCAGGTTCTTTGATCCTGCATGATGAACAAATCGCTACGTCAGTGTTCGAGTCCCAGAAATGTATTTGTTTGTAATTCTCAGTTATTTTCTTGCTTGATACTCAAAACAGAGAGGTTCTTGTTTCTCCGGTGGTAGGAATTTAATTTGCAGGATCAGGAGCAATTTGCAAAAGATTTTCTTATTCTTGTATTACCATAGTCCTAGACTGAAACCCACTTACTAACCAAATTATGACAAATATACCAACATTACTCGGCGCAAAATCCTGCATAAGCCAGTGCTAGTATCCTCTTTAGTAAATTGGCGACACTGGTCTAAATACTATAATATGTTATATTGCAGTGTACTGTGATTTGGCTGCATGTCTAAATGCATCTTCTAGCCAATTATGATAAAAAGATTATGTGAAGCTCCAGTTTATATGCTACATACAGTAGATCCAACATGATTTCTGTCCTGACCCTGCGCATAACATAACGAGAGTTTAATGAATTGAGTTGTTCTTTTATTCCTTCAAATGGCGGTCTAGCTGCAAAGCCTGCAACTACAGTGTTCATGCTCTGTAATATACAGCTATGAAGTTGAAGTGATTCAATTATAAGAGGTGAGATACATGGCCAACTAAAACAATTTGGCAGAACATGTGCCACAATATTATCATACTCCAAAATGCAAATGGACCAAAACTATTAGTAGCTGTCTTTTAAGTTCTAATAGTCGTATCAAAGAAAATCTTTGACAACTGACCAACTTGGTCATAAGATAATAGAATATAGTTGTTCTGAATTATGATTGCATTGAATTAACGGCTAACTTAAAATAATCTGATTACATTGAATCTTCTAAATACATACAAATGATTCATATATCCAACCCAACTAAAGTAAGTTTATATATTGAGGCATATTTAATTGATATATTTAATTCTTGTTATTGTATATATCTATATAAAAAGGACAAAGCCAGTGCTATTTAATTCTGTTTTTGTTTTTGGATTTTCCTCCTATTTTCTCTTTTTTTTTTCTTTTTTTATTACGGGGAACCCGCAGCCGCTACTTTTTTACAAGTGCGCACTGGGTAAACCCTCGGATTGACGCAATAGCCTGCAAACCACGTCAGCCAGGTAAACCACACTTGGCAAGTCATGTGTGACAGGTTCAACCAAGAAGGTATTGACAGGGGGAATAGAACTTGTGACCTTTTAGTTCGGCGCTCTAATATTTTCTCTCTTTAGTCGACTATATTCGCTATTCTAAAAAAAACTCTAGTCCCCACTTTTAATCCCCAACGCAAATAGCCCCTCTTTTAAGAGCAAATATTTGGTCACGACCAGAAGAATTTCTTCACTTCTTCCCACAAGATTTGCTCTTCCCAAAGCTGCTGAAAGCAATTTTTTGTGTTCAATGCTCAATTTATACATTAGAAAGGACAGTTCGGTGCACTAAGTTCTCGCTATGCAGTGACCACAAGCAGATACAGACGCAGCCTTAATCAGATTACTGGAGCCTGTTTCCATGGCTCAACTTTACTACTTACTCCAATGCTCAATTTATACGTTACAAAGGGAAAGCCCGTGGAGGCTGATATTTTTGTGTTCAATTATCAATTGACTGCTCCAGTTTACCGTATAAAAGTATACTATTTTTTTTTTGGTTTTATGTTAAATGAGAGTTAAATGTATAATCTGTCATCGAAATCAGCCATGTGTTGTGGTAATACACAAATTCTCATCAAATTCAATAGTTTTTCGGTTAATTCTTGATTTCATTTATATATTTGTCCGATTTTGTAAATATATGTATGTCGCAGGTGCGGATATGAAGGATTACGGGTTCGAGTACTCGGACGAGAGCAGGAAGATCAAGACGTTGACATAGAGAATCAATATTACAATCCAAAGGTTTATAACTTTAATTTTGAGATTTTTTTTGCAGGTTTTGAATGTTCAATGCTGTAAGTACGGTGATGTATTTGGTTGTTCTCGGTGCTTCTTAGGTTGTGTGGTATATATCCTATTGGTTGGTTTGCTCAAAACAGTAATGGTATTTGCATTAGTGTTAAACTCCCATCGAAGTTGGGCTGCGCCATGTTAATTGATAGCCTTGTTGCATTCATACTTAACCGATAACTATGTTCGTTGTAGTAAACATGCATATGGGATATAGTTTGGCACCAAAATTGTTCAAGCATGGATAAAAGATCCTAATAAATGTTTTTTTCTGTTAAGATGAGCATACATGGCTAGATTACTTACTCATGAGTATATGCTTTCAATAGTCATGAATCTACGCATACAAGCACGTATATTTGGATGCAGGCTGACTGGTTATGTATGTCTGAACTACCATCTTCATTGCAGTTACTTGCTATCTTCGGACCCTCGTGGTTGCTAGAATGACTAGATACTTGTCTGTGCATAAATGTTAATTTTCGCCCAATGTGCTTGTTGTTTTCTCTTGTCTTCAGTAACCTTCTGGCCTCCCTGATTATTAAAATAACTGCATACTCATCTCTGCATGAATTGGCAATTATCATGTCTTTTGATTTTGGAATTAAATCTGTTCATTCTGCATAGTATGTTTACTGCGTTCTCCACTCCCTTTATTTATTGTTATTGTGAAAGCTAGTTCCTCGTGATAGTACATGCGGGATTTGGTAGAAGAGAGGGGCTTTGTATAGACAGTCTTGAGCTTTGACCAATGCGCCCTAGGCTTACCATTATTTCATTTCATTCTATTGATTGGTTCTAGCTCCAAAGAACATATACATGGAGCTATGTCGACTTACGTACGTCTTGTTGACTAAACGACCAGGTATACCACGCCACATATCATCCACTCGGCTCAAGCCTCTCTTTTGATCATTGTTCTGTATGAATGGGTTTGGTTTTCCAACGGTTGTCGGTCAACTTCGTGGCGCTCATGTCACGTCGAGGTACTGCAGAAAAAAAATAGCAAAATCCGATCCAATTTATCGTAATCGAATACAAAGAGCAAAGAAAAGGTGAAAAAGACCAAACAAAAGAGTTTTTTTTGAAATGAGACCCTCCTTACTCGGGGGAGAGAAGCAAATCGAGTCCATAGAAAGTGATTTGCACCACCACCACCATACAAAGAAAGAGAAATGCTCACTAAGATCAAATAAGGCTTAGAATGAGACAAAACCAAACCAGGAAATCGAAACACACCAAAACAAGAAAGAGGGTTTAGCCTTGAGATATTCTCTGCTCTTGGCTGAGACTTGAATTTGTTCATGGCTAGCGTGAGTCTTTTTGCTTTCTACATCAATTATTGAGATATAAAAGGAATATAAAGAATATAGATACACTAGCTGTAAAGTCTTGAAAATTTAAAAATATGTTATGTTGTGCTTCATGTGTGTGAGTTTTCATGTCTATGTGCATATGTTACGGTCTTATTCACATTCGAGGACGAATGTTGTTTAAGGAGGGGAGAATGTAAAGTTTTGGAAAAAAAATTAAAAAATAATAATAATAACAATTAAAAAAATAGAATAATATCAGAAAAAAAAAATAAGAAAAAAACTGCAGTTTTCCCCTTAAACTAACCCCTCCCTCAACCCCTTCTTCCATTCCTTCCACTCCATCACATCCCAAAATATGTGCAACATGCACATCTATATAGTTAACTCACACAACGAAGAGAGCAAAATAATTTTCAGAAAAATACAAAGAAAAATCAGGAATAAAACAAAGAGGGAAAATCCAGAAATTTCAGAGAATAAAAGTTAAAGAGAGCAAGGATAAGTCGAAGTTGAGATTTTCATTCGCGATTACGAAGCAATAAAGGTGAGTTTTTTCTCACTCACATATTTTTGGTAAAATCCTTTATTTTGAATTACAATGCATGTTAAAACATAGTATTCATGTTAAAATAATATATGTTTTTGGAAAACATAAGTTGTGATAAAGTAATTGAAATAAGTATTGTCTTGTAGCAAGTATGAGCCTTGTGTTTGCGGACTGTTTTGCTGAGTTAAACTTGTTAGAATTGGTTGAAAATTTACAGTGTTATAGGAATCTCACTCACGGTCATATTGAGCCCAAACGGGGCTAAATCCGACTTACGGTTTGAAAGTAATGACCGTTTAAAGTTTCTGTCTCGAACCAACCGAAATCCAGACGAGCAGTATGTAAAATGTGAAACCTGTACAAATCTATAAAGAATATAAAAATATGTGCTGAATAAAAGTTGTAGATTACTCTGTTCCCGTCAGTTTGAGATCTTACGGGGATAAATCCGACTTACTGTTTGAAAGTTATGACTGTGTAAACTTTTCTGCCTCGAACCAACCGAAATCCAGACGAGCAGTATGTATAATATGAAAATTATACAAATCCGTAAAGAATATAAAAGTATGTGCTGAATAAAAGTTGTAGATTACTCTGTTAACGTCAGTTTGAGATCTTACGGAGATAAATCCGAGTTCGGTTTGAAAGTTATGACTGTTTAAAGTTTCTGCCTTATTTTATAAAAATTCTGGCGACACAGATTTCTTAGGGTTGTTGCTTTCGTAAATTTTCACCAGCTACACCAAGTACTTTCATATGGGATTTGACATAATAAGAAATCCTAGTGTTGCCTTCAATGTGGTACAATAAACATCTTATTTGGAGTTACAGATTTAATGTTATAACCTTTACAAGCGGGGGATACGGGAAAATTGAAAGAAATAAATATTATTTGAATTTTCTGAAGTTATGCCAATTGAAATGGTAAAAATCTTGTTAATATAAATACTTTGCCTTTGGGGCTATCCAAGGACATTTGCCTTCGGGCTATTCAAGGACATTTGCCTTCAGGCTATTTTAAATACATTTACCTTTGGGCTATTCAAGGAGCCTTCGGGCTATTTTAAATACATTTGTATTCGAGTTATTCAAGGAGCCTTCAGGCTATTCAATGAGCCTTCGGGCTATTTTAAATACATTTACCTTCGAGCTATTCAAGGAGCCTTCGGAATATTTTAAATACATTAGCCTTCGGGCTATTCAAGGAGCCTTCGGGCTATTCAATGACATTTGCCTTCGGGCTATTTTAAATGCATTTACTTTCGGGGCTACTTTAAATACATTGCCTTCGGGGCTATTAAAGGTCACTTGTTTTGAATCTATGTGTTGAGTGCATTAAATCAGGTTGCACATTTTAAATAAATATATAATATACTATATGAAAAATAAATATGTATGTTGGTTAAACTGGGTATTTCCTGAAATGAGTTGAAAGAGAATAATATTATGTGAATATTGAATAGTGGTACATTGAAAGTGTGGAAGCTTGTTTCATAACATGTTTATTGTATTATAATATGATTGTATTTGAAATATTGAGAGATTACTTTGGATTGTAAGGCGAGGTCCTCACTCAGCCCCGAATGGTAGGGCTGACTCTTTTTATTTAACATATTTCAGGAAAACGCGATAAGGAAAAAGCTATGCAACAAGGCTAGCGATCGTCCCGCAACCTCTTTGACCCACCAATCCATTATTTCGGATTTGGTGAAAGTTATTCTAGATTAAGTATGTTTAAAGAACTAGGTTCCATTGTCTCGGTGGAATGCCCCACATAAGATTTGTTCTTTTCTTTGTAAACATTGAATTGTTTATTATTATATATATATATATGTTATTTCAGCAATTGAGTACATGTATAATTTAAGGAGAGAAGAAGTTGAATGGTTCGCCTGGAAAGGGATAGTTGTCCAGGTGCCATCACACCCTAAGGGAAAACTTGAGAAAAGTCGGGGTGTGACAAGTTGGTATCAAAGCTACACCAGGTTAGGAGATTCTAGAAAATTTCTTTGAGTTGGGTGTTTGAATGGTTACTTATTGCGACGGTGTGCACGCCACCTTAGTAATAAGTGAACGGAATAACATCCTAAACAATTTCACTTCTTTCATACTCTTCTCGTGCCTATCTTGAGACTTTTCAAAGACTTGATTCTCGTACTAACTCCTTCAAAGGATTGTTGAAGGGGATGTGCAACGATAAACTATGGATGACGCAGACTACATGAGCCTTCTTTCAAAATTTAGAACTTTCAAAAAAATTGAAATTTGAAAAATACATAGAATTTAGCTATAAATCAAGATAATGAAGAAATCACATTGATTTCACCTGGAACGCCGACTTTAAATTCTAATAATTAAATTTTAAATTTAATATGTGTACAAAAAATAATTAACATATTTTTTTAACATAAACATATTATTTTAGCAAAAATTATTAAATTATGTGGAATTTGTATTTGGACTTCTACTTCCGCCCTGAATGACAATACTGATTAATTGGTTTAATCTTTTGGCAATCACTCGATATTTACTTTATTACACTAAAGTTACTTAAACTTTTTTTATAATGAAAAATCACTTAAATTTGCATAAATGTCACAAAAAGTTATCAAAATAATTTTAACTAGAAAATTAGTCAATTTTGTCTAAATATGATAGAAATAAGAGCTAATATTATGATTAATGCCATATTTCTCTTGTTTCAACCTAGTGGCTTTTTAGTTACGAGAAACAATTTAGTGAGTTTTTATGATTCATGTCACTTTTTTTTCTTGTCGTTCTTCTTCGTTGTCCTGATGGCGTGCACATATCTGCATGGCTGGACTCGTAGCCGGTGCCAGAGCTGGAACTGGAGCTGGATCCTAAGATATGAAAAATTATGAAATAATACGTATAAGTATTTTAATTTGTTAAAATAAGTATTTTTAGGTTATTTTGGTTCAAGTGGTATATTTTGGGTTATTTAAGTTGAGGACTCGAAAAAACTAAAAAGTAGCGCGTTTTACCTGAACCCCAACTTTGTTATCGCTGGACGAAGACTGAAGTGCTTTAAGGTTCACTTAACAGTTAACCCTAGTGGCTTGGGAGCATTTTTCAAGATGTCTCGAGCACTACCTTTACTCGTGAATTTCCTACTTGTCGCGATTAATTGCAATGCATTTTCTCCCGAAAATCCCACAGATGGGAAAGTATTGGTTTTAGTGGATGATTTGTCAATGAAATCTTCACATTCTCTCTACTTCCAATCTCTCCAAACCAGTGGTTTCGTTCTGGATTTCAAACTCGCTGATGATCCCAAGATCGCATTACAACGATACGGCCAGTATTTATATGACGCTTTAATTCTCTTCTCCCCATCCATTGATAGTAAGTCTCCATCCCAAGATCCCGATAATTATTGTTTTATGCATATAGATCGAATCAGCTGTTTCAGGGTAATTAATTTCGTTTTTATTTCTTTAGGTTTGGGTGGATCACTTAATGCAGCAGCTATTCTGGATTTTGTTGATTCTGGCCATGATTTGATCCTTGCGGCTGATGCATCTGCATCTGATCTAATTCGAGAGATTGCTACTGAGTGTGGTGTTGATTTTGATGAGGTATCGGAATACGTCTGTGTTGCTTACATATTTATTCAATCAATCAGTCGCAAGTTAACTTCAATCCCTAAAAATATTTTTGATAGTAAAAATATTTGTGTTTTAAGTGAGTGATCCATATTGCTGTAACAGACTGTCTGTTACAGTGAGATCGATAGAGAAGAAGGGAAAGGGAAAGAGAGAGAGAAATAGAGAAGAAGGGAAAGGGAAAGAGAGAGAGAAGAGAAAGAGAGTTTAGGTTTAATATTTCTGATTGCCTTACATATAGGCAAGGACTAAAGCTGTAAATACCAAATAGTACATAAATAAACTTAATGGACTTAAAAGTTAAAATACTAATTCTTAGTCACAATATACATTTGTGACATTCCACTGTCCTTGAAAATATGCTTGATTCAGAATTCAGCAATCACTGGAAACTGTGACTTAGTGAACTGATAATCTTCCCAAGTTGCTTCCTCCGGCAGTAGGTTAGCATTGTGACACACCATCCCCTTGAGAACCTGCTCCGTCATTTGGAAACAGAGATTAAACACCTCTATAGCAATGCCAAGCTTTTGAAGTATGTTCAATATCATGGGTGCATTGTAGTAAAAATCATCAGCTATCACTTGGACCAAGAGACACTTCAGATATGGTTTCTTAGATAGACGGAGATGTTCAATTGTGATTCTGATATACGGCTCAGTCCAGTGCTCAATCTGCAATTCTGGAATATAACTTGAAAAAGCTTAAGTATTGGCTCAATGTCACCATCCTCCAAAGTTTTATCTTCCATGACAGATGATATCGTATTCCAAAGATTTTGTTATAATCTGTCAGTACATATATAGTTGTCTAAAGGAACCAATATATTTGAAAATAAGTCAATAGCCCAGTCCCAGTCTACAAGCGCCTTCATCATCAATGGCCAAAGACTCCACATTTCCATGGATATTGTTGGCGAAAAAATTGTCATATATGAAGCTATCTCCAAAACCTCTTCAAATACCTTTTCTACTATCAGTTGAATGATCTCAAGAATAATCAAATTGTGAGTCATATAAGGCACCAGAAAGCAACTCTTATCACTCATAATCCTTTTACAACCAGGAGTGGAAACTTCTATCTGTTTGTTGGGTTCAATGCCTCCATTTGCTTCAATCCCAAGGGTCACTAAGAGAATACAACTAGCTACTAAGTTCTCCAGTGCATCAGTAGTAAATATCATTTTCAAGTACTCATCCGTTACTATCTTGAGACATGCAGCTACCAAAACCAGTACTACTACAATATTGTCCAACTGTGAATTGATCTCAACAATTGGAAGGATTATGAAGAGTAGTAAATGAGCCCTTCTCTGGATTTGTATCAGATGAAGTGGTACTCCTTGAGAAACAATCCATTCAACTCCATGTGTGTTTTTTAGAAGTGTCCAACTTTGCAGAACAACAATCTCCACTAACAATGCTCTTTCTTTAACAAGTTCAAAAGCTGTTATTGCTTTACTATCCCTTGACAAATAGAAGAGCACATATCCATCTTGGACCCTTCTGGACAAAGCAACATACTGTTCTTACTTGAATTAACACATAATGACTGAGAAGACAAACAACAATACTAGCTGATAACTGCTCATTTTTTCCCATCTTTCTAATTAACAATATTTCTTTCTTTGGGTGACTAAAATATGGATATGCTCTTTCTAAAAAGCTTTCCATTTGCGACTTCAGAAGTGGTCCCGAATATCTTATCAACTTTTTTGTACAACCAAAATGCATTTCGCAATGCTTCCTCTTTAAAACATTCCCTTCACGACCTCTATCAAATAGTTTAGAGTACTTATCCGTCATAGAATTTTTCTAAAACATCTCAACCAATTCAAACTCCATTTTCAAAGCGAGAAAATGAATAAAATGCACGAACTGACAATCAAAATAATTCACATACCCTATCGGCACACCAGCTAAAACATGAACATCTAGTGTCGCTGAATCATTCTCGTCAATAATAGATCCAACTTCCGGTGTATTTCTCGAGGACCGATTGCCTCTGCTTCACTGTGATTTGGAACTGGTAGTATTCCCTCCGTTAATGCCCTTGCTGTCCCCGTGGTTCCTAGTATCGCCAGAGAACTAGGATTCGAGTTCGTCGTCGTTGCTGTGTTTGCTGCTGGAGTAGCCGGTGCTGACCCCCTCGCCTGAATGGTGTTCAAGCTTGCCATAATGTTCTCGAATTTTTGTTTTATTTCACGCATCTGAATATTGTCTTGGATTTTTCGCATCTCCGGTGAGATGTCTCGGATGTTTTGCATCTCTGGTGAGATGCCCACTCCCGTCGTCGGACTGATCTTTGATACCATTTGTAACAGGAAGGTCTGTTACAGTGAGATCGATAGAGGGAAAGGGAAAGGGAAAGGGAAAGGGAAAGAGAAAGAGAGAGAGAAGAGAAAGAGAGTTTAGGTTTAATATTTCTGAATAATCCGCTGGTTCTGTTACATTGACTTACATGTAGGCAAGGACTAAAGCTGAAATACCAAATAGTACATAAATAAACTTTAGAGACTTAAAAGTTAAAATACTAATTCTTAGTCACAATATACATTTGTGACAATTGCATACATGGACTGATCGTTTGCTTTACTTTTTCACTGTGGTCGAGTAATTTGATATGATTCACCATCTGCTGACTGAGATGTTGCTAATTGGGTACATGTTATAAAGACAGATGATAACATAAAATTTTGATTTTCTAAACTCATTACATGTAATCATTAACTTTCATTCTTATGGTTAATTGCATCATTGTGATAAGTGTAGTCATGCTTCTCTGAAGTTAAGTTATGAGATGCCGACTCATGTATTTATACTCTTTATGTTATGCATAATAGGATCAGACAGCTATGGTCATTGATCATACAAGCTTTGCAGTTTCTGATACAGAGGGGGACCATACCTTAATTGCTGGTGATAATTTCATTCAATCTGATGTAATCTTGGGCAAAGAAAAGATTAAGGTAAGACACTATATTTCTTCTTGATTAATATAAAATAATCATGATCTTTGAGTTTACTCTTCTATTTAGTCAATGAATCAACTCAATCAATAAAAGATTAGTTCAAAAGTGTGCCCCTTCCCATTATGTGGCCAATATCTATTGCCACTTCTTTGATTTCTGTTAATAAGAGAGATAAAAAATAGAGCGTAGAACCCAATTCACATAACGCTTTAAAGGGCTGATGGCCCAAGCCTAGGAACATACCACATTCCCAAGCGGGGAAGAGCCAACATCAAGGGGTCGAACCATAAAAACAATGTGCTCTTATGAAGATTATATCTATTATTTATCTGGAATGGTTTGAACAAGCTTGTATATTCAACCTCACGTTTCCAATCAAAATTAGTTCAAGAATCATGACAAAGAAGGTAAATCACGAAGCTGCTGGAAAAAAAGAGGATCAATTTGGAACAGAGTCGCTACATCAAATATAGGTGCAAACAACCAACCAGATTGACCTAGTGGATACAAGCTCGATGCAACAAGGAACATATTTGGCCAAAGCCCTCATAAAACTTGATGGAACTAATTGAGTTTATGGACCACTAAATTCTCTCACTTCTTTCAGTATACTTCTTAACATTGTGAAATACTTATGTTCATTTTTAATATCAAATACAATGTGCATTTCTTGAGATCATCGCACTTGAACAGGGTCTGTTCTATAAGCTCGTACCACTATATCTTTGAGTTTTAGAATGTGCATTTTTGAGGTGTTATGGTGCTGTATCGGAGCATACAGCTCTCAAGTCCTGCTCTGATGGAGAAGCATGTTGCTAACACATTTTTCTGTTACATCAATCCAGGCTCCTGTACTCTTCAAGGGGATTGGTCATTCTGTAAATCCGGCCAATAACTTGGTAAGTTTATGCAAGTTCTTTATTTCTGGGCATACATATATGGGAAGTACATTCTGTATAGTTATTTACTATCAAAAGGGTGCATCCATCATGCTTGCAGGTGCTGAAAATCCTCTCAGCTTCTCCTTCAGCGTATTCAGCTAATCCTAAATCCAAACTATCAAGTCCACCAACACTAACTGGATCTGCAATCAGTCTGGTTTCAGTTGTGCAGGTGTGTCATCCAGTATGTGACCTATGTTTTTTTAATTACATCGGGGGTAGGGGAAATGGGGAGGGGATTACAACGTGGGCATTTTCGAACCCTCACCAACAAGGTGAAAGTTCAACCAATGAGCTACCAGATCCCTACATATGTGACCTATTAATATGCCGAATCATGCTCTTTGATTTCTTCCTGTTCAGTCACTTAAGTCTTGTTCTTCTCTCTGTTCATTCAGATTATTGACCTTGAACCTCAAAAGTTGTTCAATGGGCGGTGTTTAGCTTTTAAAGATAATGAAACCACACAGGTTTGCATATAAGTTTAGCAGAAAAAGAATCATAATGTACTTTTTTTTTTAAAATAAAAGAAAAATGGAAGATGGAAAGGCGTGGGCGATAGATTGTTGGACCTTTTGTAGTAGCTATCTGGTTAGTACGATGATGAAGATGGCAATATTCATATGTAAAGAGACTGCATACTTTGCTGACAACCTTTGCCTCATAGCCCCCCCACCACCAACCCACATCAAAACCCCAATCTTCGTCCTTCCTTTTGTTGCTGAACAATTCAGTGATGTTGTTTAAAATAAGATCAACAACATGTGGGGAGAAAAATCATTGACCTTTGTTTCCAATTGCAGGCAAGGAATAATGCTCGAATTCTTATAGCTGGCTCCTTAAGCATGTTTAGCAATCGGTAAGTAACTTCTGAGACTTTGGATGGAGTATATCTAATCTGAATTGCTCGAATTGATAAATCTTTTTCCTTATGTGCAGATTCTTCAGATCTGGGGTGCAAAAGGCTGGAAGCACAATCAAGTAAGCTCTCGTGGATACTCTGTTCCTTCTGTATGTTTGACATGATAATACCTCGAGTATGATGCGTGTGGAAAGCTCAGCACCAACTGACTTAGAAAATGAAAAAGAAAGCAAAAACTAAAAGCCTTGGTATTGTTTGGACTTTTTTAAGACTTCATGTTCTAGTAGAAGCAGGTGCTAAGAACATCATTGGTATGTCATTAAGATATCCATCATCTGGGAAAAGGTTTCCCAACTATTGATATCCTGATATGGACATACATTTGCTGTTATGAGAGTACCAGAAAGAGGTCCACTAACAAAATGTCATATTTGCTGGATGTAGGAAGGTCCTTCATTATTGTGAATTGGGAGGAAGTAATAAGAACAATAACTATAATGTATTCTAAGGTTTGTTGCACGGGGCTTGCTTAGTGCGAGTTATCTCTCCTGTGTGGTTTGCGTGCTATTACACAGGAGCGGGGTTTACCCTGTGGCATCCGAAGGGTAGCGGCTGCGGGTTCCCTTGTCATAAAAAAGTGGTCTAAGGTTTTCTACTTTTTGGTATACTCTTCTCGTATATGGGCGTGTTTTTCCCCCTTTTAATGAAATATATTACTTGATTTAAAAAAAACAATAACTAGAATGTACTTGTTGTAGAGTTAGTCTTTGATAGAGGTGGGCTGGAGTGAAATGGGAAGACCTCAAACTGATTGCTCTGGAAAACATTTGGTTCACCTTGCTTTTGGATCACGTAGAGTTTGCATGAAATTCGTGAAGTATTTGCTTAACCTGAATCATGTCAACATTTCACTTGTTGATTACAATCTTTCTTGCTCGATAGAAGCATTTGGGTAGCTTCAGCCTAACTTGATCTGGCAAATTGAAGTCATGAGCTTCATGGTTTTCACAGCCGAATTGAAGCACATGGCACTATCTCCCTCTCTATTCTACCATTTGTTTCCTTTATTTCTCTGCATTATTGTGCCATTTACTTCTTTTGAAATTTAATCTACAAGTGAAGCAATCTTCAACTTTAAGTTTGTGTAGAAGTTTAGCATTGTAACATTTGATTGAATTGAACTCAAAGTAAGATCGAATTGGAAACTCAAACATTGCTGATTGTTATATGAAGTATAATAGAAAGGGAAAAATGAATCAAGAACAACACAAAGGTATGGAAGTGTCAAAACAAGACCGTACAATTCAGAGTTCCCAAGTCCGAGCGATTATACAGACCGCATAAAATTATGCGGATTGCAGAACTCAAGTATGCGGACCACACAAGTTTATGTGGTCATGTGGAAGTGGGGTTACAGAAAGCCGTGCACCGGACAATTATGCGGATCCGCACAATAATATGCGGACTGCACAATTTTAGTTTGAACAGTTTGTAATTTGATTTGATTTGATTTGATTTGTTTGATTTCTTTTCTCATTTTATTTCTTTTAACTTATGCTACTAGAGAAGCAATATCTTGAAGCTAATTGTGCCTTTTGCTGTCCTTTTCTGCCCTCTTCCACCTAAAGTTAGATCCAGAACTTGGTATTCTTTATGCTTTCTGACATGATTGACCACAATTTTATCGTATATCACAGCCATGAGAAATCTGGGAATGAGCAGTTCGTGACTGAAATTAGCAAGTGGGTCTTCCATGAAAGAGGTCATCTCAAGGTGCAGCATCAGATATAATTTCTTATTTCATTTCCACCCCTTTCTCTGTTTACTTGGGCATTCTCGTAGCCATAAAAGGAATGCACTTCAATTGGCTGCATTTCACTATCCATATTTGCTGTTCTCAATATGTGAATTGAGAATTTGTCTATACATTTTCATATATAGGCTGTGAATGTAAGACATCACAAAGTTGGGGAGGCAGATGAACCTTCTATGTACAGAATCAACGATGAACTGGTACTACTACACTGCAAGTTTGTTATAATTTGTCACTCTTATACAATTTATACTTATGGTTTTGGATGAGCACTGAAGCTGAAATTTTGATGAAAGGAATATTCTCTTGAGATTTATGAATGGTCTGGAACAAGTTGGGAACCTTATGTTGCAGATGATGTTCAAGTTCAGTTTTACATGATGAGCCCCTACATTCTGAAAACCCTGTCAACGGATAAGAAGGTACTCTTAAGTGCTCCAGATTGACATGGTAGGAATTGTTTCATCACTTCGATTAGTATTTCTAAATTTCATTTCCTACAGGGTGTCTATTATACATCATTCAAGGTTCCAGATGTTTATGGAGTATTCCAGTTTAAGGTTGAGTACGAGAAATTAGGAGTCACAAGCTTGAGCCTTGCAAAGCAGGTACGTCCTTTCGAAATCTGTCTCTTATGGAGACATCTATAAGTTTAGAATATTTTAGTCACTATACTGCAAGCATGTTATTTACTTGAAGAGGTAGGATGCACTTTCATGAGATTCATGTATCTGCACTTTGCCTCGATTTGTCTTTTATCATTTATTTTGTTGCTCTAGTTCCTAGACATTGTTGGCTGAAAACAGTGAATATAGTTGTCCATTAGTGCCCTGCTGTTCACAAGAGATACTGGTTTAAGAGATTGATTTATGAAAGCCCGTAGGCCTTAATTGACAGCTATGCTCTCCGTATTGCTTTAGCTTTGAAGTTCAAGACAAACAGCTTGTGCATTTAATTGCCCTTAGCTATGTCAGTTTCGAAATTCAATGATGTATAACGGAAGTTATTGATGACACCTTGTATAGTCATTTACATTAATGCCTTGGGGAATTTTTTTAACTTGCAGATTCCTGTTCGACCCTTCAGACATAACGAATATGAGAGATTTATAACAGCTGCTTTTCCTTATTATGGAGCATCCTTCTCTATGGTACACTTCCCTCCCTCTCCCCCTCCCTCCCTCCGCCTCCCCCTCTCCCCTCTCCCTCCGCCTCCCCCTCTCCTTCTCTCCCTCTCCTTCTCTCTCTGCTACATATAAATTTGTACCATCTGCATATTTTTAGTGGTATAAGAAGTCATGTTATCTGAGCAGGCAGAAAATTTGTTGCAGTTGGTGTACTATTGTGAAAGTATCTTTTGAGTCTTAGATTACAAATTAATATTATCAGATTTTTTAGAAAAATCTGAGATATCCTCAAATACATACTGTTTGTCAAGTATTTGTTGGATATTTGTTTTGTCCTCTTAAAATATTGGACTTGGAAGGGGGGAACCAAATGAAATACACATGCAATATGATGGCAAGGTTTTGTCTTCTGATTTCATGGTTTGATTTGCTGGATTATTTTGTATTACATCCTTAGTTGAACGATTCCATGTTGACCTCTTTTCTAGCATGGGATACTAAGATACTTCGCTTCTTCTAATTATTAAAAAGGTGGTTAATGAGATTTGTAAATCGGTTGTTCCTGTTTGGAGAAGAATCAACAGAATAGCTAATAGCATAAAAACAGATCCAAGTAAAGTATAAAGTGCTATTAAGATATTTTGTATGACTTCTTATTTGCTTTGATGACAGATGGGTGGTTTCTTCCTCTTCTCCTTGGTTTATCTCTACCACAAGTAGCTGAAAGATGGCTTCAAGTAAGACTACATTAAGAGGTTCAATTTTTGTATTTGGTCTAAACTTCTAATGTTAGTATTGAGTATGTAGAGGCTCTAGCCTGTAGTGTTTCTCGGAACGAAAAAGGTAGTTTACTTTGTTTAGCAGCAAAGGATTACTGGGAACTTATATTTAAAATTACATCCATTGATAATTTCATGCTTACAATTCCCAAGGATTTTTTGGTCTTGGCAAGTTGGGTTCTTTTCAATTTATTAGTATGATTTATAATAGCCATGGTATCATAGTATCCTATTTTAGATCACTTTTAATTAGATTTTCCCTGGAGGAGTACGGAGATCTATCCCTGGATGGCTTTATAGTGTTTTATAAGGCTGTTCAGCCAAGGCGGTATACCGAATTTCCCTCAGTATCAGACAGACTGCATCAGATCTGGTATCGATGCGGGCCGATGAAACAAAACCGATCCCGACCCCGCCCCAGCCCCGACCCCTCTCCGACCCTGCCCCGACACCGACACCGACCCTTCCCACCCCATCCGACCCCTAACTAGCCGTTGCACAACGGCTTTGTACCAATTTGGCCGTTGTGCAACTGCCAAATACCCCTCCCCCAACCCCCCTACCCCTAATATTTATTTTTAACCCTTAAGTTATTATATTTACACTTTAACTCAATTTTTTCAACTATAAATACTTCAGTTTTCTTCATTCTTTCTCACAAATCTTCCTACAATTACAATCTCTCTAATAATCTCTCATTCTCTTTACATTGTCTTCTAAATATTCAATTTAATTTATTCATTTGGGAATTGACAATTAGCTTGAGGATCATCTTGAGCAAAGTTTCAATTTTCAACCTCTCTCGATTACACGTCGACGTTACGTCGGCGTTTGGTACATTCGTTCCTTTATTAAATTATTATTGTTTCTTTATTTTAATTAGCGCACTTAATTTCATTAACTATTTATTAGCATAAATTATAATGAAAGGATTAAGAGGTATGTTGGGTATGTTTGGTTCTAGTAGGGGTGACAAGGACAAGGGTCCTTCTTCTAGTCATCCTATTCCTCCTATACATGATGATTTTATTGATACTCAAAATTTTCCTGAAGTACCGGTAGATTTAGACGATGAGTTATTTTCTGAAAATCAACAAGAGTTTAATTTAGAACATCTAGATGACACACAAACTAATCTAGATGACACACCAACTAATGCACCTCAAACTGGAACACCTCCTATTCCCCTAGTATGAGATGAGGCCCACCAGAACGAAAATTAACATCACTTGTATGAGCTTTTTTTGATAGAGACGTACAAAATGAAGCTGCTAGATGCACAATTTGTAAAAATATTTATATATTCAAATTAGGAAGAGGTCATGGCGGGACAGGAGGTTTAACTACGCATTTGAATACCAAACACAAAGCAGGCTCAAGTGAAGGGTTAGTCAGCAATGACCTCTGAGTCGGGACAAGTTTCACATACTGTCCCGCACTAGGTACATGGTCAAATTGAACCTATGACGGGGGCAGTTGTAGGCCTTAAATACGATAAAATGAAAGATAGGGAAGAATTATCAAAATTAGTTGTAGTGGAGGGTTTACCTTTTTCATTTCTGATTCTCCTGGTTTTATTCATTATATAAGATCAATGTACAATCCTGCTTATAACGTTTTTCCTAGATCAACTGTTAGGAGAGAGATGTTTTTAAATTTGCACAGGAATATCAACAATATTTACGTTATTATTATCACATCTGATATAGGCCGTAATACTAACGGTCATGATTATTTAACTGTAACATGTCATTGGATAGACTATAAATGGTCTATGCAAAAACATATTTTAGCATATAGATATATTGATGAAAGGCACACTGATATTTTTATTCAAGAAAATATTTTTTCTGTTTGCGTTTATTATGACATAAGTGATAAAGTCATAACTATTACATTAGATAACACTTCTTCTAATATTTCTATTGTTAGAATATTAAAAATTGTCTTAACTCCATCTTTTTCCGATCATTTTCATATAAAATGTGCATGTCATATTTATAACTTAGTTGTAAAGGATGGTATAATTTTTTTTGAAGACATTCTTGCAAAAATTCAATTTGCTATAAATTATATTTTTAAAAATAATAGAATACAACGACTAAAAGAATATAAAAAAAACTTGTCACGATTGTGGTCTAGCTTACATAAAAGTTCTTGAAGAAGTATGCACTAGATGAAATTCTTTATACAACCAACTACGTGTTGCTTATGAGTATAGACAACCTATAACTCAATTTTTTAACGCCCGTAATCGAAATTCTAGTGATATGCTTATAGATTTCGATTGGGATACAATTTTAGAAATTAATATATTTTTAGAGAAATTTTATCTAGCTACTAAAGAATTTTTCGGGATTTATTATCCTATTATTTCATCAATGTTATTTTATATAGCTCGAATATTTATATTACTTAGTGAATATATAACAAAATCAGCTTATAAGGAACCTATTAAAAAAATGTTTGAAAAAATGAAAAAATATTTTATTCCTATTCTCCCAATATTTTTTATTAATGCTGTATTAAATTCGTCTATTAAACTAGACGGTTGTAAAAATCTTGTTGAAATATTTACGATTGCATAGCTACACTTCCACCTCCAACTCCTAAAAATTCAAATGACCCACCACCTGTTGAAATAAGTAGAGAAGAAGTGTTGTCTAACATTCAAGATGAATGTAAAAAAATATATATGCATTACCAACAAAGAAAGTGCTAGCAACCAACCGGCTTCCATGCCATCATCATCTTCTTCTTCTTCTTCAACACAACCCCAAAAACGACATGCTGTTTCTGCGGCTAGTATTCAAAGCCTCAGACAGAGAATGAATAGTGGTACCGTTTCTAACCAAATTAGCGAGTTAGATGTTTTTGTTTTGCGGTGTTATGCAAATGCATTTAAACAATTGAAAATGAAGAGGGACGTGAAGACTTGCTAAAATACTGGAAGCAGAATGAGAAGAATTTTCCAACACTAGCAAAGATGGCCCGAGATGTGTTGAACATTCAAGCGTCCTCAACAACGTCCGAAAGTGCATTTTCTGCGGTAAGATTTCAAATAGGGGAGCACAGACATTCATTGGTAGGAGACTCATTAGAGATTGCAGTTCTATTCAGAGACTGGATTCGTGCGGAGCGTAGGAGGTGCGGCCAACCGGAGATCGATGAAGAAGAAGACTACAACTACAACGAAATCTTATCCGACGGATGTGCAAGCGACGTTGTCCAATTTGACCAAGATATACCAATTTCAATCGAAGAACCACAAGACATTATAAAGAAACTAGAAAATGTGTTTCTTAAAATGTAATTCTTTTAATTGTAATTTTACTATGCTATTTATTTGCAACTTTCAATATCATGAAGTTGCAATTTTGAAATTGTATTACAAAATAAATAAATCATACTTCTAGTCGAATAATATAAGAGGCACAAAAACAGCATTGAAATGTTTTTATTAAACTATCTTGTTGTTTATGTGTGTTATTTATTTAATTTAAAGGTAAATAAAAAAATGACCCCACCCGACCCCACCCCGACCCCAACCCCGACCCCCTCTGGATCGGGACGGGACGGAGGCACACCCCGCCAATCCCGACCCCGCCAGTCCCGACAGACCCCGACCCCGACCCCGACCTATCCCCAGCCCCGCCAGATCCCAACCCCGCCCACCTCGACCAGATCCCGCCCCGTTGGACAGCCCTAGTGTTTTAGCATGAGAATTTACAGATGAAATAGCTGTAAACTTAAGTGTGCAAGTTACCCGAAATAGAAATCTGGTTTGATGGTGGCTATGAGATGTGCAAACAAACAAAACAGAGCTCTTCTTATAATAGTTAAATTCACCTCTACTGAATCAAGGACTGATAGGATGAATGACTAAACATAAAAGTGTTGGGTTTTGATACTGGTGAATGAGAAATGATGGGATAAAAAGTGAAGGGAATGTAAAAGGTCCCTTTTGCTTTGGTTAAAACTTTTTGTCCCACATTGGAAAAAGAGAGTAAAAGAGAGGTGTATATATTACATTACACCTTCTCTAGTCACTAAAAGGGTTGAGGGGGCAAGGACCCCTCGCGCCGTCGTCGTCGCTCGCTCGACTCGACTTCAGATTCGGATTCGAATTTGTCAAAAGATTGATTGATTATCTTTTTGGACAAATTTTTCTTTAATTATTTAATTAATTAATTATTTATTTAATTAATTAATTATTTAATCGGATCGACCCTGACCCGCGACTTGTGACCGACCCGGTCCGTTTTTCTCTTCCCGGATATTTTCGAATTTCCCTTCATCTGGTGACTGATCTGAATGGTTGCAAACATTCAGAATCAGTACCTCCAACTGCTATAAATTCTTGATTTGTTCCAGAATTCATTACTAATTTTTTTCTTTCCTTCTCTTCAAAAACTCTCTTGTTTATTCCGTGTGATACACTGCCGTTGAGTGGTTCGCCGCTACCTGAATTTGGAGTACTACTATTCTGGTAAGATAATCGTTCTATCCTGGGAGGGGATATTCCATCAACCTCGAGTACTGTGAGGGGAATAATTTCCTTAAGGACACACTTTGAACTAAGTGGGTTCGATAATATTCTGAGAAAAATATTTTTATTCTTCCAACACTGATTCTGTTCATTTTCCAGTTTCTGTGATTTACTAGTTTTAAGTATTTTATTTTATACTGTGTAATCTGTTTTTACTAAGTGTTTTACAGATTGTGTTGAAACTTTATTTAAACTTATACAGATTATTTTGGCAACAATCTTAAGGAAATTACTTATAATATTATAATTCGTATTCTGTTTAAGGAGATTAAAACTTGTGTAGTTTTCTACTCCATATGAATATTAGTATTCTGACTCGAAGATATAAAATCTTCGTTGGAATACCAAAGTTCATAATTATACTGCGATTTGAAGAAATAAAATCTTCATCGTTTAAGTTTCATAATTATACTACGATTTGAAGAAATAAAATCTTCATCGTGTAAGTTTGTGATTTGATTGCTATTCTGGTTTTATTAACTAAAACAATTTGTCAATTTGACAGTGATAAACAAATAATGGCAATTGAGACTGGAACTACCTCTGCGAATATTGCACCAATGCTACTGCATAACCAAGATTTCACCGTGCCTCCTACGAGAAACTCGCGGTTCACCTGTGCCAACTTTAAAGGATGACAACAAAGAATGTTCTTTGGCTTACCACCCTTGGTATGCAAAAGTTCACCAGTGAGGACCCTCCCGTGCCTGCCGCCGACATGCCTGACAACGAAAAGTTCATGGTTTCTGAGGCTTGAAAACAGGCTGATTTTTTGTGCAAAAGCTACATTTTGAGTGCCTTAGAAGATGACTTGTACAACGTCTACAGTGCAGTAGAGACCTCCAAAGAACTATGGAGTGCACTTGAAAAGAAGTACAAAACCAAAGATGCTTGCTTGAAGAAGTTTGTGGTTGCCAAATTCCTAGACTACAAAATGGTGGATGAAAAAACCGTTGGAACCCAAGTTCAAGATCTTCAACTCATCTTCCATGACCTTATTGCTGAAGGTATGGTAGTGAATGAAGCATTCCAAGTGGCTGCAATGATTGAAAAGTTGCCGCCCTCATGAAAAGATTTCAAGAATTATCTGAAGCACAAGAGAAAGGAAATGAAGTTGGAGGATCTTGTGATTCGTCTCAAGATCGAGAAAGATAACAAAACCGATGAAAAGAGGTACCATAAGAGTTCACCGATTGAAGGGGCAAACGTCGTTAAAGATGATGTTCCAAAAAAGAACAAGAAAAGGAACATGCCTTCTGGAAAGGAGAAGGGTCTTAACAAGAAAAAGTTCAAAGGCAACTGCTATAATTGTGGGAAAGCTGGCCACAAAGCCCCAGATTGTCGTCTCCCGAAAAAGGACTAGGGAAAAGGTCAAGCCAATATGGTGGAGAAGAATGATGATATGAATGATCTGTGTGCAATGCTATTGGAGTGCAATTTGGTTGGAAACCCAAAGGAGTGGTGGCTTGATTCTGGTGCCACTCGACATGTTTGCGCTGGAAAAGAAGCATTTGCAACCTACATTCCCGCTGGACCCGGAGAGGAACTGTTTATGGGAAATACTGCAACAGCCAACATTGAAGGATATGGGAAGATACTTCTGAAAATGACTTCCGGCAAGGTGCTGACTCTCAACAATGTTCTGCATGTTCCGACAATTAGGAAGAACTTAGCTTCAGCCGGACTACTCGTCAAAAGTGGGTTTAAGTGCGTGCTGGTTAGTGAAAAAATTGTAATAAGTAAGAATGATATGTTCATAGGAAAGGGCTACCTCACCGAGGGCCTTTTCAAACTCAATGTAATGGTTGTTGACAGTATTAATAAGAATTCAGTTTCGTCTTACTTATTGGAGTCAAATGATTTATGACATGTTCGTTTAGGACATGTCCACTACAAAATCTTGCGAAAATTGATTAACTTAGAAGTATTGCCTAAATTCGAGTGTAATAAATCAAAATGTGAAATCTGTGTTGAATCTAAATTTGTTAAACATCCATATAAGTCTATTGATAGGAGTTCAAATCCTCTGGACTGAATCCACACAGATATATGTGATATGAAGTCAATACCATATCGCGGTGGAAAAAAGTATTTTATAACCTTTATTGACGATTGCACTCAATATTGTTATGTGTATTTGCTTAATAGTAAGGATGAAACAATTGATGCATTTAAGCAATACAAGAACGAAATGGAAAATCAATTGAATAAAAAGATAAAAATGATTAGAAGTGATAGGGTGGAGAATACGAATCTCCTTTTGCAGAGATATGCTTAGAATATGAAATTATTCATCAAACTACTGCTCCTTACATACCACAATCAAATGGAATTGCGGAAAGAAAAAACCGAACATTAAAGGAAATGATGATTGCTTTACTAATAAGTTCCGATTTACCGCAGAACTTGTGGGGGGAAGCTATCCTTACAGCTAACTGAATACTCAACAGGGTGCCCCACAACAAAACACAATCTATTTCATATGAACTATGGAAAGGAAGAAAACTTAACTTGAAATATTTCAAAGTGTGGGGGTGTTTAGCAAAGGTCCAAGTTTCTTTGCTCAAAAGGGTAAAAATCGGAAAAAAAAACTGTGGATTGTGTTTTTATTGGCTATGCTACAAACATTAAAGCTTGTCGGTTTTTGGTTCACAAATAGAACAATCCCGAAATTCATGTTAATACGGTAATTGAATCAGATAATGCTGAATTCTTTGAAAATATTTATCCGTATAAAACTGAATGTGAGTCGTCAAGTGAAAGATATAAACAACCGCGGGAAGAACCAAAGGAAAGTACACCAAGTAAAGAGGATCCAAGGCGTAGCAAACGTCAAAGGACATCTACTTCCTTTGGACAAGATTTTGTGACATTCTTGCTTGAAAATGAGTCTCAAACATTTAAAGCAGCGATGTCATCTTTTGATTCAGCATTTTGGAAAGAGGCAGTCAATAGTGAGATTGAATCAATTTTGAACAACCATACATGCGAATTGGTTGATCTTCCTCCTGGAAATAAACCTTTAGGATCAAAATGAATTTTTAAAAGGAAAATGAAAACTGATGGCATTATTGACAAATATAAGGCAAGACTTGTGGTCAAGGGTTATAGATAAAAAGAAGGTCTTGATTACTTTGACACATACTCGTCGGTAACAAGAATAACATCTATTCGGGTGTTAGTGGCACTGACGGTCGTATATGGTCTTGAAATCCATCAAATGGATGTCAAGACAGCTTTCTTAAATGGAGAATTAGAGGAAGAAATTTATATGAAACAACCTGAGGATTTTGTGGTTCCTGGTAAAGAAAGGAAAGTGTGTGCAAACTTGTTAAGTCACTTTATGGACTTAAACAAGCACCCAAACAATGGGATGCGAAATTTGACCAAACAATTGTTGATACCCAATTTTGACCTTCTCGTCCAGTCATTAACTATAAAATTACATTAAATAATTTTAACAATGTTATAATAATAAAATGCAACAATAAAACATTAATACACACATAAATAAGCGATTTAATAATGGCACCGCATCTTACGTAGGATATTAAGCACTTGGAGTCTCGCGCCCGCATTCATAATTTAAGCCCTATTTTCTATTAATTAAAACTCAAACAATTCTTAATGATAAATAAATAAATAAATAAATACACAAAATAAATAATTTAACAATGACGCCGCATCAAGCATTCCTTAAAATTATAGCTACATTTATTAATACTCAAAGCAATGACATAAGCAATTTAAACCCCATTTAATTTTAACATCGCAAAGCATGCACAATAAATAGGATTTTAATAACAGCGTCGCATTTATAAAGCATTAAGCACGCCCGCATTTATTATTGTAATAATAAAAATCCAAGCTAAAACTAATAAAACGCCTAGGGTTGAATTTAAATAATTTAATGATAATTTAAACCCCATTTATTTACCACTAAAACAAATACACTAACTCATAAAACCTTTAATTCGCAGCCCATTAATCCCCAGCCCCCAAAACCCGAGCCCAACATCTACTAGCCCAATAAATCTTCAGCCTTTTCCCTCGATTTTGGATGAACCCTTAACCTAAATGGAAAAAAAAAAACAGCGCACCCATTTGCCCGTCGCCGCCAACGCCCCAGCCGAGATTCTCGCCGAAGAATCCGGCGTTGTACTCACACTCTTATCATCCCCGTCATTTTCTTACCATAAACCCCCCGAAATCATCCCTAAAATATCTTTGAATTGCAGCTTATCATAGCCCAACACCATACCAAAATCGCTCAAAACAAATATTAACTTACCATAATCAAGAGGCAAAATCGTAAGAAAATCAGTCCAAACTCATAATAAACCTTACTGAAATCAGTCCCAAAATCACAGAATCAATCTACCAAAGCTGGAACCCAAATGTGAGACTATAAATTAAGCATTTTTACACATGCAAAGGCATCTCTGGACATTGGGAAAAATCTGCAATCAAGCAGCAAGGATAAAGGCCATCAACGATCTAACAAATTGGCAAGAATCGGTCGAAGAAGAGGAATTGTTTTGGCAAAAAGCATCACAAATCGGAGAAATCAGAGTAAAAGAGCAATAAAAATCCTAAACGGTAGCAGCAAGAACAGAAGTTCAAACAAATACCTTCCTTCTTCGCAATATCAGTAAAAAACGAGGTAAAGTTTCATTCCACTTTTCAATCACATCGCAATACACTCCGAGTGGATCGACGACTTGATACGCTGCCTCGGTTCGCTGTCCGGAGAAGGTAAACCCAAATTCCTCTCAGTTTATTCCGCATTATTGTGTGTCTTGTGTTAAAAAATGTGTTAGTTTAGATTACTGTGTTCGTCGTCGATGCATGAATATGATGTTTATGTTTGGTATGTTGGCAATTCGTGTCGATATGGAGTTAAAACCTGAGGCATGATTTGGTTAATTGAGAGGCGAGCTTACTGTTTTCTTAATGAATATATAGAATCAGTTAGGAACAAGGATTAGAAGTCGAAATAATTCAAAGTAATCGTTAACTTATGATATCGAGGATATCACCCCTGCCTGAAAGCGTGACATTTGTTGGTTTGTTTCGATATTTCATTAAACTTTGCCTTGCTATGTGGATCGATTAATATTTTATCTCGATATGTCGCTATGAGTCGACTTATATTAATTTGTGTACTCCTTGTATGCCCGACTCATGTGATAACTGAACATAAGAGGTACCCCTCCCTAACTCGGATGCGCTACACTATCCTGCCCCTCTAGCACTTTGATTAGGATATTAAGTTGGTTTGGGTCGGTCCCTTCGCCTTATTAACTCTGTGGAATTCTGGAAAAAGAGGAACTGAGACTTCATTTTCGCATGTGCCCCTTCACGTTGATGAATAGGAAAACTGTATTTATTTTTTAATAGGAGTCTAAGCCTCTAAGGTGTGGATCTGGTGTTGTCTATGCCAAATGATGTAAATTGATTTCGCTATTTTAAGTATGTCTAAATCACAAGGTCGTGAGGCATGCCAGCTAGTTTAAACGACTCTACTTTTAACATGTAGCATTTACATTTGTTCATCTCTGTTCTGGCTATAAAACTGAATAGGCTAATTCCGACTTATTTCCAACTGTGGGATTACCATGAGCCATTTAACTTGCTATAACAGTCTGTTGAAAGCATTACATATGTAAAATAGGGTCCCCTAAGGGATAACTAACTTTACTTGGATAGTCAGATCCTTATTTTCTACACTTGGTATGTAAAGTGTGCATAGATGCATTGGAAATACTGTGGGATGTTTGAAATAATCTCGACTTTGGTATGATGTTAGGATGACTAAGATCCTTATTTAGACCGAAGAAAAATCTATACTTTGTGAAAGGAGTTAATAGTGCCCAGTTTACTTATCATATACATATCTCTGATGGGTGATTCAGACCTTACCTGCCTTAGTGAAGTCCCTTCGACGAAGCAGTATGCATGATAGCAGTATATTCAACGTAACCCATAATGTTGTTATTGTTTGGGCCTCTTCTGTGTTTTTCTCCCATGCTTCCTATATCCTACAACCCATTATCTGCTTACTATCTTGGATCCATTTCGCTTTTATTTTGAAGTACCGAAAATGAAATTAAATTTCATGTCAATGTTTGTTTGTTGTTTGATGGTTTTTTTTGATACATACTAATCCTTACCATTTTCTTATTTTTACATGAAATGCAATGCCTTCAGCAAAAGGAAGTCTCAATACGAGACTCGTCGCAACTCACGAAGACCCGCATTTATGTGCTTCATCCTCTCCACATCAGAAATTCCAAACCATGGGTGAAATGACATCGCCATTCCTCGAGTCGTCTTATTATTTCCTACCCTGCCCCTATTCATTTATTGTAAATTAATTGGCTAACGCGAACATTACATTAGTAGGACATTTAATATATTTAAGCTTGAAGTCGTTATTAAGAGGTAGTTGTGCTATTAAAATTTGTTTCCTTTTAAGTTAATTATTTAAAACTTGCCATGTAGTTTAAGTTGTACTAAACCACTTAATAATCCTCACTTGCATAACTAGTCATATAGCTAGGGCATTAGTCATCAAAATATTCCTAACACATCTTCTCATAAACTCTTATTAACATTCATATAAAAATATATATTTTTATCATACTTTATTACCCCTTGCATAATAGACGTTTTTTTTACATTTTTACTTTATACTGTTATAGGTACTTATTTTGCCATAAGAATTTTTGCACTATTATTTCTATGTTCTGTTAAGCAATATATACACCTTGTAAAATAATTTCATATGTTCTCCAATTACTTTAAGAGGTATGTTTTTAACCAAAGTTAACTTTATATATTTTAAATCTTACATTCTCACATTGGTCAAAAAATACGTTTTATACTTACAAATATCTTTGCTTAAAGTACCTTCCAAAAAATGCATTTTTCTTAGCAATAATAATTAACCCTAAGTTTGAACGGACAACCGCAAGTTAGTAGATCCTTTAGGGTGCCTAACCCCCTTCCCTTTAGGATAATAAAGAACTCTTGCCCAGAATCTCAATAAATTAGCAGACTATTTAATGGAGTTAGTGTTGACTTTAGCCTAGTTGACATTTAGGTGTCCTAATTCACCCAATTAATTAGGTGGCGACTCCGCGAACCCTTTAGCACCCTAGCAACCCTTTTAGCACCTTTTAGCACTTCTAGCATTTTATTTTTATTTCTAACCTTTTTTAAAGCAAGAAAGCCGCGGTCGAAAAAGTGACAACAATGTTGGCAAATGAATTTAAAATTAATGAGTGTAACAAATGTGTTTACATTAAAAATACTCCAAATCATGAAGTCATTGTTTGTTTATATGTTGATGACATGTTGATAATGAGTAGAGATATTGCCGATGTAAATGCTACGAAGCGTATGCTCGCTAGCAAATTTGACATGAAAGACTTAGGAGTTGCTGATTTTTTTGATCTTAGGAATTAGGATCCATAAAACTCCATCAGGTCTAGCATTATCACAGACACATTATATTGAAAAGGTACTTGACAAGTTCAAGTATTTAAATTTCAATGTTGCAAAGACTCCAATTGATGTAAGTTTTGCACTTTAAAAGAATGAAGGTGAAAGTGACTCACAATTGGACTATGCACGAGTCTTGGGAAGTTTGATGTATATTATGAATTGTACACGATCAGATATACCATGTGCTATAAGCAAGCTGAGTCGATTCACGAGTAATCCCAATCAAACTCATTGGATGACAATGAAACGAGTCTTGGGGTATTTAAAACACACCCAAAACTATGCTTTGCATTATAATAAATATCCCGCAGTACTTGAGGGATATAGTGATGCAAACTGGATCACCAGATCATTTGAAGTTAAATCCACGAGTGGATATGTTTTCACAGTTAGTGGAGGAGCAGTGTCTTGGAAATCACCAAAATAGACATGCATCACCCGCTCTACAATGGAATCTGAATTTATAGCTTTAGACAAGGCCGGTGAAGAAGCTGAATGGCTCCGGAATTTCTTAGAAAATATTCCATTCTGGCACAAACCTTTGGCTCCTATATGTATACATTGTGACAGTCAAACAACAATAGGTAGGGCAAATAACGTAATGTATAACGGAAAATCTCGTCACATACGACGGAGACACAATACCGTTAGACAACTCCTCTCTAGTGGCATTATTACGATTGACTATGTAAAGTCAAGATATAACGTGGCGGATCCGCTTACAAAAGGCTTATCTAGAGAATGAGTTAGTAGATCATCAATGAGAATGAGGTTAAGGCCAAGGACAAGTCATCATGGCGATAACTCTACCTAGCAGACTAAAGATCCCAAGAGCTAGGTTCAAGGAGATCAAATAAAGTTGTGACTGACGGTTCAACATTGTCAAATAACTCAACCCATTCTCGGATGAAAATAATGTTCAGAAATAAGGATAAAACTTTATGGCTTGTTAATGAGTTAATAAAATATTAAGATTTTTAATGATTATCTAAATCTGGCAGTGTATGACCAGATAATGTGGCTATAGGACCACATGTTTAGAAATCACTTATGTGAGTGTTAAGTGTAAGCCGCTTTAAAAGAGAATGATAGTGAAGGCCCATTCTCTATGCACTCATGAAATCAGGCGGTGTTCATGGCTGAAACGAACACAACCGTGAGAACCATAAACGGTTGAGGATAGATTGTGTGACTTATGTTGTCTAGGTATACAACAAAGTTCGACGGTTCAAAGATATCAAATCTACCGATTGATCGAGTATATCCGATATAAGTTCACTACGGAAAGTTCAAAAGGAAACCTACTTATCCAGATGCAGTCAATCCTCGCTTGTATATCACAACTGTCCGCACATTCTTTTATATTATGGCCATTCCCTATTCATGTTGGGGATTGTTGGGTTTTGATATTGGTGAATGGGAAATGATGAGATAAAAAGTGAAGGAAATGTAAAAGGTCCCTTTTGCTTTGGTTAAAACTTTTTGTCTCACATCGAAAAAAGATAGGAAAAGAGAGGTGTATATATTACATTACACATTCTCTAGTCACTAAAAGGGTTGAGGGGACAAGGACCCCTCGCGCCGTCGTCTTCGCTCGCTCAGCTCGGATTCAGATATTCGGATTCAGATTTGTCAAAAGATCGATTGATTGATTATCTTTTTGGACAAATTTTTCTTTAATTATTTAATCGGATCGATCCTGACCCGCGACTTGTAACCGACCCGGTCCGTTTTTCTCTTCCAGAATATTTTCGAATTTCCCTTCATCTGGTGACTAATCTGAATGGTTGCAAACATTCAGAATCAGTACATCCAACTGCTATAAATTCTTGATTTGTTCCAGAATTCATTACGAAATTTTTTCTTTCCTTCTCTTCAAAAACTCTCTTGTTTATTCAGTGTGATACACTGCCGTTGAGTGGTTCGCCGCTACCTGAATTTAGAGTACTACTATTCTGATAAATTAATCGTTCTATCATGGGAGGGGATATTCCATCAACCTAGAGTACTGTGGGGGGGAATAATTTCCTTAAGGACACACTTTGAACTAAGTGGGCTCGATTATATTATGAGAAAAATATTTTTATTCTTCCAACACTGATTCTGTTCATTTTCCAGTTTCTGTGATTTACTAGTTTTAAGTATTTTATTTTATACTGTATAATCTGTTTTTACTAACTGTTTTACAAATTATGTTGAAACTTTATTTAAATTTATACAGGGCAACAAAAAGAATACGAATCCATTTATTTTTGTGATCTAGAGTTCTAGACTATATCAACTATAGCATGTAGACACCGATATAAGGAAGGATTGTCGTTAGCAAGACTCTGCTACTAGTAACAAAGTAGTGATAAATGTAGGGGTATTCAAAGAAAATCGGCTGTACCAAACCAACAAAGTCAAATTGAGATAAAAATCAATTATATAGTAATTTGGTTTGATAGTGGGGAAAAATTGATTTGGTTTGGTTTAACTGAAAAAAGTCTAACCAAAACCAATCTAACATTGTATATATATTATTTTTTAAAATATTTATTATTATGTAATACCTAAGTATTTCTTAATTTTTTCGCAGTTTATGTTTCTTAACCTATTATTTCAACTTTGAAATTACAATTTTGGATGGTCTAATAAGTCAGGAATAAAACTATAGTCCATAAATGTGTAGTAAATCAAATTAAGCCCAAATAAATTTTGTTCATTTCTTATCTCTTATTAAAAGTACTTATTTTATGAGTTCTCATTATATCTTTGTTATTGGTGATATTATTTTTAATATTTTAGCATAACATCATGACTCACTTCATATTGTATTATTATTTTAAAAATAATTTCGTATAATTATTGTGATAGAAGAAATATTCAAAAATAATAGTTACAATTTTTGTGTTTTGAGACCACACTTAAAACAAAATCAAATTGGTTTGGTTTATAAGTTTAAAACGGACATGAGTTGTCCTGAAATATAATTAAAATAGACTATGTGTTAATAAAAAACATTAGGAGTAGCAAAGTGATAACGGTATTTCTAATGAGTTTGCTACAATTACGACATGTAATATTTTGAAACCTCACTTGGAAAATATCAATGAGTATTCTGCTTTAACCAAAAAGAAACACAATGTATTTGTAACATCTTAATCAACGGGCCCTGGATATGGCCTTCCCGTGGGGCCCACCTTACGTGAGTCATCATTAACACACCGCAATCATGGGACGCCTTCGTGACGAGATCGCCTCTAAAATCTTCAAAAAGGACTGAGGGAAGACCCTTTGTAAAGATGTCTGCAATTTGATATCTTGACGGAACATGGCAGACGCGTACTTGTCCTTTGGCTACATTCTCTCGAACAAAGTAAATATCCATCTCTATGAGTTTAGTACGATGGTGCTGAACTGTATTACTAGAAAGGTAGATGACACTTATATTATCACAATATACCAAGGTAGCCTTCTCAATAGGACAATGAAGCTCTAACAATAGATTTCATAACCAACATGACTCAGACACCACATTGGCTACCCCTCTATACTCGACCTCTGCACTTGAACGTGAAAGCGTTGATTGACGCTTGGCAGACCATGAGACTAAGTTATTACCTAAAAACATGCAATAACCAGACGTAGACCGTCTAGTGTCAGGACAACCACCCCAATCAACATCTGTGTAGGAGACAAGTGTAGACGTCGACGAATGATACAAATGCAAGCCATACTCAAGTATTTCCTGAATGTACCTAAGAATGCGTTTGAGCGCATTCATATGTTCAACTCTAGGATCATGCATAAACAAACACACATGCTGTACGACATATGTAATATCAGGTCGCGTGAACGTCAGATACTGTCAGATACTGAAGGGCGCCTGCAAGACTACGATAGCAGATCAGATCCTCATAGGGAGAGCCAACTGCAACACCCAACTTAGGTTTAGTATCAACTGGAGTAGAAATGGACTTACAGGATGACATCTCAACACTCTCAATGATCTCTGCTGCATACTTTCTCTGTGACAAGAACAATCCACCTGCATGACGAGTTACAACAATCCCCAAAAAGTAACTCAATGGGCCCAAGTCCTTCATGGCAAACTCAGAACCGAGCATTATCATAATAGACTTGCGCAAAGTATCAGAAAAGACAGTCAAGATAATATCATCAACATATAACAGAATATAAGCCATGGAAGATCCTCGACGATATATGAACAATGAATTATCAGACCTGCTGTGAGAAAAACCCATAGTCGAAACAAAATCAGCAAACCTCTTATACCAAGCTCGTGGAGATTGCTTAAGCCCATACAAGGACTTCTTCAATAGACAGACATGATTAGGATATCTAGTATCCCTAAACCCCAAAGGCTGATGCATATACACTATCTCCTGAAGATCACCATGTAGGAAAACATTCTTCACATCTAGCTGATGAATGGGCCATGATTTTGAAAGAGCCAAGCTGAGCACAGTGCGAATGGTAGCCGGCTTGACCACCGGGATAAACGTCTCACCACAATCCACACCAACCTGCTGAGTCTTACCATCACCTACCAGTCCAGCCTTATGCCTTGCAAATGAACCATCAGAATTTTTCTTATGAACAAAAATCCACATAGACCGAATAATATAAACATCAGATGGACGGGGTATCAACTCCCACGTATTATTATCAATAAGAGCATTATATTCTTCAGTCATGACAATTTTCCAATTAGGGTCATTTAAGGCAGACACATGATTACGAGGTAAGGGAGATTAAGAACATTAGAATTCAAATTTAAAATGTCTTTTAGGTTTAAAATTAACTGCGAGTGACTGGACCATGACTCTGGACTGGATGGGTGAATTTTGTGAATTTTCGGGAATAGCGGAAATTACCATCGGCGCGCGAGTTAGAAAGTGCGGCAGCGTAAGAGCTGCAAAACTCGCGGATGTTTTAGCGTCGTGGCGCTGATTCGCATTAGTTTTGGAGTCGCGGCGCCTCTGTGCAGGGCCGCGACGCTGACGACGTTTTTTCGGACAAATCTGAAAAATGGCGGAGAACATAGGGGGAAACATCTCATCCAAAAAATCATAAGAATTAGGCACGAATTTATCTACTTTAGAAAAGAAAAATTGAGTTTCATCAAAGAGAACATGACGACTAATGATGATTCATTTAGTGGACAAATCAAAGCATTTGTAACCACGGTGATTTGACGGAAAACCCAAAAATACACAAGGAGTAGAACATGTTTGGAGTTTGTTGATCGTAGTGGATGAAAACAGTGGATAACATAAGCACCTGAAGACCCTAAGATGAGAATATGACGGAGTCTTATTGTATAACACTTCGAGAGCGGATGAATATGTCAAACATTTAGAGGGAAGAATATTTAGTAGATCGGTAGCCATTTGTAGCGCATGATGCCAAAATAATGGAGGAATGAAAGAATGAACCAATAAAGTGCGGACAATATTATTAATGGTACGTATTTTTCGCTCAGCTTTCCCATTTTGTGAAGACGTATGAGGACAAGAAAAAAAAAAATTTATCCCACTTTGAGCATAAAACTTCATAAATTCCCCATTGTCATATTCTTTGTCATTATCACGTTGAATGTTTTTTATTTTCCGTTCGAATTGTGTTCTTATGAAAGCTCTAAATTTTATGAAAATGGAAAAAACTTGAGATTTTTTCGCAATTGGAAACGTCCATAAATATTTAGAATAGTCATCTAAGAATAAAACATAATAACGATGACCCATAGAACTGAGAACCGAAGATGTCCACAAACCACTATGAATAATATCAAATGGCATTGAAGTATTAGAATTTGACGCTACAAATGGTAACTTAATAATTTTTCCAACTCACAGGATTGACAAAGTGGAGTACTACGCGTACCCTTACAAGAAATAAACTTTTGTCTATCTAAAGAAGATAAAACAGACGACCCTGAATGACCTAGACGAGCATGCCACAAGGAAGGAACAACAGTTGCAAAAGTGGATGGCATAGCTTGACGCGAGACACTGAGACTTGGAGTGATTGGATAAAGATCACCCCTACTGTTACACCTCATGAGATGACTCCCCGTATTGAAATCCTTCACAGAAAACCCAAACATATCAAAATAATGAAAACTCAATTATCAGTGGTGAATTTACGGACAGACACCAAATTCTTAATCAATTTTGGGGCATGAAGGGTATGTTTCAGGACAAGTGGTGGATGAGGAGGGGACAAAGTTTTATGACCATAACCCTTAATTGGAACAGAATTGTCATTACCAACAGTTATAACACGATTAGTGCTCAAATTGGAATAAGACGAGAGAGTACCTTTGTCGGATGTCATGTGGGCAGTGGCGTTGGTGTCCATGTACCAATTAGGTTCCGGTTGAGTCAAGCCACGTGTGTGCATCACTGCTTTGATGTCGGTCCGAGTGGGGCCCATTGTGTGGTGTTCCTGATGGAGGCGCGACCCAAGTATACTGGATTGTTGTTGCTGTCCATACGCTGGTCTGAAACCTGAATTGGGTAAAAATTGGGTTGCGGTGTTGTAAGGCGGCGCCACGACCTTTGAGTCTTTGGGACCACCGTCATCGTACATGGGGCCTGTGTGCTCCGAAGCTGTTATTCTTCTTGCCGGTTGCCTCCGTTGTTGCCGCCACGATTCTTGCCATTATTCTTCCGATTCTGGCCATTCTTACCACCCCGTTGTTGTGATTTTGAGTCACGTTGGCTGGATTGGAAAGAGAAAAATTAGAAGCAGTCATCATGACGACAGGGTTGGCTCCAATCGCCACTTTCTTAGTCAATCCGGCTTCCTCCAAAGTAAGCATAGAACGAGCTTGATAAAATCCAGGCAGGGGGTTACTCTGACGAATAATCGAAACAACACCGCTAAAAGCCTTTGACATGCCTGCAACCATCTGAAGAACTAGATGACTTTGAGAAACAGGAGAACCCACATTGCTGAATTGGTCTGCCAAGTCCTTGAGGCGTTTGCAATAAGAAGAAACGTTTGGAAAACTCGCCATAGTCACCTGGGAGAATTCCTGCTCAAGAATAACAACTCGAGAATGACTGCTATCTTGGAATATGTCTCTCAATCGATCCCACACCGCCATAGTCGTGGAATTGGGTTCCATAATCGTATGTAAAATATCCAAGGAGATAGTGGCATAAATCCACTGAAGGACCT
Source organism: Przewalskia tangutica (assembly GCA_029844215.1). Taxonomy (NCBI): domain Eukaryota; kingdom Viridiplantae; phylum Streptophyta; class Magnoliopsida; order Solanales; family Solanaceae; genus Przewalskia; species Przewalskia tangutica. Next base: position 3,938,648 of record CM056721.1, read on the forward strand.
TGGCATCAAGCATGACCCATAATTCTGGATCTGCTTCTTTAGTCGGCACAACCATCGCAGAAGTTCCCTCCTTTGGAGGAGAAGGATGAATGATGTGGTGGAGGACTTTATGTGCCAAAGCGTGAATCTTAATTAATTCCCCCCACGTCCCATATTGAACGTTTTCTAGGTCGAGAACGATAGGAAGAAGCTCTTGATATTAGAAACTGTGAGGGCAGGGTGAAAGGTGTTCTTATCAGCCATAGGGAATAGAACAACAAGATTCAGAGAAGGAAATTTGTGAGTAAGGTTTTTGGAAGAGAAAATACTCGATTATTGTGAAAGAAGAAGAACAAAAAAATTGAGAATTTTTAGTGCAAAATTTCGAGAAGAAGAAGAAATTTTGAGGAGCGGAAGCAGGATAAAGAGAACATATACTCTTGATACCATAAAAGAAATAATCCCTTGATTATTATTTTTGCTCGAAGACATAAATATACAAGTTACAATAGGAGAATCCTATTCCTACTTTACATCTAAATTCCAATTCTATACAATTAAGGTAATAGAATAATTCTAATTATGGTACAAGACTCAGTCTACCAAATATACAATAATAATGTGTCCAATGTTGGACACTCAACGGGCCCTGGATATGGCCTTCCCTGGGGCCCACATTACGTGAGCCACTATTTAACCAGCGCAATATTTAGATGGGTTGAATTGAGCGAGTCATAACCGACTTAAATAATGGATAAGTTAATTACCCACCCAGACTTAAATTGGTTGGACGGAGCATGATTCTATGAAACCGAATATATTTCGTTTCCTCCAAAACCAATTTAGTCTAAAATAAGTTAATAATGTAGAAAGCATTAATTAATCTTTTTATATCAGTATTTGCTCCAATAAACGATTCCCTTCTCCTATTTCTATGTTCGGCCTTTGACATGTGATTATACAATTGTAAGATGTTACTACGTACCTTCCTTCTTCATTCGGTATTTAGTATTTGTATTAGGATTTAAATTTGTGCAAAATTAAAATTAGGAATAAAACTCCTTAATAAAGGTGATTTTATATCTAAGGCTAATCCTTATTGTGTATTCTTTAGTATTAAAGGGCAATCCGATGCATTAAGCTCCCGCTAATTCAGAGTCCGAGAAGGGCCGGATCATAAGAATCTGTTGTACGCAGTCTTACTTTGCATTTCTGCCAGAGACTATTACTACGACTTGAACTCATTCATTTATGATATTACATTTGAATTTGTGGCAGGAAACAAATTTCATAGTAAATACTAAATAATAGCATATTGAATTGTAAAATATTATTTACACAGTATGATTGTCGTCATTATTGTTATTTTGTAAGGTACCTAAAATTGCCAATTCTTTAGGGTCAATTACATTTGTGTGTATATATACACTAGTTTATGATATTGTGTATTCCATGACACTTATTTGCCCGGATGTCCAGTGCGGAGGTGTACAAGGTTGGCTATAAACGGTTTCAAGAGAGGTAGAGATAAATCGAAGAAGTATTGATGATAAGTGATTAGACGAAATATGACGCAGTTTCAGCTTACCGAGCATATGACCTTAGACAGGAGGTTATGGAGGACATAAATTAGGGTAGAAGGTTAGTAGGTAGATGAGCGTCTCCTGTTTATCCTTTCTTAGTAGTTAGTAGTTGTAGTATTGTTCTTGTAGTTCTTGTACTTTGATTTCTGCTACTATATGTTATTTCTTGTTTCTTTTATCTTGTACCTCGACTATCTTATTTATTTGTGGTGGCTATTGCTCTTTTCTCAAACTTCTTTATCATGACTTATTCACTTTATTTATTTTCTTTTACATACTATTTTGAATTGCTTGTCCTTATGCCGAGGGTCTATCGGAAACAACCTCCCTACCTTGAAAGGTAGGGGTTGTTAGAATTCATATAATTTATAAATTCTATAGGCAATAACAAGAGTAAAGAAAAGAGAATAAAAATATTATTGATAGTGAATTGGTAAGTTGAAGAAAAACAATTACATCAATTTATATAGGGTTCACAAAAGGCAGTAAATTAACTCTTTTCCGATGTGGGACAAGAGGGAATGTTAATATCCCCTCTCAAGCTCGCGATGGTGTAGAGAGAAACATCGAGAGTTTTCCAAGAAAGAACCGTTGACGCTGTAAGGTATGTGCCTTTGTGAAGAAATCAGCAAGTTGCATCGAAGATGAGACAAATGGAAAGGATAAAGTGTCTTGTTGAAGATGATATCGAATAATATGACAATCAATCTCAATATGCTTGGTACGTTCATGAAATACTGTGTTGTGTGCAATCTGAATAGAACTCTATTATCGCAGTACATCGGTGTTGGTGAGAAAATAGAGACACCCATATCAACCAATAACCAACGTAACCATATAATCTCACACGCAGTAGAAGCCATATCACGTTACTCTGCCTCGGTTGAAGAACAAGAAACAACATCTTATTTCTTACTTTTCCGTGAAATGAGTGAATCTCCTAAAAATACACAATAACCAGTAGTGGATTTTCGATCAGTCGGGTTACTAGCCCAATCTGCATCAGAAAATGCACGAAGCTCTGATGATGAGGTTGATGGAAACAAGAGACTTTGATAAATCATACCTCATAGATAGCGAAGAATACACATAACCGCAGCCCAATGTACAGATGTAGGAGAACAAACAAACTGATTGACAATGTGAACATCATATGCAATGTCAGGGCGAGTAATGGTAAGGTAAACCAGGCTACCCACAACTGAACGATATAAAGTGGGATCAGGAAGAAGATCTCCGTCAGTAGTGGTATAACGAACATTGACCTCAAGAGTAGAGTCAACAATACGAGTATCTGTAAGACGAGTCCGCTCAAAAATATCTGCAGCGTGCTTAGACTGAGAGAGAAGACACCCCTTCTCAGAATAAGCTACCTCAATTAGGGCTGCACAAAAAATGAACCGGACCGAAAAAAGCCCTGGACCGAACCGGACCGGATTGAATTTTTCGGTCTGGTATTCGGTCATACGTTTCTGAAAATTCGATCCTTGGTCCGATCCGGGTTTTTTTTTCCGATTTTTAACGTATATTGGACCGGACCGGACCGAATTTTTCGGTCCAGTCTTCGGTCCGACCTTTCTGGAATTTCGGTCCTCGGTCCGGTCCGGTCCGATCCGAGGGTTTTGTGCAGCCCTAACCTCAATGCCTAAAAAGTAACGTAGATGACCTAACTCTTTCATCTCAAAGCGATGAGACAAAGTTGATTTTAGGTTTGTGATACCATAAATATCATCACATATAATGATCATATCATCAACATACAACAAAAGCAAAATATCGCCTGCCGGGACGATCTAGCAAATAACGTTGAATCATGAAAGCTGAAAATAAATCCAAGAGAAGATACTACAGTGGAAAACTTGTCGAACCAAGATTTTGTGGCTTGTTTGAGACCATACAAAGCCTTCTTAAGCCTGCATACCTGTCCTGGATTATGTGACACACCAGGTGGAGGGACCATGTAGACTTCCTCTTGAAGATCCTCATTCAAAAAGACATTTTAACATCCATTTGTGAAATATGTCAATGACGATCTAGCAAATAACGTTGAATCATGAAAGCTGAAAATAAATCCAAGAGAAGATACTACAGTGGAAAACTTGTCGAACCAAGATTTTGTGGCTTGTTTGAGACCATACAAAGCCTTCTTAAGCCTGCATACCTGTCCTGGATTATGTGACACACCAGGTGGAGGGACCATGTAGACTTCCTCTTGAAGATCCTCATTCAAAAAGACATTTTAACATCCATTTGTGAAATATGTCAATGACGAACAAAGGCTACTGCAATAAGAACCCGGACATATGTCATCTTTGCAACAGGTGCAAAAGTCTCCTCATAATCCATACCATACTCTTGAGCAAATCCCTTTGCAACCAAACGAGCATTATATCGTTCATCATACTTGGTTTTAATCTTGTACACCCATCTAAAACCAATAGTTTTCTTACTAGATGGTAGAGAAACCAAATCTCAAGTACCAGTTTTGTCCAAAGCAGACAATTCCTCACTCATAGCCTTTTGCCAAAGAGGATCATGAGATGCCTCAGAGTAAGAGGTAGACTCACAAAGAGAATTAATAGAAACTAAAAAAGAGGCGGATGATGTAGAATAACAAGAATAATCATACTCGGATATCTGGGTAGATCGAGTAGTGCGTTTAGGATAGCGAGGTGGATCTGGATCTGCAATCACAAGTGGTTCTGAAACAGTCGTAAGAGGGGGGGAGGGGTGAGTATCAATATCATGGGACCTGCCATGAGAAGTAAAAGGATGAGGTATGCCGTGTGAAGTAGATGTACAATCAGTTGTAAAATCAGATGGACAATCAGATGGACAATTAGTAGTAAAATGATCAATATCAACAAGGTCAGATTTTGATATGCCATGTGAAGTAGATGAGATGGAGAAGAAAAGAACATGCTCAATAAAGGAAACATTACGAGAAACATACAATTTTCCAGAAACTGAATCATGACAACGATAACCTTTTTTCCCAACCCCATATCCAAGAAAAACACAAATAGCGACACTAGATGATAACTTAGTACGCTATGCAAGTGGACGCAGAACAAAACATGTTGAGCCAAAAACTCTCAAATGGGAATACAGTAGGGTGTGACCAAATAGTCTAGCATATGGAAAAATCCCAGAATTATGAAAGGTAGGAATCCTATTAATAAGATAAACAGACGTTAGGATAGCTTCTCCCCAAAATTCGCTAGGAACACTAGCGGACAAAAGCATAGATCGAGTGGTCTCAATAGCATGCCTATGCTTTCTCTCGTCTATCCCATTTTGTTGTGGGGGTATCAGTAGAAGAAGATTGATGTATTGTACCATCAACTTTGAAAATATCAGAAAGATCTCCACTAGTATATTCACCCCCTAAATCAGCTCGAAAACATTTAATAGTGGCAGAATGTTGAGTTTTCACATAGGCTTGAAACTCAATATAAATATGAACAAGATCAGAACGTGATTTTTAGTAAATAAACCCAACAACAACGAGTATAATCATCAATAAAAGAAACATACCATCTGGAGCCCCTCTTAGTAGGGATAGGTGTCGGCCCCCAAACATCAGAATGAACTAGATCAAATGGTGCAGAAGAAGTAGAAGTACTGAGATTAAAAAGCAAAGCGGAAAATTTTCCAAATTTACATCCACTACAGTCAGAAATATCAGCGGATTGTAAATCACCAAGAAGACCAGAAGTACACATAAAATTTAGGCGAGAGTCTGATATATGACCGAGTCTAGAGTGCCACAAATAAAATTTTGAAGAAGAAGACGTCAAATGGAAAGAAGACAAATTAACAGGCATAGCCGCTGCATGAGTAGGAAGATGCAGCTCATCCAACACATATAGACATTTTCCATTCCTACGCCCTGTCCCAATCACTCTCTTGAATTTTAGATCCTGCACATAACAAGAATTGGGGGAAAAGGCCAATAAAACAGCCAGAGTCACATATTTGACCAGCAGAAGCAAGATTCATATGTAATTTGGGAATGTAATAAATATCAGGTAAAGATATAGTGAATGTATGAATGGTACAAATTCCTGTCAATGGCATAGGTGTGCCATCAGAACATATGATTTCCAGCTCCAGAGTCCAAAATCCAAGAAGACAAATTGATACCTGAACCAATAGATGGTGATGAACTGGAAGGAGCAGAAAGAGCATAAGACTGTGGATTACTTTGAAACTGCTGGAAGGCGAGAAACTTTTTAAATTGGTCAGCTATAAAATCAGTACTGGGACTCACACGAGTTCCTGAGGCTGAGTGATCAATAGAGGGCACAAAGACAACCTGGATATGTGGATATGAGTTCTGGGATTGACCCCCAGAGTATGACTTTTGTTGCCCGCTATGATATTGTTGTGGAGGCTTCCGTCCTTGTGACATTGACTGTGGATGCTTCCAACCTTGAGGCTTCCAATCTAACGCCTTTCGTAGCTCATGACATTGATTGGTCAAATAGGAAAAACTAGAAGATTCCACCTCTCCAGTGTCCCGGTTCCTTGCAATAATTACAATTACCTATGGAAGATATTTTATAATGGTGTGTAGGAGCTGCATAGAATGATGTAGATGGAGAAGCTGTAAGGACGGAGGTAGAAGCAGTATGCACCCCCTTTAGAGTCTTCAAATAAGTTTCTTCGACCATGAGTTCATTTACCACATCTTCAATCGATGGTAAGAGTTTTCGGTGCAAAAGGCATGAACAACAACTTTCAAATTTTGGGCGAAGACCCATCAATAGCTGAACAAGACGGTCTTCATTTCTACATTTAATATAAGCACCACATGCTTGTAATTCAATAGATTCTGTCAAAGCTAATTGATCCCAAAGAGTAGTCATTGCACAGAAAAATCTTGAATACTCAAATCATTCTGTACTAGTGCACGAATTTCAGATTGTAATTGATATTTAACAGCAAAATTATTCTGCACAAACAGTCTTGACAAATAATTCCAAATCTCTTTAGCATTTTTGAACTTAGCCAATTGGACACCAATTCTTTGTTCAACAGAGTTATTGATCCAAGTAATAATCTTTGAATTATTGATCTCCCAAATACGAAATAATTCATCAAATTTTTCATCTTCAATTTTAGGACATTTAACTTTTCTAGAAATATAGTCCCAAAGCCCCTTATCCTTCAAAAAAATTATCATTACATAACTCCAATATGAATATTTTTTTCTCATCTAAACGAACACCAATAGATTGTAATGAATCGTCACCTCAAGCCATCGAAAACAATTTAAACAGAAAAGTCCCAAATTACAAGCAACAATCTCAATCTCACCAATCAAAATGTGGAAATGGTGGAACCGATCAGAACAAGAACTCAAATTTAACATGAACGAACACAAATAACAAAAATAAGATAAGCGGTAGAACCTACCAATATTATAATGCAATAATTTATGTAATAGGAGGTAGAACCCACCAATATCATAATGCGAGAATTTACATAATAGGCGGTAGAACCGGCCAATATTATTTTATTATCTCTGATACCATGTTAGAATTCATATAATTTATGAATTCTTATAAGGCAATAACAAGAGTAAATAAAAGAGAATACAAATATTATTTATAGTGAATTGGTAAGTTAAAGAAAAACAACTACATCCCTTTATATAGGGTTCACAAAAGGCAGTAAATTAACTCTTGTCCGATGTGGGACAAGAGGAATGTTAACAGGGGTAAGGTCTGTGTACACTCTACTCTCCCCAGACTTCACTATGTGAGATTTCACTGGGTTGTTGTTATTGTCTCATGGATATATTTAATTTTTAGTAAAAAAAAATATAAAAGATAATACCAAGTTGACCATAGAGATATGCCACATCACATCTTCTATGTCTATATTTATTAGATATATATATAAAGGAATATGTTCCCTGCCTTTCATTGATTATTATGTACAATATATATAGTGTTACATAATTATTTACTCCTTTACAAACTAGGTAACTAATCTTCCTAATTACAATTGGACTACACTTCCTAATTACAATTGGACTATAATTTTACATAATATAAGAAAAGAGATATTATTGATAGTGAATTGGCAAGTTAAAGAAAAGCAACTACATCCCTTTATATAAGATTCACAAAAGGCAGTAAATTAACTCTTGTCCGATGTGGGACAAGAGGGAATGTTAACAGGGATAAGGTATGTGTACACTCTACCCTCCCCAGACTCCACTATGTGGGATTTCACTGGGTTGTTGTTGTTGTCTCATGGATATATTTAATTTTTAGTAAAAAAAATATAAAAGATAATACCAATGTTGACCATAGAGATATGCCACATCACATCTTCTATGTCTATCTTTATTAGATATATATATAAAGAAATATGTTTCATGTCTTTCATTGATTATTATGTACAATATATATAGTGTTACATAATTATTTACTCCTTTATAAACTAGGTAACTAATTTTTCTAATTACAATTGGACTACACTTCCTAATTATAATTGGACTACAATTTTACCTAATATAGGAAAAGAGATATTATTGATAGTGAATTGGTAAGTTAAAGAAAAGCACCTACAACCTTTTATATAGGGTTCACAAAAGGCAGTAAATTAACTCTTGTCCAATGTGGGACAAGAGGGAATGTTAACATGGATAAGGTCTATAATATCTCATTTTAACCGGAGTCGAAACGGTGTACTACGTATGGTACATTCCTAAATTTATTTAAGGAGTCGCCACCTAATTGTTCTAAGTGAATTATGACACTTTTACATAGCATAAAAATGCTACAAATGATCTCCATTTAAAAGGTCTGCAAAACTTAATGAAATTCTAGGTAAGGATTCTTCATTATTCTAAAGGGAAGGGATTAAGCATCTTTTAAGATCCGCTAACTCGCGGTTATCCGATCAAACATAAGTTAATAAAAAATGCATGTTTAGAAAAATATGGATTTAAAAGATGTTGCAAATAATACTTGAGAAATATATATTTTCATAAAATTTTGCATGAAATTTGCTTATAAACATATAAAAATGGTTTATTGAAAAAATATGTATTATATGTAAAGTTTAGTCTTTTATGAAAGTAAGAATTCGTATGGATAGCTCATAAGATATGTGTGTTTTGCTTTTTAAGAAAACAAAAGTTCATTATGGAAAAGAATTGTACACATAATATGTGAAGTGAATTATGAGAACAAAATCATTTTTTATTTATAAACTTTATCAAAGGAACCTTATTTTCTTAGGGAAAAAGAAGTAAAGAGTGATTAAAAATGTTTTGAGAGTTTTAAACAAGCATGACAAGCCTATAAATAAATAAATAAAAGGTGACTTTCAGGTTTCAAACTACCCTCCCGATTTATTAGTTCTAAGTCTAACTATTCCAAATATTTCAGTAATCACATAAAGATATAAATAAAATAAAGTGACGGAGTTAAAGAAAGGAGATAAAATGACTAGGGCGGGTGAAGATATTATCTCAACCTATTTGTTTCGAGGTCCCGAGGCCAGAAGATGCAAGGAACATAGATGGTCTTCGTTTGACGAGAAGCGCGACGAGTCTCATAATAAGACTCATCATCACTCCCAACGCGTTTCATGCAAGCAAAAGAAAAGTACAAGATTAGTAGAATATTTATCATTGATAAACAAGCATTTGGTGAAATTTAAACACACCAATTAATTCATTTTTTATTGTTCTCAGAATAAGCAGGCCACAGTAATACTTGGAACACATTTTTTAGAAAAATTAGGCTTCACATTATATATTCATGGATAAAGCAGAGGGGCTGGCCCACATTTGATCATTTCAATCGAAAGGGACAGGATCAGCCTATCATGGTTCATATTTTAGACTTGTGTTTAAGAAGACAACATGATGCTAGGAAGATTCAAATATACAAGACTCACATAACATGAAAGACCAACCATTTCAAGTAGCTTCTAAGTGAAACAGACATGATTCAAATCAACATCTATTTTTTTAGAGAAGCACAAACCCATACATTTATCATAGTAATTTAGATTTAAAACTAAAACAGATATTAGGCTAAGTGACTTAGGTTTAAAACTAACAGTTTCAACATGAATATGCAGGTGTATGCAGACAAGACATCTAATATGGCACAATGACACAGTTTCACATCATATTACGGTTCTTAATAGTCCAACAGTCATGCAACCTACGCTAAGGTGCAAGCAAATCATTTAACATGGTTCAAATCCATAAGGGAAAGACATGACATAGTTGCAGATGATACTATGGATAAAACATGTGATCTAACATAAAAATGAACACAATGCAGGGTCTCATCCAGGTATACCAGTAGTCACTTAATTCAGATTATCAACAATTAAATACAGTTTTTTTTTTGGAAAATAATGAGCAATGACAATCTAAACAGTAAGCATTTGGGCTACATTACATCAGATACCAAACCCAAGCCCACTCGATATGTCATGAATATGCAAAACACAAACCAAGACAGATTTATAAAAAATTCAAAAAAACATCGTGGGTTCAAAAGCTCCTTATTTTCTATCGTATACACGTAACATGCCGTGCTACAGTAAGAATACTCTATTTAAACCAAACTAATCTCGGATCCTAGCAAAATATGATTCACAAATTCAAACCACTTTATTATCTAAGAAAATAAACATATCCAGTTAGTTAAGTAGATTACACTATAAGATGACTCAAGGGACTTCACTTGCTGTCATATGGACATCTTTTACATTCAAATAGGCAGGATTAAGTGTAAAACCAACTTAACAGATAAGTGACATACTGAGACAGTTAGACACCTCTTTAGGAACAACAACTTGGATTATGCAATACTCCTAATAGTCTAACTAGGCATATCTGCTACTGTAATGTTACATATCAATTAATATGATACCCCAGGACTGACTCAAATCAGTGATCATGATGGTCAAAACATAGTTATTATTTACCTATCATGCGGGACAGTCCATGCACTTCATTTAACTACAACAAAATAACTAATCAATATCTGTGTTCATTTTTCAGACATAGAGTATTTAGACATCCAAACCAAATATGATGTTCGTCATGAATTTATTAAATACGCAGAACTGTTTGGGTAAACTGAAGCATGTAACACTAATGTAATAATGCTAACAAATATCATCAAGAAATATATAACCGAACAACACATAAATTTGCATTAAGAGTCGAAATTCGAAAGAGAAAGTAGGTTACCTTCTCCGGGTGATGAACAGAAGCGTCGTCTCGACTCGTCGAATTCGCTCGGAGAGTATGGGTGTGTGTGCGACTGAAGCGAATCAAGACTTAATGTTTTCAGATTCTTGTTGAAGAAATACTCGAAATCAGAAAGGGGTGTTTGAGTCTTTATAGTAAGGAGAGTATGTTTTTTGAGTTTAAGCCTCTAAAGATATGAGTCTGTGCTCAATCTTCAATCAAATCCCAGAAATTCGATCCGAAATACAAGAATTTTCAAACGAAGAACAAAAAAAAGGTATTCAAAATAAATACTCTAAATCGGACCCTCTTTATGAAGAATAATGGGGTCCTTATATAGATATATTTTCCATAACGTTCACCCCTTCAAAAATCTGAATTCGAAATTTGAATTAAAGGGGCAAGATTTGGAAGAGGATTTTCGGGGGAACATGGTATGGTGAGATGTGCGATGTGATGTAGGGGTGTGGTAGTGTCAGGGGTGGTTAGGAGCAAAGGTGTGGGGCGAGATGGGGTGAAGTGATCGTTGGAGGCAGAGGGTAGGTTTTTTAGGATGTTGGTTTGGAACGATGGGGATTAAGAGGGGGTGCGGGCCGGGTCGACGGATTTGTTGGGCTGGAAGATGAGAATTTCGATTAGGCTGAGGAGTTAAGGGAATTGTTTGGTAGAAAAGGGCAGAGTTTTATTTTTGGTTGGGGAATTAATTAACTCAAATGATGAATTAATTTGTAATTAATCCAATTTTCTTAATTAATAAAAATATGATTCTTCATCCTAATTAATTTAGAAAGTGCACACACATAAAATATGATATAATATATGTATTTAGTTTTGAGTAAAAATTATAATAATTATAAAATAATTAATTTAGTAATTGGTGAAAATATTAAGAGAAAATCAATCACCAATGTCGATGCCGAAATATTAAAATTATTTTGCTTATATATTAATTACAAAAAATGTAATACCCGATATTTTAAAAATTATGCGGTAATTAGTAAAATATAATTATTTTTGGAGAATTTTCAAAATTGAGAAGCATAATTAAATTAATAGAAGATAAAAGGTGACCTGAACAAATGATCGATAAAGTAGGGATAAAATTGGGTGTCAACAAGGTTTGTGTACACTCTACCCTCCCCAGACTTCACTATGTGGGATTTCACTGGGATGTTGTTGTTGTCTCATGGATATATTTAATTTTTAGTAAAAAAATATATAAAAGATAATACCAATGTTGACCATAGAGATATGCCACATCACATCTTCTATGTCTATCTTTATTAGACATAAATAAAGGAATATGTTCTCTGCCTTTCATTGATTATTATGTACAATATATATAGTGTTACTTAATTATTTACTCCTTTATAAATTAGGTAACTAATTTTTCTAATAACAATTGGACTACAATATTACCTAATATAGGAAAAGAAAATAAGAATATTATTGATAGTGAATTGGTAAGTTAAAGAAAAACAACTACATCCCTTTATATAGGGTTTACAAAAGACAATAAATTAACTCTTGTCCGATGTGGGACAAGAGGGAATGTTAACAAGGGATAAGGTCTGTGTACACTCTACCCTCCCCAGACTCCACTATGTGAGATTTCACTGGGTTGTTGTTGTCTCATGGATATAGTTAATTTTTAGTAAAAAAATATAAAAGATAATACCAATGTTGACCATAGAGATATGCCGCATCACATCTTCTATGTCTATCTTTATTAGATATATATAAAGGAATATATTCCCTGCCTTTCATTGATTATTATGTACAATATATATAGTGTTACATAATTATTTACTCCTTTACAAATTAGGTAACTAAACTAATCTTTCTAATTACAATTAGACTACACTTTCAAATTACAATTAGACTACAATTTTACCTAATATAAGAAAAGAGAATAAGAATATTATTGATAGTGAATTGGTAAGTTAAAGAAAAGCAACTACATTCCTTTATATAGGGTTCACAAAAGGCAGTTAATTAACTCTTGTCCGATGTGGGACAAGAGGGAATGTTAACAAGGATAAGGTATGTGTACACTCTACCTTCCTCAGACTCCACTATGTGGATTTCACTGGGTTGTTGTTGTCTCATGGATATATTTAATTTTTAGTAAAAAAAATATTAAAGATAATACCAATGTTGACCATAGAGATATGCCACATCTTCTATGTCTATCTTTATTAGATATATATAAAGGAATATGTTCCCTGCCTTTCATTGATTATTTTGTACAATATATATAGTGTTACATAATTATTTACTCCTTTACAAACTAGGTAACTAATGTTCCTAATTATAATTGGACTACACTTTCTAATTACAATTGGACTACAATTTTACCTAATATAGGAAAAGAGAATAAGAATATTATTGATAGTGAATTGGTAAGTTAAAGAAAAACAACTACATCCCTTTATAAACTCCCCAGATTTCACTATGTGGGATTTCAATGGGTTGTTGTTGTTGTCTCATGAATATATTGTCACGACCCAACCCCGGGGCCACGACTGGTACCCTACCGGGGTACCCTGTCAGGTATATGTCAGAGAATAGCAGCGGAACATACATAACACATAACTTAGAGAAAAAGGTAAACATCACTGGTCAGCCGATAAGGCTGCCTTCCATAAAACGTACTTAAACAAAAGTATAGTAATACAACTGGTTCTTATAGCCCAAAACATATATGTGACCACGCACTTAAGGATAACAATCGTATGGCGGGCCCCGCCATACCACGAATGTACAAAATACCTATAGATCGTGGAATATCCGTACGATAGACAAGCTTCCGAGAAATGAAGCTTCGACACCGGAATAGTGATCCTAAGAACGAGGATCCTCTCAATCGCCTTTACCTGCATGCGTGAGCGCAGCCAGGGGGTCGACACAATATGTACCAAGTATGTAAAGCTGGAAAATACTATAATAATGATATCATAAGTCTAAAAGCAAGCTGGAGTCATGGAAGACAATAAAATACCTTTTACTGTGTCTTACTAACAATGAGAGTGACAAGTATATATATACAATACTGCATAAAATAGGGGTCTTAGGATCAAAACAGGGTACCTCGCCCGTAGTATCAATAAGCACCCCTACTCCTGAGACTATTTCACCCGCATAGGTCCTGTGAACCCGCATGAGGTATTCCTCGTGATAGTCAGACTACCGCACGGGACTATTTCACCCGCATAAGCCCATAAGGACTCGCGCAGGTATTCCTCGCGTCACGGGTAGCAAATCCACTAACAGGTGGTATAACGATCTGGGACTTACCCTCGGATATACTCTACCCCAAACAGATGGTATAACGATCTTGGGACTTTCCTCGATATACTCTTACATCAAGCGGTGGTATAACGATCTTGGGGCTTGCCTCGATATACTCTTACAAGAAGGTGGTATGACGATCTTGGGGCTAGCCCTCGGACATACTCTTACCCCGAGAAGGTGGTATAACGATCTTGGGGCTTGCCTCGGATATACTCTTACCCTAGCTCAAATCACACATCATATCATAATCATAAATAAGTTAAGAAAACTTATAACTTCTTATTAGTCTTGTTCATATACCCTCTCATTTTAGTTTACTTAAGGCACTTAATCATATCTTTAATAAAAGAACACCGGGAGTTTAACCCAAGTACTACATGCTTCAACTCTTTTAAAAATGACTTTGCTTTATACATAAAACTCTTGGGCAATTGATGCCTTAAAACCAATTTGCCTCACCATATACTTATCTTACTTAGAGTAAATCTCTTCTCATTAACCTTTTATGAAGCTAATACACCAACTTCCCATAAAGTTGTTATATTAACTCTACACTTTAGTAAAATCATACTTTTCCCCTAACTAAGGGACTTATACATTCTTAAAACAAAACAAGTCATTATATACTTGAAACAAGTAAGAATACCAAATCTTGTACGTCTACCGTACTACGTAGTTTCATCTATTCATGCTCAAGAGATAGGAAAGCTTCGCATACCTCTTTGGTCAATCCACTTGCTAAGTCCAAACTACCGCAAGTAATATGTCAACCTAAAATAACCATGATACATTTATTAACCTCTAATCTTAATGTAGAACAATCCAAGTTCAAAGTCACTAATTTCTATGGAAAATTGGGCAGCATTTCCTTTGTTTCTACATACTTTGCCACCTTTCACAAGGCCGAATTTATCATCCAAACTCCATATTTAAGGCTCAACAATCCAACATTTCAAAGGGGATTACACACCTAAACTTGGGTGTGTAAAATTCTGCCCCAAAAAGGTACAACAATTCACTTAGCAATTCTAAGGTAGTTTTTAGGCTACAATATGCTCATAATATCTTCTTAACCAATTCCTTCACATTCAAACCATAGTTCTTACATGCAATGAGTCTAAGAGCATTATTTACTACCACAAGTTCTTCCTTCTTAACATGCAACACTAAAAACTACTTCTAAAGGAAGAAATGTTACCTTAAAGTTTTAGCCAAACTTATTCCAAATATTTTGCTAGCTTCCTTGCCAAGAACACCACCACAACAACACCAACAAGCTAGCCACAAGCTTCCTTCTTTCTTTTACTTTTTCAGATTTTTCTTTAGGCTTGAATTTCTCTTGGAAATTTAGAGAGAAGTGGGAGCTTAAGCTTTAGAGAGAGAGAAATTAGATGACCAAGTCTTCAAGACTTGGTCAATATATTGCATGCAAGAAATCAGATGGGGAGGGGACACTTGTCACCTCCCAAGGTCTTTTAAAAGAAAAAGCGACTTTTCTAAGTTTTTCCGCCCAAAAATCTCGCTTCTGCGGCCATACTGAAACCTCCGCACTCTCTTCGAACTTTCGCGCGCCTGTTGTCCCGGCGCCGCGGCGTTGCAACTTCAGCGACCTCTCAGTACTTTCGGCGCCGCGGCCCTGCATCCGGCGCCGCGCTGCCGCTTTGTCCAAACACCTTTCTCGTCCGATCACGACCGAACTTGTAATTCTCATAACTTTCTACTCCGACGTCCTATCGACGAACGGTTGGTTGCGTTGGAATCTAGACTCAACGAAATACGCCCTAGGCCTTCGAAACACTTAGGAACTCTCAATGTATCGGGTCATAACCCGCCTCGAAGTTGACTAAAACTCGCCCGGAATAATTCATCAACCTATCCTTTGAAAATTTTAAGTCTTACATGCTTTAAACGCCTCACACGTAGGTCGTAACTACGGGTATAACATTCTCCCTTCTTAGAAACATTCGTCCCGAATGTTCCTTCTAGGCTTACTCAAACCACAACATCGACATAGACCCTCTTAACTATTCTTTTGCAAATAAAGAAGCTCCACGAGCCACAACATACAGAAGCGTAAATGTTAAATCAAAACTAACAAGCAGGAAAGTGGGTTACCTGGAGGTATAGGAAATAGGTGAGGGTACTTCTTCATCATGTCATCCTCTGCTTCCCACGTCATTTCCTCCTCGCTCGTTCGCCATAGACTCGACGGAAGCCACGCTTTTCGTCCGTCGTCTAACCTGACGATCGAGTATCGCTATGGGACTCTCCTCATACGATAACTCCTCTGTCACTTGGACATCATGGACCGGGTGCACTCTAGATGGATCTCCAATACATTTCCGCAACATGGACACATGAAAAACTGGATGTACCGCCTCCAAATCGGACGGCAGATCTAACTCATAGGCAACCCTGCCTACCCTACGGACAATCCGATACGGCCCAATGTACCTTGGGCTAAGCTTCCCCTTATTTCCAAATCTCATCACGCCCTTCATGGGCGATACCTTTAGAAAAACCCAATCATCTACCTCAAATTCCAAGTGTCGACGCCGATGATCTGCATACGACTTTTGCCGACTCTGAGCTGCCAACAACCGCTCCTGGATAAGCTTCACCTTATCCACTGCCTGCTGAACTAAGTCTGGCCCGACTAACTGAACTTCTCCCACCTCGAACCAGCCTATCGGTGACCTGCACTTCCTCCCGTATAAGGCCTCATAAGGCGCCATCTGAATACTGGAATGGTAGCTGTTGTTGTAAGCAAACTCCACAAGAGGCAAATGATCCTCCCAGCTACCCCTGAAATCAATAACACAAGCTCGCAGCATATCCTCGTTGTTCGGATAGTGCGCCGGCCCGTCCGTCGGCCGAGGATGAAACGCCGCATCGAGACTCACTCGTGTCCCTAATCCTTCCGAAAAGACCTCCGAGTTAGCCGAGAATCGGGCCTCTTTCTGATATGATCGACACCGACTCGTGCGGTCTCACAATCTCTCTAATATATAGTCCGCATAGTCTCACCGAGAACGCCGTTCGATCGGAAGAAAATGGGCTGATTTCACACCGCCGACAATCACCCAAATGGAATCATGCTTCCTCCGAGTGGTAGGTAGCCCGTAATAAAATCCATATTTATCACCTCCCACTTCCAAGTCGGAATATCAATAGCTCGCAATGTACCACCGGCTTCGTGCTCAATCTTAACTCACGACAATTCGCATCGTGCCACGAACTCCGCAACGCCCTCTTTAGGCCATCCCACCAATACACGTCCGAGGTCATGATACATCTTAGTCGACCACGGATGAATAGAATAACGAGCACCGTGTGTGCCTCCACGTAATCTGGCCGACGAAGTCCTCGCACATCGGGAACACACAACCGGCCCTCGAATCTTAGCACCCATCCGCGCTACCCCAAATAGACTCTCTTTCTCGAACGGCATCTCGATACTGCAAAATCGGATCCTCATATCGCCGCTCTTCACCTCCTCGATGATGGAAGACTGCAACCTCTCGAACCCGATTCCGTCACTATCGTAATCAACCAAACGAATCCCAAGGCTCGCTACCGATGTAACTCTCGGACCATATCCTCTTCTCTGGTGAACATCGCATGGACTACCCATCGACCGCGACTAAGGCATCTGCAACTACATCGCCTTCCCGGGTGGTATAGAATGTCAACATCGTAATCCTTAAGTAGCTCCAACCACCGCCTCGCCGCAAGTTCACTCCTCTCGATCAAGATATACCGAGACTCTTGTCCGTGTAAATGTCCATGAACTCCATATAAATAATGTCTCCGGATCTTCAAGGCATGAATCATACCGCCAACTCCAAGTCACGTGTGGGATAGTTCTTCTCATGCTTCCTAAGCCGCCGAGATGCATAAGCTATAACTCCGCTGCGTCCGCATCAAGACGCACTCCAAGCCCGACACTGACGCCACAATAAACCACATATCCATCTAAGCCTCCTAAGAGTAAGAATCGGGCGGTCGTCAACTTCTCCTTTAGCAATCGGAAATTTTCCTCACAAGTATCCGTCCATCGAACATACCGCTTTCCGAGTCACAGTCAAAGGGGTGAAATAGAAGCAAACTTCTACAAACCTCCGATAGTAACTGCAAGGCCCAAAGATGCGCACTCTCCGTGTAGCTGGTCTCGCCAAGTCTTCGATCGCTTCAATCTTAGTCAGATCAACCCGATGCCGCCCCGATAACATGCCCTAAGAAAGCCACAAGCCAACCGAACTCGTGACTTCGAGAACTTGGCATACAATCGCCGGTCTCGGAGGACTCCCAATACCGCCTCAAATGATTCAGATGCTCTCGCTCAGGCGCGAATATACCAAGATATCATCAATGAACACTATAACGAACATATCCAAGAATGGCCCGAACACCCTATTCATCAAATCCATGAATATCACAAGGCGTTGGTCAACCCGAAAGACATCACCTCGAACTCATAGTGCCCATACCGGTCCCGAATGCGATCTTTGGGATATCTATCTCTAACTCGCACTGATGATAAACTGCATCGCAGTCTATCTTGGAAAAACACTTTGCACCTCGCAATCGTCAAACAAATCATCAATCCCGGGAGGATATCTGCTTGATAGTTACCTTGTTCGCCTTCCTGTAATCAATACACATACGCAGGCCCCATCCTTCTTCTTTACAAATAACATCGCGCCCAAGGAGAAACACTTGGCCTAATAAAGCCTTTCTCCAAAGAAATCTTTCACTGGTCCTTCAATTCCTTCAACTCGGGTGCCATCCTCGTATGGCGGAATAGATATCGGTCGAGTGTCCGCGCCAAATCGATGCAAAACTCAATCTCCTCTCGGGAGGATACCCGCTCGCCCGGGAATACGCCCGAAACTCTCCAACAACCGGACCGATCAAGGTCCAGTATCTCACCTCGATTTCGAATACCCGAACTAAATGGTAAATATACCCTTCCGTATCATCTTCCTAGCCTTGAGGTAAGAAATAAACTCACCCCAGAATGCAGATTCCCTTCCACTGAGCAACCGCCACCAGAAACCGAACCGAACTAATCTCTCTCATATCCACATTGGCATAGCAAGATGCTAGCCAATCCATACCCATAATCACATCAAAGTCGTCATATCCAACTCTATCAAGTCGCCAGAGTCCGACGGCTATCTATAGTCACAGGCAAGCCTTATACACCCGCCACTACCATCAATCACTCATCGCGTAGCCACCTCAAAAGGTCTTATGGACTCGCTCTATCCCTACTCTACCGCAATATGAGGAGATATGTATGACAAGGTAGAACCTGGATCTATCAAAGCATATACATCACAAAGAAGAAACCAACAATGTACGCACGCGACATCCGCGACGCCTCCCGGTCCTCGCTGACCGACATAGCATATATGCGCGTTCTCGAGGACCGCCAGAATCGAACCTCTACCACGACTCTGCCGCGGATCGCCGCCCATAAGTACTCGCCTCCGGGCGTCTAACCATCGAAGATGAAGACCAAAGAATGCACTCGCTTGGTTCAACCGTAACGCTCCCGCCGCCTAAGGATGGACAATCGCTTCTTCGATGGCCCTGCTGCCACAAGAGTAACATGCTCGAACCCATACGACACTCGCCGGATGAGACCTACCGCGTCGAACACACCGAGGTAGGTGGTCTCGATTGCGCTGGTCTCGCCTCGAAAACTCGAAGTCCCGAGCCACGACCGCCCCGAATAACCTCGCTGACGACTCCCGCCGGAAATCGAGAAGGAGCACTCTGCCGGGCCGGAATGTGGACCTGTTCGCCGCTGAGGCCGCCGCTAAATCGCCCACGAGCTGCTGCCTCGCCTCTTGGCCGCCCAAATCTAGCCGATCTCGCTCTCGCCTCAATCTCGCGCAGACGCTGCATCTCCGCAATATCCATCCTCGTGAAGAGCCACCCCAAGCATGCAGATGTCATACGACGGTCTAACCCCATCACATATCGATGAACTGCATGCGCCATGTCGCCTACTATGGTGTGCGATATTCGCCAAGGAGTCGAACTCCGTGTTGTACTCCCGATAGTCCTCCCGCCCCGTCTCAAGGTCAAGAACCTATCTACACGGCTCTCTCACCTCGTGAGGCAAGAAGTGGTCTAAGAATGCCTCCGTGAACTCCTCCCAATCACCGGAAGAGCACCCTCCCCTCTAGACAATTCCCATGACTCAAACCAGTTCAACGCAATATCGCGTAACCGGTAAGAAACTAGTTTAACAGACTCAGTCCCCGATGCCCTAAGGACCTGCGTGGTCCGCTGTAACTGCCGGAAAAACTCCTGCGGATCCTCCTCAAATCTCGAACCATAGAACTCGGGTGGGTAATGACCAGAAATCGAATCAGTAACCGGCCTCAGGTTGGTTGCCGCTGCTCGCCGCATCGCCGCCACTATGCCGGGCCAAGAATCGAATTGCTCTCGTAATCTTCAGACTGCACTGCGCTGGATCGAGGCTCCTGCATCGCGGCTCGCAGCCGCGTCACGCCTCGAACTTCTGGCCGGGCGACGACGTGGAACTTGCCGCCCTAAACATCATCTCTGGTAAGGACTGGGCCTGTGCCCTCGTGACTCTCCGCGTCCCACTAGCAGCACCCTCAGCTGCCTTGCCCTTCTGGGCCGCGGTTGCCTTGCGTGGAGGCATAACTGATACATAAAGGGGAAAACATCAGAGGAGGTTCAACCTATAACTCAGCTCTATTGCACGATCTTAGAGTGAAAGAATGGAAACCAATCCTAAATATCCTGCAGCCTCCTGATTATAGATGTGGTGCACGACACACCGATAATCAAGACTCTACTAGACACGGTCTGTGGACACTTTCCGAGGACTAACTGCTCTGATACCACTTTTGTCACGACCCAACCCCGGGGCCGCGACTGGTACCCTACCGGGGTACCCTGTCAGGTATATGTCAGAGAATAGCAGCGGAACATACATAACACATAACTTAGAGAAAAAGGTAAACATCACTGGCCAGCCGATAAGGCTGCCTTCCATAAAACATACTTAAACAAAAGTATAGTAATACAACTGGTTCTTATAGCCCAAAACATATATGTGACCACGCACTCTAAGGATAACAATCGTGGCGGACAGGCCCCGCCATACCCCGAATGTACAAAATACCTATAGATCGTGGAATATCCGTACTAATAGACAAGCTTCCGAGAAATGGAGCTTCGACACCTAATAGTGATCCTAAGAACGAGGATCCTCAATCTGCTTACCCTTACCTGCGGCATGAACGCATCCCCCGAGGAAGGGGGTCAGTACACAATATGTACCAAGTATGTAAAGCTGGAAAATACTATAATAATGATATCATAAGTCTAAAAGTAAGCTGGAGTTATGGAAGACAATAAAATACCTTTTACTGTGTCTTACTAACAATGAGAGTGACAAGTATATATATACAATACTGCATAAAATAGGGGCCTTAGGATCAAAACAGGGTACCTCGCCCGTAGTATCAATAAGCACCCCTACTCCTGGGACTATTTCACCCGCATAGGTCTTGTGGACCCGCATGAGGTATTCCTCGCATAGTCAGACCGCCCGCATGGGACTATTTCACCCGCATAAGCCCATAAGGACTCGCATGAGGTATTCCTCGCATCATGGGTAGCAAATCCACGGAACAGGTGGTATAACGATCTTGGGGACTTACCCCTCAGATATACTCTTACCCCGAAGCAGATGGTATAACGATTTTGGGGACTTTCCCCTCAGATATACTCTTACACTGAAGCAGCTAGTATAATGATCTTGGGGCTTGCCCCTCAGATATACTCTTACACTGAAGAAGGTGGTATGACGATCTTGGGGCTAGCCCCTCAGACATACTCTTACCCTGGAGAAGGTGGTATAACGATCTTGGGGCTTGCCCCTCAGATATACTCTTACCCTAGCTCAAACTGTCATCATATCATAATCATAAATAAGTTAAGAAAACTTATAACTTCTTATTAGTCTTGTTCATATACCCTCTCATTTTAATTTACTTAAGACACTTAATCATATCTTTAATAAAAGAACACCGGGAGTTTAACCCAAGTACTACATGCTTCAACTCTTTTAAAAATGACTCTGCTTTATACATAAAACTCTTGGGCAATTGATGCCTTAAAACCAATTTGCCTCACCATATACTTATCTTACTTAGAGTAAATCTCTTCTCATTAACCTTTTATGAAGCTAATACACCAACTTTCCATAAAGTTGTTATATTAACTCTACACTTTAGTAAAATCATACTTTTCCCCTAACTAAGGGACTTATACATTCTTAAAACAAAACAAGTCATTATATACTTGAAACAAGTAAGAATACTAAATCTCAGACGCTCACCGTACTACGTAGTTTCATCTATTCATGCTCAAGAGATAGGAAAGCTTCACATACCTCTTTGGTCAATCCACTTGCTAAGTCCAAACTACCGCAAGTAATATGTCAACCTAAAATAACCATGATACATTTATTAACCTCTAATCTTAATGTAGAACAATCCAAGTTCAAAGTCACTAATTTCTATGGAAAATTGGGCAGCATTTCCTTTGTTTCTACATACTTTGCCACCTTTCACAAGGCCGAATTTATCATCCAAACTCCATATTTAAGGCTCAACAATCCAACATTTCAAAGGGATTACACACCTAAACTTGGGTGTGTAAAATTCGCCCCAAAAGGTACAACAATTCACTTAGCAATTCTAAGGTAGTTTTTTTTTAGGCTACAATATGCTCATAATATCTTCTTAACCAATTCCTTCACATTCAAACCATAGTTCTTACATGCAATGAGTCTAAGAGCATTATTTACTACCACAAGTTCTTCCTTCTTAACATGCAACACTAAAAACTACTTCTAAAGGAAGAAATGTTACCTTAAAGTTTTAGCCAAACTTATTCCAAATATTTTGCTAGCTTCCTTGCCAAGAACACCACCACAACAACACCAACAAGCTAGCCACAAGCTTCCTTCTTTCTTTTACTTTTTCAGATTTTTCTTTAGGCTTGAATTTCTCTTGGAAATTTAGAGAGAAGTGGGAGCTTAAGCTTTAGAGAGAGAGAGAAATTGGAAGATGACCAAGTCTTCAAGACTTGGTCAATATATTGCATGCAAGAAATCAGATGGGGGGGACACTTGTCACCCTCCCAAGGTCTTTTAAAAGAAAAAATCTGACTTTTCTAAGTTTTTCCGCCCAAAAATTCCGCCGCGGCGCTGAAACCCCCGCAGCCTCTCTGAACTTTCGGCGCGCCGTTGTCCCGGCCATGCGCTGCAACTTCAGCGACCTCTCGCAGTTTCGCGCCGCGCCTCGCATCCGGCGCCGCTCGCCGCTTTGTCCAAACACCTTTCTCGTCCGATCACGCATCCGAACTTGTAATTCTCATAACTTTCTACTCCGACGTCCTATCGACGAACGGTTGGTTGCGTTGGAATCTAGACTCAACGAACTACGCCCTAGGCCTTCGAAACACTTAGGAACTCTCAATGTATCGGGTCATAACCCGCCTCGAAGTTGACTAAAACTCGCCCGGAATAATCCGTCAACCTATCCTTTGAAAATTTTAAGTCTTACATGCTTTCGTACGCTCTCATACGTAGGGTCAGAACTACGGGGTATAACATATATTTAATTTTTAGTAAAAAATATATAAAAGATAATATCAATGTTGACCATAGAGATATGTCACATCACCTCTTCTATGTCTATCTTTATTAGATATATATAAAGAATATGTTTCCTGTCTTTCATTGATTATTATGTATAATATATATAGTGTTACATAATTATTTATTCCTTTACAAACTAGGTAACTAATCTTTCTAATTACAATTGGACTACACTTTCTAATTACAATTGGACTACAATTTTACCTAATATAGAAAAAGAGAATAAGAATATTATTGATAGTGAATTGGTAAGTTAAAGAAAAATAACTACACCCCTTTATCAACTCCCCAGATTTCACTATGTGGGATTTCAATGGGTTGTTGTTGTTGTCTCATGAATATATTTAATTTTTAGTAAAAAATATATAAAAGATAATACCAATGTTGACCATAGAGATATGTCACATCACATCTTTTATGTCTATCTTTATTAGATATATATAAAGAATATGTTCCCTGCCTTTCATTAATTATTATGTACAATATATATATAGTGTTATATAATTATTTATTCCTTTACAAACTAGGTAACTAATCTTTCTAATCACAATTGGACTACACTTTCTAATTACAACTAGACTACAATTTTACCTAATATAAGAAAAGAGAATAAGAATATTATTGATAGTGAATTGGTAAGTTAAAGAAAAACAACTACATTCCTTTATATAGGGTTCACAAAAGGCAGTAAATTAACTCTTGTCCGATGTGGGACAAGAGGGAATATTAACAGGGATAAGTGCGTATGACACTCTCCTGCATCTATGTTGGATTTCACTGGGTTGTTGTTGTTGTCTCATGGATATATTTAATTTTTAGTAAAAAAAATATAAAAGATAATATCAATGTTGACCATAGAGATATGTCACATCACATCTTCTATGTCTATCTTTATTAGATATATATAAAGAATATGTTCCTTGCCTTTCATTGATTATTATGTATAATATATATAGTGTTATATAATTATTTATTTCTTTACAAACTAGGTAACTAATCTTTCTAATTACAATTGGACTACACTTTCTAATTACAATTGGACTACAATTTTATTTAATATAGGAAAAGAGAATAAAAATATTATTGATAGTGAATTGGTAAGTTAAAGAAAAACAACTACATTCCTTTATTAACTCTCCAGATTTCACTATGTGGGATTTCAATGGGTTGTTGTTATTGTCTCATGAATATATTTAATTTTTAGTAAAAAATATATAAAAGATAATACCAATGTTGACCATAGAGATATGTCACATCACATCTTCTATGTCTATCTTTATTAGATATATATAAAAAATATGTTCTCTGTCTTTCATTGATTAATATGTACAATATATATAGTATTATATAATTATTTATTTCTTTACAAACTAGGTAACTAATCTTTCTAATTACAATTGGACTACACTTTCTAATTACAATTGGACTACAATTTTACCTAATATAGGAAAAGAGAATAAAAATATTATTGATAGTGAATTGGTAAGTTAAAGAAAAACAACTACATTCCTTTATCAACTCTCCAGATTTCACTATGTGGGATTTCAATGGGTTGTTGTTATTGTCTCATGAATATATTTAATTTTTAGTAAAAAATATATAAAAGATAATACCAATGTTGACCATAGAGATATGTCACATCACATCTTCTATGTCTATCTTTATTAGATATATATAAAAA
This sequence comes from Przewalskia tangutica, assembly GCA_029844215.1. Classification (NCBI taxonomy): domain Eukaryota; kingdom Viridiplantae; phylum Streptophyta; class Magnoliopsida; order Solanales; family Solanaceae; genus Przewalskia; species Przewalskia tangutica. The sequence goes on from CM056721.1 coordinate 3,964,141, forward strand.
ATATGTTCTCTGTCTTTCATTGATTAATATGTACAATATATATAGTGTTATATAATTATTTATTTCTTTACAAACTAGATAACTAATCTTTCTAATTATAATTGGACTACATTTTCTAATTACAATTAGACTACAATTTTACCTTATATAGAAAAAGAGAATAAGAATATTATTGATAGTGAATTGGTAAGTTAAAGAAAAACATCTACATCCCTTTATCAACTCCCCAGACTCCACTATGTTGGATTTCACTGTGTTGTTGTTGTTGTCTCATGGATATATTTAATTTTTAGTAAAAAAATTATTAAAGATAATACCAATGTTGACCATAGAGATATGTCACATCACATCTTCTATGTCTATCTTTATTAGATATATATAAAGGAATATATTCCCTGCCTTTCATTGATTATTATGTATAATATATATAGTGTTACATAATTATTTATTCTTTTACAAACTAGGTAACTAATCTTTATAATTACAATTGTACTACACTTTCTAATTACAATTGGACTACAATTTTACCTAATATAGAAAAAGAGAATAAGAATACTATTGATAGTGAATTGGTAAGTTAAAGAAAAAAAACTACATCCCTTTATCAACTCTCCAGATTTCACTATGTGGGATTTCAATGGGTTGTTGTTGTTGTCTCATGAATATATTTAATTTTTAGTAAAAAATATATAAAATATAATACCAATGTTGACCATAGAGATATGTCACATCACATCTTCTATTTCTATCTTTATTAGATATATATAAAGAATATGTTCCCTGTCTTTCATTGATTATTATGTATAATATATATAGTGTTACATAATTATTTATTCCTTTACAAACTAGGTAACTACACTTTCTAATTACAATTGGACTACAATTTTACCTAATATAGGAAAAGAGAATAAAAATATTATTGATAGTGAATTGGTAAGTTAAAGAAAAACAACTACATTCCTTTATCAACTCTCCAGATTTCACTATGTGGGATTTCAATGGGTTGTTGTTATTGTCTCATGAATATATTTAATTTTTAGTAAAAAATATATAAAATATAATATCAATGTTGACCATAGAGATATGTCACATCACATCTTCTATGTCTATCTTTATTAGATATATATATAAAGAATATGTTCCCTGCCTTTCATTGATTATTATGTATAATATATATAGTGTTATATAATTATTTATTTCTTTACAAACTAGGTAACTAATCTTTCTAATTACAATTGGACTACACTTTCTAATTACAATTGGACTACAATTGGACTACAATTTTACATAGTATAGGAAAAGAGAATCAAAATATTATTGATAGTGAATTGGTAAGTTAAAGAAAAACAACTACATTCCTTTATCAACTCTCCAGATTTCACTATGTGGGATTTCAATGGGTTGTTGTTATTGTCTCATGAATATATTTAATTTTTAGTAAAAAATATATAAAAGATAATACCAATGTTGACCATAGAGATATGTCACATCTTTTATGTCTATCTTTATTAGATATATATAAAGAATATGTTCTCTGTTTTTCATTGATTTTTATGTACAATATATATAGTGTTATATAATTATTTATTTCTTTACAAACTAGATAACTAATCTTTTTAATTACAATTGGACTACATTTTCTAATTACAATTAGACTACTATTTTACCTAATATAGAAGATGTACAAAAAAAATGCTCTAGAAATATAATATTCTATCAATATAGATTCTTAGTATCTTTAGTAGATTCACTGCATAGGATGTATTTATTTTATTTTCTTCTTAATTATATTTTTTTAATTTATGCTAATATCTGCATCTATATATTGACTCCAAATTGAAGAAAAAATATACAAATCAAATTATTTCTTGTTGGTATTTGGATAATCATTTTTTTAGGTATTGAGGAAGAACTTTATATTTATTCATTTCTCTTCTCACTCACATCTAATCTAGTAATTGAATCACCAGTTCAAATGCATTAGCAGATGGCTGTTATCATTAGTCAAATTCATATTGAATTGGTGAAATATCATTTACGTAATATATTTTCAAATTATACATCCTTGTTTTCTTTATATAAAGTACCTAAAATTGCCAATTTTTATTTAAGATGAATTATTTATGTATGTATATCATGTTTGTCCGTAAAATCAAGCACACTGTTTAATTAAAGGTTAGATATGCTAAGTCCAATAATACAAGGATCTAAATAGGAATCATAGGAGTAAAAATACTATTTTCATTAATTTAATATTCCCAATATTTTAATCCTGATTTTTTTACTATATGATTGAGTAGTTAATTTCATGATATTACTAATGAATTTTACTAATCTTTGTGTTTTGCATTTTTTCGTTTTAAGCTTAGAAGAATGAACACCTTCATCAACAACAAGAAGTTGAACAAGAAGAAGGTGGTGTTTGTAATGGGAGCAACAGGAACCGGAAAATCTCGTCTCTCTGTTGATCTTGCAACTCATTTTCAAGGAGAAATTATCAATTGTGACAAAATGCAAGTGTATAAGGGACTTGACGTTCTTACCAACAAGATAACAGAAATTGAGAAACAAGGTGTACCACACCATTTGATAGGTAAATATTTATATTAAATGGCCAAATAATTTAACGTTAGCAATTATAGATTCAAGTGATAATGCTATTATTTTATTATGTTTATGAAATGTGTATGAAAGACTTGCATTCATTAATATATATAATTTGATAAAATCATTGTGCGTACATGACTTTTTTCTTCACATTTACTAGGTGAAATTGAACCAGATGTTGAATTCACGGCGGATGACTTCTTTTTTGGAGCCATTTTCTATATAGAAAGCATTTTAAAGTCTAAATGTCTTCCAATCATTGTTGGAGGGTCAAATTCTTACATTGAAACACTTGTGGAGGACCCTAAGTTCAAATCTACGTACGATTGTTGCTTCATTTGGATTGATGTTGCCTTACCTGTCTTGTACTCTTTTACTTCCACAAGGGTTGATAAAATGATCCATGCAGGTCAGTTTCTATTTATTTTATCTAATATATGGTTCATCTTGGAAAATCAACACACGACGTTTGACATGTCATTTATCATATTCCGGCTCATATTATTTATAGTTGACTTTTAAATGATATGATGTTACACGTTCAAAGATGAATCCAAGATTTGAAGTATATATTTTCTACAAAAAATTTAAGTTAATATTACGGACAATAATAACTGATTTACATGAAAATATTTAGTAATTTTTTTAATATATATATATATATATATATATATATATATAAGATTTGATCAAAAGTTACAAATTCTATTGGAAATCTGAGGAAGATTAGCTCTCTCAATCACTCAAATTCTCTTTTGAAGACAAGTGAAGGAGCGATTCTTCTTTATTCCACTCAACTTGACTTACATAATCAATCATTTTCTTAAAAAAAAGTGGGGAATGTTTTCTTCCACCAACTTAACTTACATCAAATGTTATAGTACTTAGGTATTTACAGGAACTCCTCTAACATGTACATATTACAGTACATGTATCATAATTTAATTACTTTTTCTATTTGCTATTTATGATTCCAAGGCAAGGTTCACATCAACACCCCCTTGAATATTGTGGTTGGAATTCACTAAATATTCTTTAACTTCTCAAATTTAAATTTCAGCCTGAAGCGCCGATAGCAAAGTTGTCTCATCATCTTCTTCTTCTAGAAGTTTGAGTAGATCACAATTTTGGCTTGCAAAGCTAGCTCAAGATCATATTAATTATGTGATCTCATCATTTCAAAAGATCCTCATCTTCTCAGAAGACATCTTCTCAGAAGATGTTTCCTTCTTGAGATTGAGGTTGTCATTTATCAGTGTCATCAGAACTTTCCTCTTCACCACTCCTCTCCCATTTTGGATATTTCTTGATTGCATGAGAAGTTATTTTCATCATTTTCTCAATTATCATAGCTATTGTAAAATCTCTTAGGATTGTCCCTTTTCGGGGACATTGCGTGGCTCTGATACCAAATGTTGTAAATTAGAGGAGGATAAACACTCTCAATCACTCAAATTATCTCTTGAAGACAAGTGAGGCAATGATTCTTCTTTATTCCACTCAACTTGACTTACATAATCAATCATTCTCTCAGATTCTTCGAGAGAATAGAGGAAGGATGATTTTCTATTCAACTTATTGAAAATGGAGGAAGGGTGATTTTCTACTCAACTTGACTTTGCAAACACAAACTCATGAAAGACTTCTCTCGTCTTCTATTCCTATCTTGTGAAGTCCTTTAAGACTTACATCTTCTCGACGGGTTGTTCTTTTCTTCACAAACCCGGAGAATTCACGCTTCTTTTACAAATAGTCGGCCTCTCAACAGGTCCTCAAATCCGGATACACACCTTCAATTGAGATTTCCAAAAATATCCACCTTTACACTATCAAACCAACACTATGATATCACTTGTTGAAAATATTAGGCGGACCCTTGGTAATATCACAGGACACAAAGAGGATGGAAGAATTGAGTTTTTCTAATGATATGAAGTGAGCTTAATGTCTCTCTCCCTCTTCCATCCTCCTTTTTGTGCCCTATGATATTATCAAGGGCCTGCCTAATATTTCCAACAGAATCCACGTGAACCCTTAACCGTTAGCCGATCAAATCATTAAAATTAAAGACATTTTATATTGTTTCCTTTTCGGAATATGATGAATCTCACTTTTTTATTTTAATAACAATAATGTACGGGTTAGCTAAAATTATATGCCAAGCAAGATATTGATTCTAATGATGAGGAGACGGGTCTTGTTGATCTTCTATCTCTATCACACACTTCCAGTTCACCTCAATTATTCCTCTGAATGTGTCTCTGTCTATCATAGCTTATTCAGATGAAAAGTATATCACCTAACTTTTTTTGTCTTTGTCAAATGATTCTTGAATTTATACAGATCTAGTGGATGAGGTACGAGGAATATTTGTTCCAAATGCAGATTACACCAAAGGAATCCGAAGGTCCATCGGTGTCCCTGAAATGGACAAGTATTTAAGAGAAGAAAACAAATTAGATAACGATGAAGAATATAAGAAGATGCTTCTTCAATCTGCAATTAAAGAAATTAAGCTTAATACTTGCAAATTAATCTGTAGCCAACTTGAGAAAATTCAACGATTGAAAAACGAAAATATGTGGCCATTGCATCATATTGATGCTACCGATGTTTTCAAAAAAGTTGGAAAAGATGGTGCTGATGATGCATGGAATGAAATTGTGTTGACACCCAGCTTGGAAATTGTGGAAGAATTTCTCATGAAATGATGATCACAAGTTCAATGTTGAGGCTGCAGAAACTAATAATATTTATGAAGTTGCAAGTTGCTAGTAGTATTCAAGTATTTTCATGTCTTTTATTTTCTGAAGATTAAGGTAATGGAGCAGTACTATAGTGAGACTCCATCTTTAATTTGTACCTTTATTGTTGAACTCATGTTTATTTTTATATAATGTCTCCTTTTCAAGAGTATTTAATCTTTTTAATACTAGGGAAACATGTTTAATTTTTACTTTTCTTTGTAGACAAAATGGACCTGTTGTCTACAAACTTGATATAACATGAATATTGGGATCAACCGCGCAAAGTTGATCAACATAACCTCTTGTCATAACATGAAATCGAAAATAATAAAATGAAAACACTAAGGTGACACTAGGAACCACACTACTTTGAAACAACAACAAAACAGAGAATTGAAACAAAACAATTAAACCAACATTAGTTCACCACTCACTATATATTCAGTAGCAGCAGTTACTATTTTTCAAATACATGAATTAAGCTCCGCAGTTAGGAGAATGAAGTTTGCATTTGGACGGAAGATCCGTAGCAAGAGTAGAATTAATCTTGTACATAGACATCATTGGACTATTCTTGAAAGTACATGTTAAACAGTGGGTCCAGCCGTGTGGTCCATGTCCATGTATCATGTGGGCCCTTTCCCTTTCCTTGTGTATTTGGTAAATATTAGATTTAAGTTTGTATCTTAATTAATAGTGTAATATTACCATAATTATAAAATTAGTCTTCAAATATAATAGGGATTTCTCGGTAGAATAGAAAGAGGATCTTCCTTTTAACTTGTATATATATGTCTTTCATTAATAAGAATAATCAATGGATTATTTCTTTCATCTTGGGTCCAGCCGTGTGGCCCATGTACCGTGTGGGGTCCTCCCCCTTTCCTTGTATATTTGATAAATATTAGACTTAGGTTTGTACTTAATTAGTAGTGTAATATTACCATAATTGTAAAGTTAGTCTTCAAATAGAATAGGAAGAGGATCTTCTTTGTAACTTGTATATATATGCCTTTCATTAATAAGAATAATCAAGAGATTATTTCTTTCATGATATCAAGAGTCTAGGTTCTCTTTACCCTGCTTCCGCTCCTCAAAATTTCTTCTCATTTTCCCCAAAATTTTACCCTAATTTTCGAATTTTGTGGGCTCTTCCTCCTTCACCAATATCTAGTATCTTCTCTTCCAAAAACCTTTCTCACAAATTCCCTTCTCAGAATCTTGCTATTTCCTATGGCTGATAAGAACACTTTTCATCCTGCCCTCTCGGTTTCTAACATCAAGAGCGTCATCCCTATTGTTCTTGATCTTGAAAACGTCCAATATGGAACGTGGGCGAAATTATTCAAGATTCATGCTAAAGCACATAAAGTTCTTCACCACATCATCCCTCATCCTCCTTCAAAGGAGGGTGATAAGGCGTCTACATCTAATGTTCCCACTCAAGAAGTAGACCCAGAATTATGGGACATGCTTGATTCCAAGGTTCTTCAGTGGATTAATTCCACTATCTCCTTGGATCTCTTACAGACGATTATGGAACCCAACTCTACAGCTATGACGGCGTGGAACCGTTTGCGTGACATATTCAATATAACAGTAACTCTCGAATTGTTATTCTTGAGTAGAAATTTTCGCAAGTGGCTATGACAAATTTTCCCAACGTCTCTTCTTATTGCCAACGCCTCAAGGACTTGGCGGATCAACTTCGCAACGTGGGTTCTCATGTTTCTAACAGTCGTCTGGTTCTTCATATGGTTGCAGGTCTGTCACATGCCTATAATGGTGTTGCTTCAGTTATTCGACAGAGTAGCACCTTGCCAAAGTTCTATCAGGCTCGTTCCATGCTTACATTGTAAAAAGCTGACTTGGCTAAGAAAGCAACGATTGGGTGTAGTCATGTCGGTATGGTGACTGCTTCCAATTTTTCTCCTTCTAATCCAGCCACCGTGACCCAAAGTCACAACAACAGAGGTGGTAAGAAAGGCCAGAATAAGAAGAATAATGGCAAGAATCGTGACGGCAACAACCGACAACATCAACAGTAGTCGTGGAGCCCACAGGGGCCCCCTGGACAGTGGCAGTAGGTCCCAGCACCTCACAGCGCCACGGTGCCACCTTACAGCGTCGCGGCGCCTCAGTATCCGTGTCACGACTCGACCCGACGGGCCGCGACTAAACGTCCTAATTGGACGTCATTACTGACATGTCACACTTAATCCATTTAATACCAGGATTTATAGAAATTTCGGCAGCATAACACTGCAATGATAACCCCTGTCCACGTAGGCAAGCTGACAAGGCGGCCTTACACGTGAATGAACTCATCTCGAAGTCGCAATTAACCAACACAATATACAAGCAAGCCGACAAGGCTGCCACTAGATAACAACAAGTATATCCGGGAACATCCCAACACACAGTAGAGCAACGTCGCAAACCAAAACGGAAGTACATACAACCACCTCACAGCTGTCTACAGACCTCTAGGAGTACAATACTGACATATGACGGAACAGGGCCCCGTCGTGCCCAAAATATACCTAAGTCTAGAATGTAAGGATCTGTACCAAAATAACTGGCTCCGGAATAAGGGAGCTCTTCAGCGGCTGGTAGATGTCCTAAGCTGGAGGGTCACCTATCTGAACACCTGAACCTGCGAGCATGAACGCATTTCGAGAAAGGGGGTCGATCTGAAAATAATGTACTGAGTATATAAAACATGAAATACTGAAAATGAAATCACAATTGTGTGAAGTAAAGATAGAGAGTCACCAAGCTTAACAAAAATGAGAGTCATATCAGAAATTATGGATGTTTACTCATACTGTCACTATGTCTATGTCTGTCTATCAATCTGTATAACATGTCTCGGCCCTCTAGTGAGGGACTCGATGGAAGTCTGTATATGTGTGCATATCATGTCTCGGCCCTCTATGGAGGGACTCGATAAAATCTGTATATATGTATATAACGTGTCTCGGCCCTCTAGTGAGGGACTCGATGAATTCTGTAAAGATGCGCACGAACATGATCCGGCCCGAGACTCGGTGGAGTGAAACAATAATACTTAGCACGATTAGATATCACGAGCAACCATATTCAATTAAAAATCATCTTTGACTCTCGATAATATCATCATAATAAACTCTTTTACTGAAAATCATAGACACTAATCAACAATTATCCTTTAAAACTGAACTTATAGAAATTACGTACGTCCGCCGTACTTTCATTAAAAATCATGCCAAAATAAGGAAGGAAGAGTTTTACATACCTCTTAGTCGCCCAATCAATGTAAAACTAGGATGTGCCTCGTCTAGTATGTCAGTCTATAATAATAATAATAAGACCATTAATTCTAGGACTCCTAACGTAAGTTATTTGAATAACGGCTTCCTTAATTCTATAAAAATTTGGGCAGCATTTCCTCTGTTTATGTACGTATCCACAATTAATCAACAGTCCAAATCAACTAGCAATTCAAATCAACCAATAATTTAAATCAACCAACAATCCAACCATTTCAATATGTAATCTAACTAGGTTCCATATACCGCATATACGCCGTCATATAAACCATTTCTCGTTACTTATGAAAGACAATAATTTAAATCATTAAGGTGATTAGCGCACCTATTTACCATATTCATTCAATACTTAAAATGTTACGACAATGTCTAAAAAGATTTCATAATTCCTTTCTTGGTTTCTTAAATCCATTTCGTCTCGCGTCACCTTATATAACTAATTACATCACCAAGTACCAATGCTTCTTTCAATTGTTAACACACAATTAGTGACGATGTCAATAATAGAAACAACGATTATATGACACCAAAACAACCCGTAAAGGGTCGCACAATGTCCGAAAGTTATTGATGAGTTTTAGGTCATTTAACATGCAACCATTTACTCTTTCCTTAATTAATAATCCAACTTATTTTCCAACAATTCCATATAATGAACACATCTTAAATCTTCACAAGTTATTCCATTTTTAACACGCAATTAGTAATGGAATTTACAACACAACATACAAATCCAACGCATGCCCAAAATAGTCCAATTTCGGTTCAACATTCAAATTCCACATGCATTGTCTAAATTCAAGATTTCTTCCTAACACAAGTCCATTACTTCAACTACAACAATATGCAACTTTGATTATAACATAGAAAGAAGAATTTTCATACCTTAATTTAATCCCCAAAACAGTCCCGATTTTTAGCCACTGCTTTGTCAGCTGAACTTGTAACGTTCATAACTCTCTACTCCGTTGTCTTATCTATGATAGGTTTATTGCGTTGAAAACTAGACTCGACGAACTTCATTCTAGGCTTTTGAAACACCAAAAAACTCCTAATATACTAGGAGATATACCCTTCCAAAGTTGACTAAAAATCTGCCTAGCAGTCCCGATTTTGCCACTGTTTTCGCTCCAATTTTGGCTTCAATTTCACACTTCTTCAATTCCAAATCGACATGCAACAATTCAATAATGTTACTCCATCATTTATTATGTTTTTCTTGCCAAAAACTTCATCTTAAACTTGAAAATTCTGGGCTAAAACTCACGGTAACAGTGGTGTCGAGACCCACTGTTTTTTGTGAAATTTTCTTGGCTAATTTTTGTGTGGAAGACTTAATCTAGGGAAAGAAGTGAATTGAACCCTAAATTCTTACTTTGGGGGTGGTTTCGGTTTTGGGGAAGGAGAAAGAAGAGTGGAGTGTATTTTGAAATGAAAATGAGAATAAGAAGATGACGGAGTTTGTTTTTAAGTTTTAGAAGAAGGAAAATCTGATTTTTTTTGTCTTTTAACCCCCCTCTCTTAATTGTTTAATTAAAAAGGACACCTCTATTAAAACAAGCTCCCCATAAGTCCCCATACTCCTCATGTCAAGATTTTTAATACCATACTTAATCCATACCTCCATTGGGCCAATTTCTACTACTCGTATTAATTCTCGTCGTCACATTAGTTGTAACCAACATTTTTTTTCCCGGCATCACATCCTTTGGAACACCAACTTCCGGATTTAGTTTGTATAATTATACTTTATATCCAATATCCGAATCTTATTCCTTAATGACGTTCTTAATCCTTGTCTTAACTTACGAGGTGTAACAATCCGACAGGATACTCGCCTCGGCCCAGCTTCTTCCCAGTCCAGACTCCTGGGTTCAGACCAGCGTATGGGGAGTCTCAGCTGTCTAGTATACTTGGGCCTAGCCCCCATCAGGCCCACCACGCAGTGGGACATACTCATACCGACATTGAAGCAGTGATGCACACACTTGGCTTGACTCAACCGGACCCTAATTGGTATATGGACACCGGCGCCACTACCAGCATGACATCCGTCAAGTACTCTCGTCTTATTCCAATTTGAGCATTAATTATGGTATAACTGTTGGTATAGGTAATTCTATTACAATTAAGGGTTATGGTCATAAAACTTTGTCCCCTCCTCATCCGCCACTTGTCCTGAAAAATACTCTTCATGCCCTAAAATTAATTAAAAATTTAGTATTTGTCCGTAAATTCACAACTGATAATTGAGTTTCTATTAATTTTGATCCATTTGGATTTTCTGTGAAGGATTTCAAGACGGGGAGTCATCTCATGAGGTGTAACAATGGGGGGGGACCTATATCCAATCACACCAAGTCCAAGCGTCTCGCGTCAAGCTATGTCATCCACTTTTGCAGCTTTTGCTCCTTTCTTGTGGCATGCTCGTCTAGGTCATTCAGGGTCGTCTATTTTATCTTGTTTAGATAGACATAAGTTTATTTCTTGTAAGGGTATGCGTAGTACTCCAATTTGTCAATCCTGTGCTTTGGGAAAGATTATTAAATTACCATTTGAAGCTTCAAATTCGAATACTTCTATGCCATTTGAAATTATTCATAGTGATTTATGGATATCTCCGGTTCTCAGTTCTATGGGTCATCGCTATTATGTTTTATTCTTAGATGACTATACTAAATATTTATGGACGTTTTTAATTGCGAAAAAATCTCAAGTTTTTTCCATCTTCATAAAATTTAGAGCCTTCATAAGAGCGCAATTGAGCGAAATAAAAACATTCAATGTGATAATGGCAAAGAATATGATAATGGAGAATTTAGGGAGTTTTGTGCTCAAAATGAGATAAATTTTTGTTTTTCTTGTCCTCATACGTCTTCACAAAATGAGAAAGCTGAGGGGCCAGCCCCAAGATCGTTATACCACCTTCTCCAGGGTAGAGTATATGCGAGGCGGCCAAGATCGTCATACCACCTGATTGTAAGAGTATATCGAGGAAAGCCCCAAGATCGTTATACCGGTTTGCCGGTGTAAGAGTATATCGAGGAAAGTCCCAGATCGTTATACCATCTGCCGGGGTAAGAGTATATCGAGGGTGAGTCCCAGATCGTTATACCACGTTAGTGGATTTGCTACCCGTGATCGAGGAATACCTCGTGCGAGTCCTTATGGGCTTATGCGGGTGATTTAGTCCCGTGCGGGACGTGCGACCTATCACGAGGAATACCTCATGCGGGTCCACAGAACTATCGGGTGAAATAGTCCGAGGAGTAGGGTGCTTATTGATCTACGGACGAGGTACCGTTTTGATCCTAAGGCCCTATTTTATGCGATTGTATATATATACTTGTCACTCTCATTGTTAGTAAGGCACAGTAAAGGTATTTTATTGACTTCCATGACTCGACTTACTTTGGACTTATGATATCATTACTATAGTATTTTCCGACTTTACATACTTGGTACATATTGTATCACGACCCCGCCCTTCCGAGTGCGTTAAATCTGCGGTAAGTAGCGATTGAGGATCCTCGTTCTTAGGATCACTACTCCGATGTCGAAGCTCCGTCCTCCCGGAAGCTTGTTTATTGATGCGGATATTCCACGATGCTATAGGTATTTTTGTACATTCGGGTATGGCGGGCCTGTCATACGTTGATATCTTTAAGTGCATGGTCACCGATGTGTTTTGGTGTCACGCCCCGACTTTTCCTAAGTCTTTACTTAGGGCATGATGGCACCTGGACAATTATTTTCCACCAGGAGCACCATTTAATTCTCTTTATTTAGAAATTTAAACTTATATTCAAATACGGAGCTATTAATAAAAATAACAATAAAGAAATCTGTTTATGACTTTATTGAAAACATAACGCGAGCCTATGCTCGTGCAAATATTATTTCTACATAGACATCTTGTGACAAAGATTATTCTAAGTTGGAAGGGAGACCGTTCCCATGGGCATTTCAGAGACATGGCGACATTCTGGACCTGACGAGTACCAAGCCCGAAGCAATGGACTTGGTATGACAAGAGGCTGCGGGACGATCGCTAGCCTTGGCGTGGAGCCTTTCCTCTATCACGTTTTCCTGAAACATGTTAAATAAAGAGTCAACCACATCCGGGTTGGTGAGAACCTTACCCTGCAATTCAAAGTAACACCACAATATTCCAAGTGCAATCACATTATAACGTAATAAGCATATTGCAAAAACATATCAGGTTACAACATTTTTAAATATGTAGCAACTCCTCATAGGAAATTCTCAGTTTAACTAACACTTCATTTTATCTCGTATTATACGTTAGGACATTCCCCTGCATTTCCATATGTTTGTTACATTTATATATTTGTGAACGCGTATTCACTTTTCATATTTATATATAGGTGAACATGTATTCATCTTTCATATTTGTTGCGGCGTGCAACCCGATCCATTATATTTACGTATTTGTGAACACGTATTCACTTTACGTTTTGTTGCGGCGTGCAACCCGATCCATTATGTTTGCGTATTTGTGAACATGTATTCACTTTACGTTTTGTTGCGGCGTGCAACCCGATCCATTATATTTACGTATTTGTGAACGCGTATTCACTTTACGTTTTGTTGCGGCGTGCAACACGATCCATTATATTTACGTATTTGTGAACATATATTCACTTTACGTTTTGTTGCGGCGTGCAACCCGATCCATTATGTTTACGTATTTGTGAACGCGTATTCACTTTACGTTTTGTTGCGGCGTGCAACCCGATCCATTATATATTTATATATTTATGTGAACACGTATTCACTTTTTCATATTTTTTTTCAGAAGATCGAATAAATACTATTCTCTTTTCTAACATTCTGTCATTCGTACTTGTAACGATTATAACTTTTTAACCATAACTCCAACTAAGGTGTTTCTCAAGCGGAAACTAAGGTAAGACGGGGATCTTTAACTGTACCAAATTTCATTTAAAACTACTTTGGGTAACTAACACAAATTTATCCTCAAAGCAGCCACATGAAATTTATTTCGGCAGAATTTTTATTAAACAACACCCAATCTTAGAATAGTCATAACTCCTAATCTGTAAACCCGTTCAAGCCCCATAAAATCTCAAAACGACGAGAACAGAGAGATACACGTCTCCATGTGAACCATCCTTTCATATTCTGTACCATTTGGTACAGTTTTACACTTTTATTCGCTGCCCTTCCTGGATCTCGATAGGTCCGAGGCAGAAACTTTAAACAACGATAACTCTCAATCCGTAAGTCGGATAGACCCCCGTAAGGTCTCAAAATGTCCACAACAAAGAGATCTAGAACTTTCATTTAGAAACAATTTTCATATTCCCCACAGATTAGTACAGTTTTTCGTTTCAACGTCCTGCCCTTCTGGATTCCGACGAATCCGAGGCAGCAACTTCAAACTACAATAACTCTCAACTCGTAAGTCCGTTTTAATAAATATTTATATATAACTGTCCGTAACAGATATTTACAACCATGTAAATTTTCATATAATTCTAATAAGTAAAACTCAATAAAAACAGTTCGTAATTATGCCTTTCCGAATTTCGACCAAATCTAAGGCAGGAACTTTGAACTATGATAACTTTCAAACCGTACGTCCATTTTACCTCATTTTTGGTTCTATATGATCATATTAGAGAGGTGTACAATTCCTCCGAATTTCATCAAATTCTAACAATTATAACTCAGTGAGAACAGTTCGTAAAGTTCATGACGCAACTAGTTGTCTAAACAGTCAAAAGTTCAATATTTCTTTTCAACACTCAATTCTTATTCTAACATGTATTGAACTAAAAATAAAGGATGTTACCAAGAATTTCTGAGTGAGAAAACTCACCTTGTAAGTGTGAAGATTATTGTTGTGTGGTTGCTAAAATTATCCTTACTTCTCTAGTATTTTGCTTCTTGTTCTTCTTGCCCTCTTGGTATTTTTTCCTCTTCTTTTCACTTGTTTTTTCTGATTTTTCTAACCTTTATGTTATGTACTTTGTTTGTGTGTAAATACAATGTATAAGTGGAGAGTTTTCTATAACCTATGGGAGGTGAAATGACAAGAGTTGGAGGGGAAATGAAAAGGGGGGGAAGGGTGAAGGATTTACGTGCATGTTTCTTCTCTTCTCTTTTTTTTTTTCTTTTTTTCTTTTGTTTTTGTTTCTCTTTTGTTTTTGTTTTTTTCTTATTTTCTTATTTTCATTTTTATCCATCTATTTATCCAACTTTAACACTAACTCCATCTCATGCAATTTATCCTTTATTTTCTTATATATATGTATTTTTATTAACTCAACCAACAACTATATATTATTATTATTTTCCGGATTTTACATTCTCTCCTCCTTAAGCAACATTCGTCCTCGAATGTGAATAAAATAAATAACATAATCACATGGACACAATAATAACATAATCACATAGACACAATAATGTTTATTGTTATTGTCTCAAATTTGGGGCTTCACATTCTCCCTTCCTTAATAAGCATTCGTCCTCGAATGAGAATAAGGTTGTAACACATGCATATAGACACGTGAATGACACACATATGATGTACTATGTAACGCATTTTTTTTTTACCTTAGTCAAATAGGAATGGATATTTGACTTTCATCGCCTCTTCGGCTTCCCAGGTGGCTTCGCCGGTGGAGTGGTTCCTCCATGGGACCTTCGGAAGCAATATCTTTATTCTAAAGGCGCTTAACCTTCCTATCAAGTATTTCCACGGAACTTCTTCATATTGAAGCTCCTTATTAAGAACTATCTCACGGGAAGGATGGCGTGACTTGGATCGCAAGTATTTTCGTAACATTGACACATGAAATACGGATGCTACCGCCGACTCATGTGGAAGTGCTAATTCGTAAGCCACATTCCCCACTCTTCGCAAGATCTCATATGGCCCAATAAACCTTGGGCTCAATTTTCCTTTCTTACCAAAACACATCACTCCCTTCATTGGGGATACTTTTAAATATACTTTCTCCCCCTCTTGGAATTCAAGATCTCTTTTCCGATGATCCGCATAAGACTTATGACGGCAATGAGCTGTTTTGATCCGCTCCCGAATCATCTGTACCTTATCATTTGTTTCTTGAATGACTTCAGGTCCGAACAGTTGCGTCTCACCCACCTCGAACCATCAGTGGAGACTACATTTTCGTCCGTATAATGCTTCAAGCGGGCCATTTGTATGCTAGAGTGAAAACTATTGTTGTGGCGAACTCAATTAGACATAGATGGTCCAACCACTTCACGAAAATCTAACACACAAGATCGCAACATGTCCTCGAGTGTTTGAATTGTTACGCTCGACTTGCCCGTCATTTGCGGGTAAAAGTCGTGCTTAACTTAACTTTTGTCGAGACCTGCTGAAACTTTGCAAAAGTGTGAGGTGAACTGGGAACCCTATCTGAAATAATTTGTAAAGGAATCCGGTGTAACCGCACAATCTCCTTCAAATAAATCATGCGTCTTGTGGTGCGCGATCGTAGTTTTGGCCTAAGAAATGGTGACTTTGTAAGTCGATCAACAATCACCCAAATAGAATCATACCGCTTCTCGAGTTCTCGGTAGACGATTTACAAAATCCATATGAATCGCCTCCCATTTCCACACGGGACCCCGATGTCTGAAGTAATCCGCGAGTTTTGATGTTCACTTTCACCGCGGCATATAAGACACCTCCGACAAACTCATGGCGTCTTTCTTCATCCTGTCCCCACCGCAATTTGCCTTGAGGTCTGATACATTTTTGTTGATCTGGATGAATGGAACATCTTGTGTTATGACCTCATCTAAGATCTTCCTCCTTAGATCCTTTACCTTAGGAACACATAACCTACCACTTATACCGAAGGTTCCGTCATTATCTCCCAATGTAAAGCGTGAAGGTTTTCCTGTTGGATCTCTCCGAAATCCAACAAACTCAGTATCCTCAAACTGGCTTTCTTTTATTTCGAGCTAAAGCATCATGCGGTATCATGTACCACCACCCTACCTTCACCGATCTCAGTTAAGCTAACCCCGAGGTTTCCCAATCTTTGTACCTCCCGAACAATACCCCTCTTTTGTATTGCCAAATGAGTCAAGCTGCCCATTGATATCCTACTGAGTGCGTCAGCCACCACGTTGGCTTTCCCAGGATGGTAAAGAATACTAAGGTCATAATCCTTAAGCAACTCTAACCATCTTCTTTGTCGGAGATTCAAATCCTTCTGCGTGGTTATGTACTGCAAAATCTTATGATCTGTAAATATGTCCACATGCACACCATACAAATAATGTCTCCATATTCGTAAGGCAAACACCACCGCAGCTAATTCCAAGTCATGAGTTGGGTAATTCTTTTCATGTATCTTCAACTGTCTAGATGCATACGCAATGACCTTTCCAAACTGCATCAAGACATATCTTAACCCAACTCTAGAGGCATCGCAATAAACTGTGAACCCTTCTTGTCCCGATAGTAAGGTTAGGACTGGTGCAGTAGTCTACAATTCCTTTAGAGTTTGAAAACTTGCTTCACATGCTTCTGACCACTGATACTTAACCGCTTTTTTTTTTAGTCAACCGGGTCAAAGGAGCAGCAAGACTAGAAAAACCTTTTACGAATCTTCTATAATACCCAGCCAAACCCAAGAAACTTCTAACCTCATTGAGTGGTGGTTTTGGCGATTCTTCACTACTTCTATCTTCTGGGGGTCTACCATAATTCCATCCCTTGACACAACATGACCCAAAAAGGCTATCTTTTCCAACCAAAATTCACACTTTGAAAATTTAGCATATAGTTTCTCCTGTTTCAAGACTCGAAGCACTACCCTCAGATGCTCTTCCTGTTCTTCAACACACTTGCTGTAAATTAGGATATCATCTATAAATACAATTACGAACAAATTCAAGAATGGTTTAAATATTATGTTCATTAGATCCATAAAAGCTGCTGGGGCATTGGTTAATCCGAAAGACATGACGAGAACTCATAATGGCCATATCGGTCCTAAGGTTGTTTTGATATATCATTCGGATTTATTTTCATCGATGATATCTCGAGCGAAGATCAATCTTGGAAAAATAATTGGCTCTGCGAAGTTGGTCAAAAGATCATCGATTCTTGGTAATGGATATCGATTCTTGATCGTGACCTTATTGAGTTATCGATAATCGATGCACATTCGAGTGATCCATCTTTTTCTTCACAAAGGATCGCGCGCCCGGGAAACACTAGGCCTTATAAATCCTTTATCCGGAAGATCCTCAATTGTTCTTTTAACTCTCTCAATTTAGTGGGCCATTCGATATGGAAGAATAGAAATAGGTCTTGTACCAGAATTAACTCTATAGCGAACTCCACTTCTCTATCCGGAGAAGGCACAGGAGATCTTGAGGAAAAAACCTTCAAATTTTTCAAACAATAGGGACATCATGCACTGAGGACTCTTTTTGAGTATCTACTATATTAGCCGATATGCTCCACTTTATGACTCTTAATAACTTTTGAGACCTAAGGTAGGAAATAAGCTGACGTGAGGATATTCTTCGCATCATGGGTAGCAAATCCACAGAACATGTGGTATAACGTCTTGGGGGTTTTCCCCTCATTTATACTCTTACCACAGGCGGTGGTATGGCGTCTTGGGGCTTTCCCTCATTCATACTCTTACCCTGGAGAAGGTGGTATGGCGTCTTGGGCTTTCCTCATTCGTACTCTTACGGAGAAGGTGGTATAACGTCTTGGGCTTGCCCTCATTTATACTCTTACCACAGAAGGTGGTATAACGTCTTGGGGTTTACCCTCATTTATACTCTTACCACGGAGAAGGTGGTATAACGTCTTGGGCTTGCCCTCATTTATCTCTTACCCTGAAGGTGGTATAACGTCTTGGGGTTTACCCTCATTTATACTCTTACCTGGAGAAGGTGGTATAACGTCTTGGGGTTTACCCTCATTTATACTCTTACTGGAGAAGGTGGTATAACGTCTTGGGGTTTACCCTCATTTATACTCTACCCTAGCTCAATGGCTATCCTGCATAACATAAGTAAGTCGAAATCCCCAACTTCTTATTGACATTATTAATATATCCTCTCATTTTAGTTCACTTAAGGCACTAACATGCCTTAATAAAAGAATCCGGAAATTTAATCTCAAGTACTACATACTTATACTCTTTTAAAACGAATGACTCTTTTTTTCTTTTTTATATAAAACTTTCAAGATACTAATAACCATAGCATCAAGTCACTTGTCCTTACTTATCTTACTTAAAGTAAATCTCTCCTTTTAGCTTTCCATAGCGAATATAACCAACTTCCCATAAAGTCGTTATATTAAATATTATACCTTATTCAATTACATTTTCCTATTTCCAAGGGACTTAAACTTTTAAAACAAAACAAGTATCATATACTCAAAACACTTCAAGTCCACTTTGAAAACTTAAGACATCCTTAATAGTTTTAAAGAAGTGGGTTAACCTCCTAACTCGCCCAACTTGGCCATTCTTAAATAAGTAAAGGATATCAAGGTATTGTCGTCACCGTACTATATAAGTACAACTATTCATGCTCAAGAGATAGGAAAGTTCCACATACCTTTATTGATCTTCTAAGCGATAAGTGAACTCTCTGGATGGAGTTGACTATTTTCTATAGTATGACTCAATCGGATAGTTGAAAAGGTCGAGTCACATAAATGCCTCTTTCGTGAATACTCTCTTTTGATTTGGCAAAACCTTCTACCCTCGTTGTCATGTTGGCGATCTGAAGGTACGTCAGATCATAGGCTAATGCCACTACCTTCTACCAAGTTCGGGTTTAAACCTCACAAATCTTTTGACCTTCCCTTCGTAGGAATAATATGCGTTGTATGATGAAGATCGCGTGAATTAGGTATTATATTCTTTCACATTGCGGTCTTCTTGTTTCAATTGTTCAAACTCACGCTGGCGTCTTTTGGGTGTTAGGCATGTACTTTTTAATGAATACGACTCTGAACTCCCCGCGTCATCGGTGGTGACATCGAGAGCGATTTCTTCTAAAGTTTCTCCACCACACCCTGTATTGTCCATAGTTTATCGTTGCACATTACCAAATTGGCGTCGTGCGTCCACACATCCTCGTGAATAATGAGGTTTTCTCTCATCGAGAAATACTATTGGGTTAGACTTGTAGTCCTTCCTGTATAGATATGTTCCATTCTTCTCACAAAATTTGCCCCATAGTCTATCTGGTACCTCTCCTACCTTTTGGTCGATTGCAGCCACATCTGGTTATTTTATCGTTGTACACTCCATCTACAATCCTTTGAAGGAGGTAGTACGAGAACCAAGTCTTTGAAAAGACTCGAGATGAGCCACGAGAAGAGTATGAAAGAAGTGAAACTTTAGGATGTTATTCCGTTTACTTATTACTAAGGTGCGCACACCGTGCAATAATAACCGTTCAAACACCTGACTCGAAGAAACTTCCTAGAATCTCCTAACTGGTTTAGCTTTGATACCAACTTGTCACGCCCGATTTTTCCTAAGTCTTTACTTAGGGCATGATGGCACTGGACAATTATTTTCCACCGGGAGCACCGTTTAATTCTCTTTATTTAGAAATTTAAACTTATATTCAAATACGGAGCTATTAATAAAAATAACAATAAAGAAATCTGTTTATGACTTTATTGAAAACATAACGCGAGTCTATGCTCGTGCAAATATTATTTCTACATAGACATACTGACAAAGATTATTCTAAGTTGTAAGGGAGACCATTCCACATGACATTTTCCGAGACACTGTAACTGACATTCTGGACCTGACGAGTACCAAGCCCGAAGCAATGGACTTGGTATGACAAGAGGCTGCGGGACGATCGCTAGCCTTGGCGTGGAGCCTTTCCTCTATCACGTTTCTGAAACATGTTAAATAAAGAGTCGACCCTACCATCCGAAATTTGGTGAGAACCTTACCTGCAATTCAAGTAACACCACAATATTCCAAGTGCAATCACATTATAACGTAATAAGCATATTGCAAAAACATATCAGTTACAACATTTTTAAATATGTAGCAACTCATAATAGAAATTCTCGTTTAACTAACAACTTCATTTTATCTCGTATTATCGTTAGGACATTCCCTGCATTTCCATATGTTTGTTACATTTATATATTTGTGAACGCGTATTCACTTTTCATATTTATATATAGGTGAACAAGTATTCATCTTTCATATTTGTTGCGGCGTGCAACCCGATCCATTATATTTCGTATTTGTGAACACGTATTCACTTTACGTTTTGTTGCGTGCAACCCGATCCATTATGTTTGCGTATTTGTGAACATGTATTCACTTTACGTTTTGTTGCGTGCAACCCGATCCATTATATTTACGTATTTGTGAGCGTATTCACTTTACGTTTTGTTGCGCGCAACGATCCATTATATTCGTATTTGTGAACATATATTCACTTTACGTTTTGTTGGCGTGCAACCCGATCCATTATGTTTACGTATTTGTGAGCAGCGTATTCACTTTACGTTTTGTTGCGTGCAACCCGATCCATTATATATTTATATATTTATGTGAACACGTATTCACTTTTTCATATTTTTTTAAGATCGAATAAATACTATTCTCTTTTCTAACATTACATCATTCGTACTTGTAACGATTATAATTTTTTAACCATAACTCCAACTAAGGTGTTTCTCAAGCGGAAACTAAGGTAAGACGGGGATCTTTAACTGTACCAAATTTCATTTAAAACTACTTTGGGTAACTAACACAAATTTATCCTCAAAGCAGCCACATGAAATTTATTTCGGCAGAATTTTTATTAAACAACACCCAATCTTAGAATAGTCATAACTCCTAATCTGTAAACCCGTTCAAGCCCCATAAAATCTCAAAACGACGAGAACAGAGAGCTACACGTCTCCATGTGAACCATCCTTTCATATTCTGTACCATTTGGTACAGTTTTACACTTTTATTCGCTGCCCTTCCTGGATCTCGATAGGTCCGAGGCAGAAACTTTAAACAACGATAACTCTCAATCCGTAAGTCGGATAGACCCCCGTAAGGTCTCAAAATGTCCACAACAAAGAGATCTAGAACTTTCATTTAGAAACAATTTTTATATTCCCCACAGATTAGTACAGTTTTTCGTTTCAACGTCCTGCCCTTCTGGATTCCGACGAATCCGAGGCAGCAACTTCAAACTACAATAACTCTCAACTCGTAAGTCCGTTTTAATAAATCTTTATATATAACTGTCCGTAACAGAGAGATTTACAACCATGTAAATTTTCATATAATTCTAATAAGTAAAACTCAATAAAAACAGTTCGTAATTATGCCTTTCCTAATTTCGACCAAATCTAAGGCAGGAACTTTGAACTATGATAACTTTCAAACCGTACGTCCATTTTACCTCATTTTTGGTTCTATATGATCATATTAGAGAGGTGTACAATTCCTCCGAATTTCATCAAATTCTAACAATTATAACTCAGTGAGAACAGTTCGTAAAGTTCATGACGCAACTAGTTGTCTAAACAGTCAAAAGTTCAATATTTCTTTTCAACACTCAATTCTTATTCTAACATGTATTGAACTAAAAATAAAGGATGTTACCAAGAATTTCTGAGTGAGAAAACTCACCTTGTAAGTGTGAAGATTATTGTTGTGTGGTTGCTAAAATTATCCTTACTTCTCTAGTATTTTGCTTCTTGTTCTTCTTGCCCTCTTGGTATTTTTCCTCTTCTTTTCACTTGTTTTTCTGATTTTTCTAACCTTTATGTTATGTACTTTGTTTGTGTGTAAATACAATGTATAAGTGGAGAGTTTTCTATAACCTATGGGAGTGAAATGACAAGAGTTGGAGGAAATGAAAAGGGGAAGGGAAGGGTGAAGGATTTACGTGCATGTTTCTTCTCTTCTCTTTTTTTCTTTTTCTTTTGTTTTTGTTTCTCTTTTGTTTTTGTTTTTTCTTATTTTCTTATTTTCATTTTTATCCATCTATTTATCCAACTTTAACACTAACTCCATCTCATGCAATTTATCCTTTATTTTCTTATATATATGTATTTTTATTAACTCAACCAACAACTATATATTATTATTATTTTCCGGATTTTACATTTGGGCTATAAGAACCAGTTGTATTACTACACTTTTGTTTAAGTATGTTTATATAAAATTTTATCGGTGGCGAATGTTTACCCTTTTTTCTAAGTAATGTGTTATGTATGTTCATTGCTATTCTCGACATATACGTGAAGTACCCGGAAAGTACGATCCACCAGAGTCGGGTCGTGACATGCCCCCCACTACTATTATTATTATTATTATTATTGTAACAATAATTTGGGACTTCACATTCTTCCTTCCTTAAGCAACATTCGTCCTCGAATGTGAATAAGGTCGTAACATAATCACCTAGACACACAACAAATTTCAGAATTTTACATTCTCTCCTCCTTAAACAACATTCGTCTTCGAATGTGAATAAGGTCGTAACACATGCATATAGACAAACAAAAATATAGTACACATATGAAGTACTATTTGACACATTTTATTACCTCGTTCAAGATAAATAGATATTTTACTTTCATCGTCTTGACTTCGGTGGCTTCTTATGTGGAGTGATTCCTCCATAGGACCTTCACGAAGCAATATCTTTATTTCTAAGGCGTTGGACCTTTCTATCAAGTATTTCTACGAGCCTCTTCATATTGAAGCTCTTTATTAAGAACTATCTCTTGGGAAGGATGGCGTGACTTGGATCGCAAGTATTTTAGAACATTGACACATGAAATCTGGATGCCTACTTCCACTCTTGTGGAAGTGCTAATTCGTAAGCCACATTCCCACTCTTGCAAGATCTCATATGGCCCAATAAACCTTGGGCTCAATTTTCCTTTCTTACCAAAACGCATCACTCCTTCATGTGGACACTTTTTTTAAAACACTTTCTCCCCTGGAATTCAAGATCTCTTTTAGATGATCCGCGTGAGACTTATGGCGGCTATGGTGTTTTGATCCGCTCCCGAATCATCTGTACCTTATGATTTGTTTCTTGAATGACTTGGTCAGAACGATTCTCACCCACTTCGAACCATCAGTGGAGACCTACATTTTCGTCCGTATAATGCTTCAAACGGCCATTTGTATGCTAGAGTGAAAACTATTGTTGTGGCGAACTCAATTAGACATAGATGGTCGAACCGGCTCCCGAAAATCTAACACACAAGATCGCAACATGTCCTCGAGTGTTTGAATTGTTCGCTCGACGCCCGTTGTTTTCTGGTGAAAAGCGTGTAACAACTTTTGTCCCGAGACCTGCTGGAAACTTTGCCAAAGTGTGAGGTGAAGCGGGAACCCTATACGAAATAATTTATAAGGGAATCGTGTAACGCACAATCTCCGTCAAATAAATCTATGTATCTGTCATGGTGCGCGATCGTAGTCTTGGCCAGGTAGAAATGGGCTGACTTTGTAAGCGATCAACAATCACCAAATAGAATCGTACCACTTCTCGAGTTTTTGGGCCAGTTCTGAAATCCATATGAATCGCCTCCCATTCCACATGGGACTCCGATGTCTGAAGTAATCCGCGGTGTTTGATGTTCGACTTTCACGATATATAAGACACCTCCGACAATCTCTGCAGCGTCTTTCTTCATCCCGTCACACGACCCGTTAGAGGGCGTGGTCGTGCCTTACCCGCACCCAGTGTTAAGTTCATACATCCGGAGAGAAAACCAGCGGAATATAAAACAAGCAAGATATG